>NQII01000686.1:284200-314556 GCA_002778355.1 Clitarchus hookeri | reverse complement strand
GTTAATTATTACCGCACAAAGAGAGCAGTACGTCAGTAGAGCCAGAGAGTTCGTCAGTACCGCACAGAGAAGTTAGTCGCACATAGAGAGAAGGCTGGGGAAAATCGGACCCCCAGCCACAACCGTACATCAGTTTGTGAGTACTTAGAGACAGTTGAATATTACTGCACAGAGGGGATAGTTCGGGAGTTCGTCAGTACCGCACAGAGAGAACAGTCACGTCCGTCAGTCGGAACAACGAGCAGCAGGTGACGCGGAAGTTCGGAACTGCCACCCCGGAATGTGCAGATAGTAAGTCGCGACATTAAGGGGTCAGCCAAATCGGGACGCGAGACACAGGGCCGAATCAGAGACAGTTACCAGAGTCACGTCGGACTAGTAGCTTCACCACGTCGGGATGCGAGTTAGCCAGCCAGTTACCGCATAATTCAGTCAGTTTCCTGTCAGTCAGTTGCAACGCACCGAGAAGGCGGAGTCGAGCGTTGAACTTCACTGAGAAGTGCCATGTCGAGCAAGTGGGATTGTCCAGTGCAGCCCGTATCCGCGAAGGACGGGTGGGACCCACACACTTGGTCCCTGGCTGGGACGTGGAAAGGGTAGTAAGCAGTCAGTTACTACCCTACGCCGAGAACGGGAGCGAGTGGTGAGCCCCACCGAGGGCGCCACATCGAGAGGAAGCCAGCTGCGTGCAACAAGCCAACTACAGAGGGCCTGTAACAGGGCCATCCAGCTCACTAGACCTCAACTTCCGGAAGAACCACCACGCAACATGTGCAGATAAGTAACCCCGCCGTCACTCAGGGACCTGTCCTGACACCTAATGCCCCTATAGCATCAGAAACATAACCAGAACATTGTAACCAGACCTTCAGACCTTGAACTGGCAGGGCGTGAAAGCATGCGTAAATTCCCGCAACAGTACTGGGAATGTATAAGCAAATTCCCGTTCAATAAACCTGTTCCAAACTAAGAAGTTGTGATGAAGTCATTGTGTGATTTACCTGCAACCTTCAAGGCACCTTATAGTCTGTGCCTGGAGGAATTAACTCCGACCCTATAAACCACCCTGTATGCCACAGGTGGGGAATAGCGTCACCCTATTAACTATTTCAGGTTGTTTACGAAAATGTTTGAATAATCTACAGTTTTGCGGAAACGTGCGCTCCGAAATACGAGCAAGAAGTTAATCGATGTAACTAACGAGCCTGCTTTCCTCTACATACATGCAAATTATTTTGACTAAGTTCTTAAAAGCTTAGATGGTAGACAGGACTTGAGCTCTCGTTCACTAAGGTATAAATAATGGAACCAGGAACATGAACAATCCAAGCGAGACAATTATAAATACACATGTGCCTTACCCGGGACTCCAACCCAGGATACACTGTAACGCAAGGTGGCGTGTAATCAATTGCATCACGGAGGTAGGTTTCGGAACATTAACCTCGGTTGTGAACAGCCTAATGTTTTTTATTGAAAATGTTCACTAACCTAAAATATATACAGGACAATCTTTTGAAAAAAAAATGAAGTTTGTAAGTCACTTAAATGATGTAAGTTTACATGGGCCTACCGTAGCACTGCTGGTGTACCTAATGTGGTGTGAATCGGTTGATTTATCTCCGAGATATGACCCAAAAGCGCCATCATCTCATATATTACTATCGTCATAAATGACGGTGGAATTGGTACATTCTTTACTGCCAGCATATAAAGTTCGGTTTAAATTTTTTGGGACTAACCTAAAATATTTACATGGCTCTTATTTTGAAAATATGTGACAACCCTCTTACGCCATATTAATTTACGTAGACTACAAAATATAACTTGTGGCCTGAATTTGGTGGAAATCAGACATGTGTTTCCCGATTTAGTACATAAAAAGCTAAATATTTCATGTGGTGCTATCGTACAAAAAGAGTGTCTGTATTAGCTTATTCGATGCTTGCAGAGCAACTGCCAGCATACGACGTTAAGTTGAAATTGTTTACACAGTTTCGTAGAAATAACATTATATGTCAGAAGGTTCATATCACTAGTTCTGAAATAAGTTTCTAGCCTTCTTAAAATATGTCAATTAACATGTCCTACCTACTTTTTTTGCCAAATTCCAGCAGGAATCGGTTTTTTGTTTCCTGAAATACGAAAGAGAAATGTTATACTTCCATGAAGTGCTACCTTACAGATTTGCACACGAAGGAGCCTCTGTGTTCACAAATTTGATACTGGTAACAGATAGGGACAAAAAAAAAATTAATTAATTTCCACCTCACCTCTTTTAGCCAAAGGCCATCCGAGGTTTTTGATTATTTTCCTTTTCCTTTATTCCACACCTTCCTATTTTTCTTCTTCATCTTCATCTTTTTCTTTCTTATACATTCGTAATTTTCTTTTTGTTATTCCTTCTTCTTTTATCATTCTTCAAAACCTTTCGTCTTTTTAACCATCTTTACTTCTTATTCTTCTTTTCTTTTGTTCTTCTTCTTATTCTCTTCATCCTCCTCATCAACATCTTCATCTTCTATTCTTCTTCTTCATGTTCTTATTTCTTTCTCTTATTTGTTTGTTTCTATTTTCTTACTACAGGAAAATTTCACGTTTTAAACAACCCGTAGGTTAGACTCCACAGTCCTATGTACTTTCGAGCCTCAGCTTCCTGTTCATTGGCTGCTGCCCCAGTGTGTAGCAGATCCTACCTCAGTCAAGGTGGCACGGTATTCGGCCCTCGTTTCCTTGCATGTCTGTTATTGGTCTAGAGCTCACCTGCGTGGACGTGCCTACTAAACTATGATCCGATTGCAAATATAACAGAAATTGACATTTGGCTTACGTCTAGCCTGCCCTAAAATGAATTCGCAAAATTTCCCAATCCCTATTAATAAATACTGCCAGCATACAAAGTTAAGTTTAAATCGGTTACTTGGTTTCGTGGATATAGCATAACACGCTAGCGTGTCTTCTATATGGCCGGTAATTTGAATACAAGTGTCTGACCTACTTAAAACCTATCGTTTTACGTGGCCTACCACAGCGATACTTGTATAAAAAAATCGTTAGGAATAAGTTGATTGTTTTTCAAGATATATCAAATCTAAATTTTTTTATTTGGCGTTATGTTACAAAATTGCAGAAAAAAGATAGCACGTATTGGCCTATTTGAGGCTTTTAACGGACGCTTTCAACATAAAAAGTTTGGTATCAACTCGGTAAAACGTTGTGGTGGATATACCAAATGAACCTAACATATATATACAGACGTTATTTTGAAAATAAGTCTACTATTCATTTAAAAGTTTAACCTCTATATGGCCTACTATACTATAACTCACATGCCGAATTTAGCCGGAATCGGATAAGTAGTGTCCAAGGTATAATGCAAAAACTTTATTTTACATGAAGTGCCATCTTACAAAGTTGCGGACCAGAAGCAATTTCCTTTCTAAATGCAATGCTCATTTACGCGATGAACTGGCAGCATACTGAATTTCTTTTCATTCGGTTCAGTGGTTCTCCAGACATCAAATAGCATCCTGAATATTAAAATGATTACGATTATGAAACAAAGTATCCGGCGTAGTCGAAAACTGTAAAATTCGGATTTGCTTACAAAGTACCATGTCTGTACCAATTTAGGAGAAATTTCAATCACTGTTTAAAAAGTAAATTTGGGAGGATGGGGCACACAGAGGCAGACATTCGCGTGGTTTCTTAACATGTCTTTCTAAGGAAAACATGCCCAAAACGGAACTGAATTCTCCATACATATAAAATAAGGAACCATCTCGTTATTGTTTGTTGATACGGCTCGGGTTTCTGTCTCTACCACGTTTATGTGATTTCTCTATTTTGGCGTTTTTATATTTTTTACTGGGTATGTTTTTAAATATTTTTTTCTGTATAAAAGCTAATTTTTTTACTATTGCACATATCCTGTTTGTTTTTGTCCTTATCCGTCCAATTTCTTGACTACGATCGTCAATTCCTGGTCGTTATTAATTTCGACTTTCTAAATCCATAACATTAATATTTAAAACGAAGATGATAAAGATTGGTTTTCGTTGCTGCTATTCTCTTTGGAAATTTTTATAGTCAGATAGTTTGTTGTTTCTTATTGGTGTATTAATGATGCTTCCTGTTAATTCATAATAATTCCTTATGATATAGGTCGCTCACGGTAAAGTCAGCACTTTTGAAATCAACCTTAGAGAAATGTCACTGTTCCTGCTCGCATGCATTTTAACGTGCACACTGACTGGTATGCGCCCTGTTAAGTTGGTAAATCTGGAGAGAAAGTAGTTCCATGTCATAACGCTGGATTAAAAGCGCCGGGGAAAATATTTGAGAATACTTAAACTTTTAATTTTACTATCCGCATTTTTAATGCACATGAGTGTAAGAACTAGCAAAATTGGGAAATATATACTTTTCTAATAATTTCACAGTTTTCCTTGACCGACGCATGAATAATGTGAACAGACCCATGGCATTGATAATTTTACAAATGGCAGTTGTATACGGAATGTGCATACAAGTAGATCCTTAGCAGGGCTTTCAAAAGCACTCATTTCACCGCAAACCGCCTTTAATATCGTTTTGTGGATATTTGTGGTGACTTTTTTCCGTTAAGTTTTTCGATTCATTCGAACTGGACACAGCCCATTTGAACTAGCAGAGGAACGTCAATTTAGAGAGAGAGAGAGAGAGATGTTTAAACCAAAATAAATTCTTCTACAGGCACTCTTGCGTTCGATGGGGGGCGAGTATTCCTGCGCGAAGCATCACGTGCTGGAAATTGAATTCGCACGGCTGCGCGCTGAGTTATTCGTTTCGATTAGGGAGGTCGATCTCCCCGAGACGGCTGGAGGTCGCGCCTGGAAATCGATTGCCAGTCAAGCTCGCGGCGTCCCTACGGGACTGGACTAGACGTGTAAAAAGTGGGCGTCCAAATCAGAGGAAACTAAGGGAGGGGCTGCCATCATACGAAAGTATCTTGGTTTGTTACTTTACAATACGTTTTATGGTTCAACCCGTGTCACTTTAATTCAATTACAAGCGGCTTTATCAACCCCTGGAGGAGTATGAAAGCATCTACTCGGGGCTACGTTTATATGCAAATATATTTGATATTTAAGGCTAATTTCCAACTTTAATTAATTTGCTGTATCGTTTGTCTTTATCGGAATCTACGTAATCAGTCACAACCAAGTAGTGAACACTTCAATTCGTTAAAATAAAACTGTTCTTTTTATTTAAGCAAATTTTCAGATGAACACGGTGGACTTCGAAACCTGTTACATCTGTCGCGATTCATTAATTGGCACATAGTCAAAGCGCGACTTTATTGGCTGATGATCAGCCAATAATAAACGTTGCAGAGTGCAGTAGGCGTGTCCGGTGAAGCGAGAACCAATGGGACGGCGGTTAAGGGAAATGAAGATTCCAACGCAACTTACATTGCCATAATGGAGAATACAGGCATCTCACTTCAATATTGTCTTCAGATTCAGTAAATTCGTACCGACGTAAAGGGTTAAATGAACTCATACTGATATATGTTCAGCAACGAGTTGTTGTTAGAAATAAAATACTTTTTTGACGTAAATAGTTCCAACAGAACGGAATGTTATGATTCTATTTGTGATGATGTCTGCAATTATAAATATAATTCACGTGAAGAAGCCTTATGCTGAATTTTTCCACTACAAATAAAACTATAGAAACATAACCGATTATTAGAGACCTAAAAAATTCGCGAGTTCAATGACCTGTAGGTTATACTCCATTTTCGTATGCAAAATCATGCAGATATCACTGTTCATTGGTTGCTTGTTGTATTAGCGGAATACGGTGACTTGGTCTGCATTTTACTGTGTATTCATTATTGGCTCACAGTTGTCCAGGAGGTGTAATTTAACGAGTGGACCAATAGCATTAGCAATACAAACGTACGGGGATTTGAATTTTATCTTGTCCCGAAATGAAAACGCGAATTTTTCAGGTCTCATATCTATTATACACCTACCAGATATGCTATTAAATGAACACTCTTAGTTTGATTCTACTCCGTGTATCTCTACGTCACTGAATATAGCAGCTTACGTAATACACGGATAATGATTGAACTTTAAAATATATTTATATAATATGATAAACGCAATACTTTCGCTGTTGTTTGTTTACCGGAAGAGGTTTTACGTTATTGCCAAATTTACGAACACTATTTACGCTCATATATATATATATATATATATATATATATGTATATCTCAAATTTATAATGTACCTTTTGCTTGATTAACCTCAGTTTAAAACTTTATGAAATAATATTAAACAATTTTTTGTGTGAAATCACATGCAGCTCAACACAACAACTGGCTGCAATAATTACAGTTACATTTCAACAGTGAAATGTTTTCTGTATGTGATAACTTCTTGCGTAAGTTTTGTGATGTTAGAATATACGACCCCTGTGACCAACTGCTTTTGTTTTTGTACATATTACATATTACTATATCACTACCCCCTTAATAAGAGCTTCTATCATATTAATCAGATATATCATGGTGTACAATAAGATTTTAATATAATATAGGTAATTGTAAGTAAAAAATATTTTATTATAAATAAATATTTTTGTATAATAGGTATTAATCATGTATACTTCCCTTACTTTTTTTTTTCATTTAAATGAAAAAAGTAAGGGATTAACTGTATATAATAATTTATGTTCAATTTAATTATCCTATCTTATGTTAGTATTATTAAATATCCTTATTATTCATTATATAAATAATTTATGTTACAATATTTAATTTATTAATTTATATTTATTAATTTATTATAATAAGACGAAATAAATATTATGTTATTTATATTAAAATCTTAAGTGATATTTCTATATTTATAGTTTTCCACAGCTTTACTTTATCAACGNCAACGCAACTTTGTTAATTGCGATAACACTGTAATAAAATCGAGGTAAAATTCCTTGCCATGTAATATAAAACTACCTCTTAAATGTAGAGTAAATTTATATACCCCGATTGTACGAAAAATACTTGATAAATTTGGGGAAAATCCCATACAATTAATGGAATATAGAATATATTATATAATAAAATTATATTAAAAAATAATTTGGGAGTATCAGCACTGTTAATTTAATTATTACCTATATATAGGGGCAGTGATATTTCGCAAAAGGATTTCGAGACAACATACAGTCCAAAGNGTTAATTTAATTATTACCTATATATAGGGGCAGTGATATTTCGCAAAAGGATTTCGAGACAACATACAGTCCAAAGAACTGTAGGGTCATCCAGCTTCTTTGATTGGTTAAAGAAATGTTCTGGCCCGTGTTAACCTTTTTGCGCACGAATCACGAAGGTTCAGTGTCGGAGTTACTTAGTCCCGAGTGGCTTGGTCAAAGACTGACACGGCACCAGCAGCCAATGGAGGTATAACAACAGCTGAGGTGTGTATATAGCATTGAAGTCTACTATGTGCTCCGATTTTTAAGCGAAAAGTCACTGGCCCTACCTATATATATATACTCAGACAAATAGTAACCGAAATTACAACTCTAAATCTTCGACACTTGCCGGAGTACAGGTAGAAACCTCATCCGTTTATCTCGGAAGGTATCCGTTACACCAATGCGACAACGTAGGCGTTGGTGATTAATAGTGTACTAAAGCATTTTACCACGAGAAATTAAAAAAAAAGTATTAATTTGAATAACCTGCAAAAAATTTTTTAATTTGAACAACTACGAAAGTTTTTCCCTAAGATATCTCTTATTGTTAGCTTGGACATTTCCGCCACTCTAAGAGCAACTTGACAAGTTAGCTGATCCTGGAATTGGTTATCATAATTANAACAACAGCTGAGGTGTGTATATAGTATTGAAGTCTACTATGTGCTCCGATTTTTAAGCGAAAAGTCACTGGCCCTACCTATATATATACTGAGACAAATAGTAACCGAAATTACAACTCTAAATCTTCGACACTTGCCGGCGTACAGGTGGAAACCTCATCCGTTTATCTCGGAAGGTATCCGTTACACCAATGCGACAACGTAGGCGTTGGTGATTAATAGTGTACTAAAGTATTTTACCACGAGAAATTAACAAAAAAGTATTAATTTGAACAACCTGCAAAAAATTTTTTAATTTGAACAACTACGAAAGTTTTTCCCTAAGATATCTCTTATCGTTAGCTTGGACATTTCCGCCACTCTAAGAGCAACTTGACAAGTTAGCTGATCCTGGAATTGGTTATCATAATTANTGTTAGCTTGGACATTTCCGCCACTCTAAGAGCAACTTGACAAGTTAGCTGATCCTGGAATTGGTTATCATAATTATTTTGTGTAACACACTGCTCAGTTACTTTTGTGCGATACAGAGAAACGTTCGTGTATAATTTCTTTTGTAGCTTCATCAGTCCTTAGAAGTTAAAAACATTCAAAGTCTTTTTAACAATTTTCTTGACATCAATATCACGCTGGTAAATTTAAAGGAGTTTATTGATATTTGAACACGGGAAGTAAAATATACTCGTTTTCCGTAATTTATTGCTGCACTGTTTACATACACACATATGTACTTTTCTAAGTGGGGTACTGGTACCAGGCTTTGGACCGTGATGTTGGCATAGTTATTACCTTTTTTTCTCACAAACGTTCCATTTGTATCTATTTGATAATTGTGTCAAACAGATTTTCTACCTTAACTTTAATTTGTCCTGCTTAGTACATGCCTGCGCTAACGGATATATGAGTCCTACCGGATGTCCAACATGGCGTCTTCTATTGTTTTTTCCTCCCGTCCTCCCAGCGAGCTGCTGAAAAAAATGCCGAGGAGATACGCACGTCGTAAGGCAAATTTTCCCATCCATGTATGGGATTTACCAACTGCCACGAAAGTGAATTTTATTCCAGAGAGTGGTAAATCTGTCTGGTATGTAAAGGGAAATATGTTTCCCAAACAAGTTTGTGAATATTANATTTTATTCCAGAGAGTGGTAAATCTGTCTGGTATGTAAAGGGAAATATGTTTCCCAAACAAGTTTGTGAATATTACCTCACTATTGTCACGCAATTTTGCCCCAATACGTTTTACAGTGTAACCCGCAACGGTATGATCACGTTATGAATACTATTATATTGATACCTGTTTGACTAGGGGCTAGGGAAGTTTTGTGGAAACTAAACTAAATTACGTTTAGTCGAGATATTTGAGCGGCTCTTAACAATGTCTCCAGAGCCGATGAGGGTGAAATGAGGTGAGAATGGAGCAGCACCGAAATGCAAGTGCGGAGGGAAACGGGAGGTCCCCGAGAAAACCCGCCGACCAGCGGCATCGTCCGGCATGATTCCCACTTGCAAAAATCCGGGAGTTACCTGGCCGGGGGTTGAACCCAGTTCGCCTCGATTGGGGGGCGAGCATGCTAGCCGCTCAGTCAACACTGCCGCAACTAAACTGGAGTTATATATTTAGACAGAGGAGGGTTTTAATTTAGTTACGAGATAATATTTACAGTATAAGCTGTTGGCGAGGGAGAACAAGTCTGGTTGAGCCACCAACCAGTATTTATCGTCGTTGTAGCCTGATCGTTATGAATTAAAGCGACGAGCGGCACGCAAAATTGAAGCTACATCTTGAAAGCTGCTTTTCTCTGCGTGGGTCCACAGACAGAGTCTGTAATCGTAGGTAGCGAGGGGAGAGAGAGAGAGAGAGAGAGAGAGAGAGAGAGAGAGATAGAGAGGTATACGCATGATTGGCGAACGAATAGTCTGGGAGGTCCATATTCGAGCAAGCCGACACATACGTTTTTCTCCCCATCTGAGTCCAATACGCGATTGTATATCCTGTTGACGGTAAAGTGAGCACTTTTGAGGCCCTAGTTACTTTTTCTCCTATCAGCAATTTTTCATTCTTTCGCCAATTTTTTTTAAAAATAAATATTGGCATGCAAGTAATAAACACAGTGTGTATATTTCCCAGGAATCGTAAGTTAACGTATAGGGCTGCCATAAAATATATTTATTGCCAATTATTCCAAACGAGAGGGCTTCAAAAAGTGCTCACTCTACCGTGAGCAGACTATATATCCTTCTGTTCACGCNACAATTATTCCAAACGAGAGGGCTTCAAAAAGTGCTCACTCTACCGTGAGCAGACTATATATCCTTCTGTTCACGCACGACGGGCCTTGCCGGGGAGAACATGGTGCGAAAGAGAAACACGATAGCGTTGTTCCCCTTGCTGCGCCTACCTTTCGCCAACCTTGCAGCTTATCTGGACGATATTTCGCGTGTTTGGTGTCCAGAAACACAGGATGCACCGAGCGCTACACTGCAGGAGCTCTCGCCGTTTTACATAAATAAGTTTTACCTAAAGGGTAAGTTAAACGCTATTAGTCGAAACACTTGCTATTCAAAACGTCTTGTAGGCTTAACGACTGCTAAGCAAAACGGCCTGTTCGCCTATTGTTATGACTGTTAGGATAAATGCCTTTACACCAGACGCCTGGTATGAATAACTCATTTATACAACAAGAGGTGACTGATAAATAATGAGCATACTTTCCTCTACATGGGTGCAAATAAATCGGTTTATTGTTTCCCAAGTTACGGCATAAAACGGTATTATTTCATGTGGGGCTATCTTACAAAATGGCGGAGAAAGTGGTTGTAGTTCGGCTTATATGATGCTTGTACAGATACTGCCACCGTACAAAATTTTGTTGAAATTGGTCAAACGCTATGGTAGTTATACAAAATAAACCTAAAATACTTATATTGCGCCATTTTGAAAATTAGTATATAATAACATTTAATTAATTATATGTACCTGGCTTATCGAAGTTTTACTTACGTGCCAGAATTGGCGAAAATTGGTTGAGCAGTTTTCGAGATATAGCGTAATAGCTTAATTTTTTCATGTGGCTCTATCTTCCAAAATGGCTGATCAACTGAATATTCACCTGTAAATTAAATTCTTACAACTTTCGCTATAAGTATACAAAATTTGGTTAAAATCAGTTTAATGGTTTCCGAGATATCACATATCACCCTAAATTAAAAAAAATGGCCGCATTTTTTTAAGTAAGTTCTCGGCGTGGCCGAAAACTATAAAAGTCAGGTGTCCTTACTTAGTTCTGTATGTGTATTGAGTTTGGTGAAATTCGGTTCATGCGTTCAAAAATTGAAATAAGAGACACACAAATACGCGCAGGAACACACTCAAACACACACCTACACACACATACTCATACACACACATACTCATACACACANCACAAATACGCGCAGGAACACACTCAAACACACACCTACACACACATACTCATACACACACATACTCATACACACATATACTCATACACACACATACTCATACACACATATACTCATACACACATACTCATACACACACATACTCATACACACACATACTCATACACACATACACTCATACACACACACTCATACACAAACATACACACAGACAGGAAAGTGATCTCATAAGCCTTTCTTTCCTTCGGAATGTGCGGTCTAAAAAGCCGGTAGGCAAAACGATGTATACGAAACACTTTCAGGCCTAACGAATTTAGGCAGAACGGTTTCAAGCAAAACTAATTTACGCAAAACGCCGTCGTAACGCATCACTACTCTACACAATTAATTTGATATTTGTGCCCACGTCTAGTCTATTCCTCAAACGTGATCCTTGTAAGCGCTTAACGTGCGAATTAATTCTGAGTATGTCAGCTGTAATATACAAGTTTCAAGATAACAATATGAAAAACTAAGAAAGGGACATCTTAGATAAAAATTTCACCAACTTCGCGGACAAATGTTCTACTGTAATTATTTTCTGTCGAACCGAACTGAATACCTTATATTTTACATTTCATTGCATTACTAACAGTATGGGGGTGTCTTACATTTGACGATAATTAATAATGATGTGGTAGCTACTGGGACTTTAACCCAATTGCAGGAAGTTTGAAATTTGCAATTTGAAAAATAAGAGACTGTCAAACGTGTTATTCCGACTGGCGTATAGAATATTCTAACCAGATACGTGTGGACCTATCTAGATAAGGGCAATTAAATTTGCCACAGCTTTCCTCACGAAGAAAAATAAACCTGTTGAGCGTTCAAAGACTTTATATTTTCACGCTATACGGCAAAAAACCTGCGCCCCAGTTCAACGACTTGCACGCAGAGTCGATTTCGCTTTAAATTACATGGCAAAAGTAACCCTTGTGGTTCCATCGATTTTCTACCGCACTGAAGCAAACAAACAAACCTCTATCTAGGCGGAGCCCTTAAATCCTGTCCGTGGACCTGAACGAATGCCTGGCCAAACGGCAATGACGTCACACTAACTTACGCTAAGTGGCCTGTCCATAATATCCACTAGATGGAGTACCGTATATACATAACAATTTTATACTTTCGTTATTGTTTCGTATCGAGTACTTTATTTAGCCGACAAACATAAATGTGCATTACAGTACCTTGATTTTATTTTATAAAACAATAACTTTTACATTTATATGGTTTCAAACTAACCTACCATTTATGAATTTTTTTATTGGTTTTTGAAATGTATATATATGTTTCACTTAAAACTTTTATTGCGTAATTTCACTTAATATTAAACTACATATAGGAGTTGAATAAAGTAATTAATTTACATTACAATTTTTTTCAAGCTCAGTGTTCAATGTTTGCCTTTCATTGATTTGATATCTGCACGCTTAAAAATTTTAATTTTTTTAATATCATGTAGTTTTGTTTATAATAACATCGTGTAGTAAAGTTTGGGACAAAAGTTCAAGTTGAAGACCATTATGAGAGGTCGTCTGTTTCAATCGGCATATACTTGTCTTAGAACACAACTTCGGATAACACAGTTGTAGACGGGTCGATACACCGGGTTTTCTATTGACATTCCAGTCGCCCTTGATGAACTTTACCGTGCAGATACTCACGTTAGCGAACTCAATTTTGCGTAACGTTGTTTTCCTTCGTCTGTATTTATTTTCTCATTCCCCTTGCCGGGGAAAGGAAATATTCTCTATGGGCCGAGTTTTAATTAAATAATTATAGCAGGCGTTCTATCTCCAACCCAAAATCTAATTACGTTTCTGGTTTGCGGAATATAAACAGAAAATTATTGAAATTACTAATTAACCTACTTTTACTTGAAATATTTTTTTACCTATCTGGGGTCGTTATCTCAAATTTATTGCGTTTCTCAGAATTTTACAAAAGAACTGACAACGTGCTTTACATTAATATATCAGTTTTATTAAAAATAGCTTGAAGGGCTCGTTTCCATAACAAAATTAATATATTATCTGTATCTTTCGTGGAACGAAATTTTATTTTTGGCACATTACTGCGATTTGTACAATACGCAATGTAAGCAAATAACTCTTTCATCACATTTTATTAGAATTACATCTATCACANTTACTGCGATTTGTACAATACGCAATGTAAGCAAATAACTCTTTCATCACATTTTATTAGAATTACATCTATCACAGCAGGTGCAGCGAATGCTAAATATATTTAATATCGTTAAAAAAAGAAAGTGATATTTACATTTAAAATCACGTTGCATATTAATTAATTGATTAGTTAATACTGTAATTAAAACACGTTTTACTTAACACCAATAAAAAAAAAAAGTAATATTTTTAATGTCTCTTTTTATTTGATACACTCCAGCCTGTCGCNTTACTGCGATTTGTACAATACGCAATGTAAGCAAATAACTCTTTCATCACATTTTATTAGAATTACATCTATCACATCAGGTGCAGCGAATGCTAAATATATTTAATATCGTTAAAAAAAGAAAGTGATATTTACATTTAAAATCACGTTGCATATTAATTAATTGATTAGTTAATACTGTAATTAAAACACGCTTTACTTAACACCAATAAAAAAAAAAAGTAATATTTTTAATGTCTCTTTTTATTTGATACACTCCAGCCTGTCGCAAATGCTTACCTAAATAAAGTTAAATAATCTTTTTTTGTGTACAAAACTGATTTTACGCAAGTAATAAAATTTGTATTAATTAAACTCTTCCTACGAGTAAATTTTTCATTAGAAGAGTCGGAAGAATTATTTATAGTTATACAATTTATGGCCAAGGTTATGAATTCGTTTCCGATTTTGACCAAAACTTAAATGTATAAAAGAAACATTAAATTACTGAAGAAAGAATTTTGTAAAAAAAATATTGACGGACGTAGTTAAATATAATCTTTCATCCAAACTGATCACACGTTAACTTGATTGGAAATTATTTTAAAAAACTATGTTACGGAAATTTATAAAATAAAACTTTTGTGTGATAAGTAATTTTTCGAACTGATGCAGTTTAATGGATACTATGAATTAAACAATTGGCTATATTTCGTACACGACTTCATAACAACATATTGTTCATGATTTGCACACACGAATTGATCGGTTAGTAAAATATAAATTTCATACAAATAATATAAATATTTGACATATCTTAAAATGTTTTCAAGCACGTATTAAAAAATCATTTAATTTTCTGTGCGGAAAAAATATATGTATATTACATTACATTTTTTAAGTTACTTGGGGTTATTACAGTGCCTAAATAACTTAAAATTTTAGTTAATTATTACAAAAAATTTAAATGCATATAAATAAAATTATTTATGTAAGTATTCTAAGTCATCGTTTGAATGGAAGTCTTATGATCTAGAGAACACAATGAGTTTGCACACATTTGCAAACAAAATCACAGACAATCACAGGTGACGTCAGAGTTATGTGACTTTCTTTCAAAAGGAAAGTAGGTTAAAATAAAAATATTTGTTTCAAGCCAAACTCGACTCTCACTATTTTACGGGACATTTGCAGTTATCTAATTTAAGATACATCAAATATTTATAGCCGTCCTTTCATACCTGTAAACTGACTTTACGGCTGGGTAAACATCTATCATCAGTATTCATTTTCTTTTTCATTATACCGCTTTTTTATGACAACGAAAACGTTCATTTACATATGCTCGCCCATGAGTGTTTGAACAGTTGCAAAGGCCCTCCTCGCGATGTGTTGACGAACATAATTTGCGGTACAGACGAGCGGTAATGAAAAATTTCATGGCCGCCGGCGTCATTAATACTTCATCTGTGTGTTTCCATATTTAGCGAGCATTTATTCGTGATATGGCGTGGACGATAATTCATGCGCGCTTTCCGCTAATTAACTTTTAATCCGGCGGACAGCATTGATGTGGGTTTTGCGGCTTTAAACTTCCAACTGCTCGATTCCTACCAAAGCCACAACGCCGCCTGCGGCAGGTAGCGATACGCGAGATGCGTGGAACAGCTCTGCGCGAGACGAGATGAAAACAAAACAGCTCTGTCAAAACAACGTAACACGCGTTCGTTTCCAACGGTAAAAATTGACGGTTACAGCCCGCAGTTTTGTTGACGCTTCCGGCTGCTGNAACGGTAAAAATTGACGGTTACAGCCCGCAGTTTTGTTGACGCTTCCGGCTGCTGATGGTCTTTTCTCCGCGTGGACCACTAATGCGTAAACGAATCGGTTCACTGGATCGTGCGCCGCAAAGGAAAACCCAAATGGGTAAACAAACAGTTGAACAAGAGGCGCTGTTCACCACACGCGTTTCGTTCTCGCGAATTCCTCTTCGAATCGTCAGGCACCACACCGTTGCCGTTACAAACTCTTCTTAGAACCATCCTGCGAAAAATAACCATCAGTAGGGGCAGTGACATTTCGCGAAAAGATTTCGAGACAAGATACAGTCCAAAGCACTGTAGGGTCGTCCATCTTCTNCGTGGAACAGCTCTGCGCGAGACGAGATGAAAACAAAACAGCTCTGTCAAAACAACGTAACACGCGTTCGTTTCCAGCGGTAAAAATTGACGGTTACCGCCCGCAGTTTTGTTGACGCTTCCGGCTGCTGATGGTCTTTTCTCCGCGTGGACCACTAATGCGTAAACGAATCGGTTCACTGGATCGTGCGCCGCAAAGTAAAACCCAAATGGGTAAACAAACAGTTGAACAAGAGGCGCTGTTCACCACACGCGTTTCGTTCTCGCGAATTCCTCTTCGAATCGTCAGGCACCACACTGTTGCCGTTACAAACTCTTCTTAGAACCATCCTGCGAAAAATAACCATCAGCAGGGGCAGTGATATTTCGCGAAAAGATTTCGAGACAAGATACAGTCCAAAGCACTGTAGGGTCGTCCATCTTCTTTGATTGGCTAAAAAATGTTCTGGACCGTGTTGACCGTTTGCGCACGAATCACGAAGGGTCAGTGTCGGAGGTACTCATCCCTGAGTGGCTTGGTCAAAGACGGACACGGCACCAGCAGCCAATGGAGGTATAACAACAGCTGAGGTGTGTATATAGTATTGAAGTCTACTGTGCTCCGGTTTTTACGCGAGAAGTCACTGGCCCTAACCATCAGAAATATATTGCCAGATGCCTGCCTTGGGAGAGAANAAAAGTCACAGGCCCTAACCATCAGTAATATATTGCCAGATGCCTGCCTTGGGAGAGAAACGTCTAAGAGAGAATGAATGCCAACGTCAACGTCTGTAATTATTAACAAAGTTCGAGATCGGGGAGAGACTCCTAGTTTGACAGGCTGATCACTATAATTCAAAACACGCTTCAGCTGATAATGCCTGGAGTGCGNTATTAACAAAGTTCGAGATCAGGGAGAGACTCCTAGTTTGACAGGCTGATCACTATAATTCAAAACACGCATCAGCTGATAATGCCTGGAGTGCGTGGTGCGTTTATAATGAGACTAGCCAAATTTAACTAGATAAATTTACCAGCTGGCCGGTTTAATTGAGATAAAAAGAGGGCGAGAGTGGTACCAACGAAAATACCGTAAAATACAGGATGAGTATAACAGAATACCCCAACTTTGAAGGTCTATAATATCAAAACCAAACAACCTAAAACCTTGGATGACCAATCAAATGAACCGTGGAACTGTGATGCTTGTTTACCATATCTTCATTAATGTTCAATGTGACTACCACGAGCGGCCCGAACAACATCTACGTGATAATCAAACTCGTTCCTCGCTCTTGTCAGCATGTCCGGTGTTACGGTTTCGATGGCGTCCGAAATTCTCGTTTTGAGGTTGTCAATGTTAGCCGGCAATGGTGGACGAAACGATTCTTTATGTACCCCCATAGAAAAAATCGCACGAGATAAGATCCGGGCTTCTTGGGGGCCAGTGATTAAGAGCCTGGTCACAAGCTGCTCCTCGACCAATCTAGCGTTGCGGCAACGTCTCGTTCAGGTATCCGAGAACAGCTAGGTGCCATGGGGTGGCTCACCATCCTGCTGGAAAATGAAGTCCCCCGCCGCCTCTTCTAACTGAGGAAACAACCACTCTGTAAGCATGTCCAAGTAAGGGATTCCAGTAACAGTAGGCTCGTGAAAAAAGAAAGGGCCGAAAACAGTGTCTTTGGATACAGAGCAAAACACGTTCACTTTGGGGGAAGCGCGCTCGTGTTCGGTGGTTTCATGTGGAGGCTCCTGACCCCATATCCGCACGTTGTGCCGGTTCACCTTACCATTTGTATGGAACGTCGCTTCATCGCTAAAAACCAGCTTAGACATGAAGGCATCGTCTACCTCGTTCTGGGCACATAAAGGAAGCATTAGACCTTCCCCTTCAAAATTGACGTTTTGAATGCGAGCTCACTTCCTGCTCACCACCTCAAACCGAGAGTTACGACCGCCATCCAAACCGTAACACCGGACATGCTGACAGGAGCGTGGAACGAGTTTTATTATCGCGTAGATGTCGTTCGGGCCATTCATGATGGTCACATTGAACATTTATGAATATGTGGTAAACAAACTTCACAGTTCCCAGGTTCATTTGATTGGTCAATCAAAGTTGTAGGTTGTTTGGTTTTGATATTAGAGACCTTCAAAGTTGGGGTATTATTTTATACTCATCCTATATAATCATGCCAATGAGAAAAGTCTTTTATAAGTGGTAGAAGTTTAGGAAGTATGCACGAATAATAGAAAATATTATGGGGAGGAGGTAATCTGTTAAATTTTAATTAATTTCCGAGCGTCTCCTCATTCTATACAGCTGAAATCTACCTCAGGGCAAGGAGAAACTAATGTTCGTATAAGGAATGAGTCCCAAAATTAATTATACGCCAAACATCTTCAGATCGACTGCATGCAAGCTGAAAATGACAGTTACATTATCTGCGAAATTCTTTAAAATTTCCGGACTGACTACAGGTTAAAGTCGTTTCACGTGGGTTTGTCTGTGAGTGGCGTGCTACCTCTGTGTTACGTGCTGCGTGTCATTATAACGCGTTGTGACGAACACGTGTCGTCATTTTGCTATGCTTTGTTTTTCCTGTAATGTTGTTGACAGGTGAGGTGGAACCACCCTCGGGTGGAGAACATCCACCCACTGCGATTGGAAAGGGCGTGATCTCTTTCTATCGGTAGCATTCAACTGCTACCAATTGGAGTTTCTGATATAGCTCCACAATATACATGTTCTGGTCATAATGGCCTGCCATAGTGCACCTCCACGTTATGATACCTGACGTGAGTATGTCTGAAGTGACAATCAACATGCCTGGAAGTCCTGAATCCTGAGGTGCACTCTTAAATATAGAGCTCTGAAAGGTGTCTCCTGTTATACCGTATCGGATCAGGCACAGGAGGGCGAGCTCGTAGATCAAGCTGTACATAGATTACAGACGACATGTTACTCTCGTGTGTTTTATCTCTGTGTTCCTACTTATTCACGCGTGCTTTCTCACACGGATACTTTTTTTTACCATTTGTTTGTGACCCGTGCCTCCGAGAGTGGTGCTTCGGTGCCTGGTACTCCTGGGTTTAAGCGAGTTGGACTCCGCAGTGAACGTCCCTGTTCACTCCGTACCTCATATCTGGAGGATGGGATTCCTGCCTGATGGATGGACCAATGGTCGGCACCTTGGCCCTCCCACTAGCCTTGGACTAATTAGCACTCAGACCGTTTGATCATAAGGCAAAAATATCTAAATTTTCTTGCGAAGAGATTCAAAATAATGGGAATGGAACTGCGGGGATCTCCCACCAGTGCCATGAAGATTTAATCTTGTACCATGAACGATCGGAATGGCCCCTACCTGAGGTTCTCTCGGGTACCAGATCCACTGAGGTTGGATTCGTGATGGGCAGTGGTTGAAACTTGCACAAGCTGAAGGAGGGTCGACGCGGTGAGCAGAGACAGAGCTCCGGCGCTGTTCTGGAGAGACAGAAGAGGCTGGGCAGTGCTTCGGCTGGACCACGAGCTCCTCTGGTCGTGAGGGTCCCAGATGGACGCGGGGAGAGAGCGGGCAGACGGCGCATTACAGTGTCAGCTCTGGGTTTGGAGCCGGTCAACTGAGATGCTAGCTGAACGTACCTCCACGCTGATTGAGCGCATCTCAAACCTCGTCCATGTGGGGGACTCGCCGGTGTTTTGCGGTTACACTCCAATGGAGGTCGGGTACAGTCGTTCGACGAGCATTTCCCTCGAAATGGCGATCGGGAAGCGGTTGTGCCGTAGTGTAGATACATTTATCACGTTGTGAGCTCTGCTCTCTCGTGTCAAGGACACCCAAACTCAGCACTTGATCTCTCTTGTAGTACACACAGACTAAAAATAAGGTAGACCTACTTTCGCCGTCTCCACACACAAATTTCTTTTATTTAATTTTACAGAAAACATTTTTTTGGAAACAAGTTGCGGAAACGTTTTTAGTATCACAACAAATTTTACAAGTGTCAGTATTACTTCAAGAATTTTTCTGTAGATCTACAAATTGTGTTTTTTACACAAGTGAAAATGCAACAGGTTTACAATTTCTTTTAAAGTACCAGCATTTGTATTATTATACAGAATTTTCAGTTCGGTTTACAAATTTTTTCTTATGTGCACTTACCCTCAACGTTGACTAGCCCAACACCAATACAGATGTTAAAGTCGCGTGATGAACAGTGATGTACGTGTTTTTTACATTTGAATTTTCAAAATACGCGCCCTCTTAAATAATTTAAAATACTTTGAATAACTAAAACCCACTTAAGTTGCAATAAAACTAAATCCGAGGAAGTTTACACGCGTCTGCGAGACTCACTGTCCAATGATATTCTCTGGGGGGGAACATTCGTGTACCTCGCTACATCTCTACGTTATGACTGGTTCGTATCACTCACAAAAGAACATAAAGCCTACAAATTATTGGTTGTGATAACGAAACAAGTTATTCGCCATCGAAAGGACAGTACTGATCAAAATATTTCTTGCTTGCAACACCTGAAACTATAGCTTAATGTGGGAATGAAAAGGGTTAAATTGTTTGTTCAGTGCCTGATAATTTCGGCCCTCGGCGTTAATTGCCTGATGTTGCCCTGCAAGGTGGAAATTACTGTTAAGGAGGAATGCGGGGAAACGACTCTCCCCATCAAATATAAATGTTTCCCTGGCTCATTAAAGGCACTGCCTACCGGCTGGCAGCTGCGAAATTTAAATTGGAAATCCCGTGTTACGGAAATTTTACCTCAGTGCATAAATTTTAAAGATAAGCGCTGAAAACAAAATATATTCTTCAATAATTTTTAGGAGAAGTTCCGTACAGCGGACATGTTTCCTGTATGGAAGGAATTCTTAAAATTTATTTTTTACAAAAAAGTACATACTGCTTATTCATATTGAAAATATACGCTCGTAAGGATCTTCCCCTAAAAATAAAATTCATGAAGAATACAATTTGTTTTAAACGCTCATATTTAAAATTAACGCACTAAGGTGAAATTTCGTTAACATGGGATTTCCTATTTCAATTTCGCTGCTGCCAGTTGGTAGGCAATTCCTATGAGGAAATTTCTCTTACATTCTAGAGGACGTGATTCCTTTCTCTAAGTCAAGTATTGGATTGAATAGAGCCTACTAACCTCCCCCGGTTTTATGCCTGAAGACTTATCAGGGGACGGCTTACAATCTAACTTAAGACCTAACTTAAACTAACACCCTTGCCTTACGTAGGATTCGAACCCAGAGCCTCCCCAGACCGACGGTGCACCAACCGACTGCGCCCTGGGAGATTGGCCTCCAAATAAAGGTTAATTTCAATTTACTATGCTTAATACAAGTATTTACTTGTACATGAGCATTATTTTTAACATTTTTAGTTCCAATCGATTAAATTTTCTAATAATAAATATTCGTTCTGGTGTTAGATATTTTATGAATTAAATTAGTTTTTTCCTTATATCAGTATGCTTCGCATTTCCACTGTAATTCCATGCGTTTTCTTATCTCTTAATTATATTTGACTGGGGACACATGTTCTCAGAGGAAATTCAACTATTGCTTTCACTCCAAAAAAACAATTTAGCTCAGATACACCATTCTGGTTAGATGATATTCGATTGTTTAATTGTCAGCCCGCGAATCACGGAAGTCCAGTTTTATAGTTTACTTAATTCTGATATGTTCAGTAGTGGCGGAAATTAATTTACCAGAAAAAAAACACTCGAGATGGTGTTTCTGAGTTTCCCAATATAAAACAAACTGATTGCTTTTATTGCAAACAAATAAACAAAATCTGAAAATGATAGTCTCAGGAAGCAAAAAATAGCTAAATAATGTCACTAATGCCACTTTCCCACGCAGAAACCTCAACGAAACTTACTGTAACTCACACATAACTAATAAGCAGAGACCAGAAAAACTCGCGAGTTCAATGACCTGCAGGCTAGACTATCTAGTCTTATGTACAAATATGCCGACATCAACTGCACATTGGTTGTCTGCTGTGACAGTAGAAGGCAGCGGTTGGGCCAGCCTTCTCCAGGAGGTGTCAAACACCGTGTGGACCAATGCCTGAAGTTTTATAAACACACTTGTTTCTAATTCTAGCTTGTCCCGAAATGAATCCGCAAATTTTTCAGGTCTCTACTAATAAGACATTATTCAACATTTCAAAATCTATGAACCTTATTGTCACACACACTCTAGTAATTAAACTCACCGTGGCAACAACCATGAACAACGAAGAGCAGGTTAGGCCTAAGTATCGTCTATGTACGGAAACGCAGAACTGTTATAATTAGNTTATTATTAGAGACCTGAAGAATTCACGGATTCATTTTGGGACAAGCCAGAATTCAAAACACAGACGTTTATATGATTTTAGCTATTTGTCCACACGGTGTTCGACACCTCTTGGAGAACGGTGTCCAATTGTCGCTTTCCACTGTGACAGCAGACAACCAATGTGCTGTTGATATCAGCACATTTGTACATAAGTCTGTGGAGTCTAGCCTTCAGGTCATCGAACTCGCGAATTTTTCAGGTCTCTAGTTATAAGTACTCATACAAAATGTTTTTTTCTCCTGGACGTGACACTAATTTAACAAAGACTAAAAATATTTATTAAACTTTTGTAACATTCGAAAATTGTTTTTTAATGCCTGAATTATCTTGTCGTAACTTCCATAATACACAGTTTAGAAAGTGTGTTCGAAGAATGTGAGAGAAACTGAAATTAATTGTTCTAACGCTGTAACACCGAACGTGTTTACAACAAATTTAAATTCACCGCATTTATTTTACTCGATTTATGTTTGTTTTATGCAAACTCAGAGTGAGAATCAGCTTATTAGTAAAGAATTTCACAGTTAAACTTCATCGACGCATTAATAAAGTGTTCGGGTCGGTTTGAATGTTTATTTTACGTGTGGCGGAAGGATACGAACACGCAAAAAGTAGTTCCTAAGAAGGGTTTTCAAAATTTGCTCGACAGCGAACAGAACGTAATCACACTTCCATTTTAATGTCCCTAAGCAAATCACGTTCCTTATATAATGGGCGAGGACTATGAGTGTTAGACCGCCCGGGAAAATCAACAGCCCCGTGCCCAAGGCTACGATCGAACCTGCGACTTCTAACGTGAGTCAGACACGTTACGGCACGGACCATAGCTATTCTCGACTTTCTGACTTGGCAAGGGGTGTTCGGCCGGAGCTTGCGGTGGAAAGGCCACATATAGGACATTCGTCGTAAGCAGAGCAATTTCGATAACCCTGCTTAAGATATACTTATACAGGATGATTCTGAAATCATGGGACAAACATTGAGGAGTGGTAGAGCTCACTAAAACAAACCATTATTGTAAAGGAATATATGGGCGGAAGTGACGCGTTGAGGCACAAACACAAAAACATAACACATTAACGGAAACATACAATGTTCATAAGCAGCATACTGAACGAGTGATTCCGTACACAAAATGTTAAAACAGTTGCTGGAAATGCATCCACCAACAGTCACGCATGCTTGGCGACCTCTACATATGGCGTGATTGGCTGACAGTGGTGGCGTGCGTGAAATACCCGGCGTATTTGAATCTGTTCGCCAATCACTCCACCGACGCTACCAAGCTTGTATTACTGTCGGTGGTAGCAATTTTGAGCAATTATTATGAACATTGCTGTAAAAAGGCATTTAGCGGCGACTTTGTAAATAAACAATGTGTTGCATTTCATGTGTTATTTTTGTGTTTGTGCCTCAACGCGTCACTCCCGCCCATATATTCCTATACAATAATTGTTTTAGTGAGCTCTACCAACCCTCAATGTTTGTCCCATGATTTTAGAATCATCCTGTATGTACGTTGCGTATTCTTCCACCGTATTTACAACTCACATTGTCACGGGCTTGAACACTTTATTCATGCGTCGGTCAAGTCGAACTGCAAAATGATTATAAAAGTAAATATTTTACAAACTTCCTAAAGAGAGCCGCGGTTGTGTAGTGGTCAGACCACTCGCCTCCCACGTAGACAAACCGGGCTCGATTCCCAAACTAGGTCGCTCAAGATTTTCGCTCATGAAAATCGTGTCGGATGATGCCGCTTGTCGGAGGGGGTTTCTCGAGGATCTCCCGTTTCCCCCAGTCCTTGCGTTCCGGCGCTGCTCCGCACTCACCTCGCTTCACCCTTCATCGGCTCCCAATACATCAACGTTGAGAGCCGCCAACATCTCTCCTTTTATATGCATAAAAAAAAAACCAGAAAGCAAAATAAATTATTTCAGCAGTCACAAATGTCTACCTAACACTTTTAATTCAACGATGAAAGAAGGAACTTCTTTCTTTCCGCCGTTACCAACTTTACAGGGCACGTACACCTCAGAGCGCCCGTTAAATATATGGCAGTAGTGGCAGTGACATTTTTAAAAGGTTGAAAAAAAAATTTTTTTTGTTAACCGTGTACCGTTTATATAGGCTGTTCACGGTAAAGTGAGCACTTTTGAGGCTCTTGTTACATTTTTCCTATCAGCCATTTTTTTAATCCACGTAATAAACTCAGTTTACATATTTCACTGGACTAGAAATTTAACGCTTAGGTCTACAATAAAATAAATGTATTGATTATTATTCTAAATGAGAAGGTTTAAAGAAGAGTTCAATTTAACTGGAATTGCCTATAATAGAAGTGCTCAGCGGGGTGTTGACGTAGGGACTACTGTACCGATCTTTCTGCCGAAGAAGGGATGAGAAGGGGTAGGTAACCCCAGAAGGTTCAAACTCGCTGTTGCTCACGCGAGNCGATCTTTCTGCCGAAGAAGGGATGAGAAGGGGTAGGTAACCCCAGAAGGTTCAAACTCGCTGTTGCTCACGCGAGGGTTGATAACAGGGGCCAGAGGTCAGAAACGGAGGGTGGGTCGGGGAACGCTCGCAACAGATAAAAGCTACCTGCCACATCGCGTGACGCCTTCGGGTGTTTGTTATCGACGGGGGGCCTCGACCTGGATAGTAGCTGCAGCGCTCCCGCGGTCACCGGGAACACCCTGTCGGTCACGGATCACTGATAGCTAGGACCAGTGAGTTTTCACGTAAAAAATCGGAGCACACAGTGGACCTCATTACCATATACACACCTCAGCTGTTGTTATACCTCCATTGGCTGCTGGTGCCGTGTCCGTCTTTGACCAAGCCACTCAGGACTAAGTAACTCCGACACTGAACCTTCGTGATTCATGCGCAAACGGTTAACACTGGCCAGAACATTTTTTAGCCAATCAACCTGGAGTAAACTTGTGGGGTGAAATAGTCGACTGAATTACATGAAATGCTGAACCTCTTCTTATAAGTGCCTGTTAAGTCCCAATAATTTGTTGGTATTTGCTTTTAAATCTCGCCATACACAACCCACTGGCTAAAAGCGGAAAATGTTTTCAATTGAAAATGGTGTCGATCCTATTTTCACTGGTGATTCTTGCAACCCTTTCAGCTTCTGACGATTTACCACAAGCTCTGACGTTCTGCAAACACTATTTGTTNCACTGGTGATTCTTGCAACCCTTTCAGCTTCTGACGATTTACCACAAGCTCTGACGTTCTGCAAACACTATTTGTTTCTTCGGCGCTAAAATGTTTAAGATTTTTTTCGATCTGCCACCACAGAAGTGAATTAGAGTGTTTATTGTCATAGCCTCTCACTCTGTCGTCGAGGACGTAAGACCAACAAACCGTAGCTGAACACAAAAACGCTGTCCACGCAACGCTCAGTCCACTAATGATTTTCTGTGACACATCCACATTTNAACCGTAGCTGAACACAAAAACGCTGTCCACGCAACGCTCAGTCCACTAATGATTTTCTGTGACACATCCACATTTGTTTAGGGTTATGTTCGTAGTGCCTGATGTCCCATACCTAAGGCCAGTGACTTTTCACGTAAAAATCGGAGCACACAGTAGACTTCAATACTATATACACACCTCAGCTGTTGTTATACCTCCATTGGCTGCTGGTGCCGTGTCCGTCTTTGACCAAGCCACTCAGGACTAAGTAACTCCGACACTGAATCTTTGTGATTCGTGTGCAAACGGTTAACACTGGCCAGAACATTTTTTTAGCCAATTAAACGAAGGTAGACGATCCTACAGTGCTTTGGACTCTATCTTGTGTCGAAATATTTTCGCGAAATATAACTGCTCCTACCCATACCCATGTACTCACATAATACAGAACCTCTCCGTTTATCCTGTAACTCAATGTTTCGCAGAGGCTACGCGAAGCATACGTCACTGCTGTATTAAGAAAATGGTTGTTCCTCTAGCAGATCGTGTATTAATTTTTCTTACATCTAGCCTATACCTTAAAAAAAATATCAAAAGTTTGATTTGACCACCTGTAAGGACGACAATACTTCAGAAACTTCAGCAGCGTAATAAATTGAAAATATGCATACGTCAGTCAGTTTATGCATTCGATTTCCACAGTGTTAAGTATGCAATTTTTATAGACAGTGAATATGGCGTTGTAGGAATTAGCTTGCGTTTCGTGTTCAAACATCTGTACGGATATCTTTTTTTATTTATTGTGTACGTAAAATTCACACACTCACACACACACACATATAACAAAACAACGAATATTTTTAACATCACTTAATAAATCATGATAACAAAACCGTTAACGAGAAGCTTATTACCACAAAAACGAAGTGGTTAGTGACCTTAGAGGTGGTTTTGGTCTATTTCTCATGTATATTCTTGCAATTTCGTGGAACTTTTACTAAGAGTGAATGCGGTAAATGCCTTTGTTTACAATCTACATGCTGTTCGCTGATTGCATGGAGAATGGTTGTGGATCCATAGTTCACACATCCCAGCGTTTTTGTTTTACGTAATTCACACACAACCAGAATAGGTAGGTACGAAGGAACGAAACAGTGTGCCGATTCCGTTGGTATAAAGATTTGCGTTCGTAATTGTAAACTTTGGAAATATGTTATACAGGGTGATTCTAAAATCATGGGACACACATTGAGGGGTGGTAGAGCTCACTTAAACAAACAATTATTGTATAGGAATATATGGGCGGGAGTGACGCGTTGAGACACAAGCACACAAATAACACATGAAATGCAACACATTGTTTATTTACAACATCGCCGCTAAATGCCTTTTTACAGCAATGTTTATAATAATTGCTTAAAGTTGCTACCACCGACAGTAATGCAAGCTTGGTAGCGTCGGTGGAGTGATTGGCGAACAGATTCAAATACGCCGGGTATTTCACGCACGCCACCATTTTCAGCCAATCACGCCATATGTAGAGGTCGCCAAGCATGCGTGACTGTTGGTGGATGCATTTCCAGCAACTGTTTTTACATTTTCTATACGGAATCACTCGTTAAGTTTGCTACTAGTGAACATTTTATGTTTCCGTTAATGTGTTATGTATCTGTGTTTGTGCTTCAACGCGTCACTTCCGCCCACATATTCCTATACAATAATTTTTTGTTTTAGTGAGCTCTACCACTCCTCAATGCTTGTCCCATGATTTTAGAATCAGCCTGTATATCTGACAGTCCACTGCATGCTGCGATAGAAACTCTGTTGTCTGGGTTGTCGTGTATGAAAGAATAAAGCTCCCTGTGCAGAGCGGTAAATGACATTTCGTAATTTTACCGGAAAGTGATGCTGTTTTGTTGTAACGTGCTGCAGGGGTATGAGAGACAGTATGCATGCATCGAGTGTGTGAATTGAAGGAATCGCCTTTTCCCGAAATTTCTTGCTGCTAGCACAGGGCATCTGATAGGTTATAAATAACGAAATTAATCAATTGTTACATCTCTGCAATTCGGACCGATTGTTTTTATTATCATACTTGAAAATAATAGTTCAATGAATAGCAAGCATCCAATGGGCATTAAGCTGGGGAAAAAATTGACAAATCGTATCAAAGTATAAATGTGGGAACATTACCTGGGTTCTAACAAAATAAATACAATTTTATACATATTTTGGACCATTTTAATGAACATGTTTATGATTCATAAATTTTTCAGGACTTCAATGACTTTTTGTCAGACAGCAGACATCCTGTTCCATTGTTTGTGAGAAATTTTTACAGCTGTTCCTTTTAGCATATTATAAGTTTGCCTATCTTGAAAATAAGAAATAATATATTATTCTCAAACTAGTAAACACATGTTTAAGATAGTGGGTAATTCGTAAAAGGGACAAACATTCGTATTTATGAAGTATTGAAACTTGTATAAATCTATGCAGGAATTCGTTTCTCCGCAGTGCAAGATCCTGTGTTAAAAATGCATAGTACATGCAAAAAACCAGAAGACGACATTTCAGAAAGAAGTCAGAAACACGACTGCACAGCGGAAGAACTGTTTTGCTGAGTAACGTGTAGAGCAAAGTTTACTGTCCTCTTTAGTATTCGAAATAGCGTAAGTTGTTCGTAATGAGAATTGTACATACTCTGAACCTGACCTAAATCAGTGGTATCTATCACTGAAGTACTTTTTACTGAAAGTCGGTTAATGTTTTACTGCCGTCTGGAGAACAAGTTGTGTTTACTGGGAATCAATGACTTGAGTAGAAGATNGAAAGTCGGTTAATGTTTTACTGCCGTCTGGAGAACAAGTTGTGTTTACTGGGAATCAATGACTTGAGTAGAAGATATCACTGTGATTAAGCGAAATTCTGCCACTAAAATACTGAGAGTGGCGCAACTGATTTTCAGGAAGGAATATCTTACCGTTTTCACCATCCGAGTCAGTTAAGCTATTTTGGATTAATTGCTGCTTAAGTTCAAGTTTGGCTTTACAACGGCTCGCGGTTTCCACGAAAAGACTAAGAAAACGACGATACTTACTCATAATCGTGAACTGAAAAAATACGTGTATACCATAAATCTTGTCTTGCAGAACTTGGTCGCTAATTATTGACGGTAACATTTCCTCGCCAAATCAGCATGACACGTAAAGTGAGNCTTGTCTTGCAGAACTTGGTCGCTAATTATTGACGGTAACATTTCCTCGCCAAATCAGCATGACACGTAAAGTGAGTAACTACAAATGAAATGCCGTGAAGACGATATAATAAGAACACAAAAGTGGCTTCACAAAAGACAAACACCCAAATTTCCCAAGTACAACAAAAATTAGACTATAAATTTTTCTCCAGAAACAAATTTACAACAAATTCTACGAGAGGTACCTGAGGGTAGATATGTATAAAGTTAAAGTAGTATTTTGAAAGTTAAATACTGTAGACACGCTTTTTTTATTTATCATGCAGAAACATTATTAATTTTTTAGATTCCTTTTGATCCTTTCAGTTATAGATAGGTAAATAGTTTCAGGCACTGCAACATATATATTATTTTTTCTACACTCTTCATCTATTAGTATGAAGCTCTGTCTTACATCGCGATTAATAAAAATATGTTTGTGCTTCATGTTACATGGAAGAAGCGATTTATGAAACGTCTTCTTTTTCAAGGGATTGGGCATCTTCAGCCTGTTCCGGCGTCCATTTCGCTCGGGGTCTTCCTACATCTCGTTTTCCTCTCAATCGGTATCACATTGCCAAAGCCGGTAGTCTGTTTTCTGNTTCGCTCGGGGTCTTCCTACATCTCGTTTTCCTCTCAATCGGTATCACATTGCCAAAGCCGGTAGTCTGTTTTCTGGCATTCTTCTTAGATGTCCATGCCACTTCTTGTTGTTTTTCTTCAACTTGTCAAGTGGCGGTTCTACTTCAAGTTATTTCCGTAAATCAGTATTGTGTTTTTTGCGTAATAGGGCGGTGACCCCTGATGTTGATATAATAAGTTTCATTTCTGCAGCTTGAATTTTTAATTTTTCTTTTTCAGTTACTACTCAATCTTCATTTACATAAGTTATAACTGGTACCGCAATAGAATTAAAATGTTTTTCTCTTGTGTCTTATCTTGTCTTATTATTTAAATATATATTAATTGTTCCGCAGATATTTCGGAAGGTATTTATTTACCACTTTGTCTAGAGAAATTTTTTTATCATAAGAAATATGACGTCCTAAATATTTAAAATACTGAACGTGTTCTACTATTGTTCCATGTAATATAACTTTAGTCCTTTTAGGTTATTTGTCTTTAAATGCGATAGTTTTGGTGTTTTTCATTGATATTTTAACACCACATTCTTCTAGTTCATTTGAAATTTAAACACATTTTTGAAACTCGTCTTCACTACCTTGAAAAATAACTTTATTTATGAAACTACGAAATAAAGTCTCAACTGAAAATTACATTTCCCACAAGTGAGGGCTTCCCTCGTTGAACGCTGATTTTTTCTGAACATTAAAGTTAATTTTCCAGGTACGTTACAGGTAGAGGGCACTATGGTTGAAACGGGTAACAAAATTGGCAGCCGGTTTTAAAAACATTATTTTAAAAGTAAAAAAAAAAAAAA
>NQII01000686.1:222717-283097 GCA_002778355.1 Clitarchus hookeri | reverse complement strand
GGTAAATAAGGGAAATTTAAGATGTCGTCGGCCGGCGCCTAGCGCCTGCTCATGAATTTTTTGCGTTCGACTTCCCCAAATCATTCTACTTTTATTTATAAATTATAATATTTATTTTATAATTAAGAAGAATAAAAACCTGGAGTGATTCGTTATGTTGGTAATGCCTAGCCTAGTAAGAAATAGTTCTTTTCCCAAATATTATTGAACCGAGTGTGCACGAATGCGGTGAGTTGTCCCTTTGGTGTAATTTTCTATACCTAGTTAAGCTTTGCCTGCATGAGGCGGAGGAATATGCTGGAAGTAGATCTTTAGCAGGGCTTCAGAAAAGTTAGAAGTAAACGTGAATTTTTTACGGCAAGAATTTGGAAACAGACAAGAATTCAATACAAATAAAATAATCAGGCCAAACATTTGTATAGTTAAACATCAGGTTAAGGGCACTGCCTAGTAAAATATTGTGTTTACGGATTTACTCATGCACCGATTAAGTGAAACTGTGAAATTGTAAGGAATATGAATGTAACACTACTATACTTATTCTTACTCTAATGCATATAAACAAACACACAATAAATGAAGTTATCTCTGTTCCCACAGATAAATATTCATTTATCCTTTATTACGACGTTAAGACACATAGCTTCATACTTCCAGCAAGCAGCTGATGACTATACTAGGAGCTTGCCAATTAATATAATGAACTTGATTTATACACTGAAGAACCAAAAAAACTGGTACACCTGCCTAATTTCGTGTAGGGTCCCCCGAACACGCCGAAGGGCCTCAAGACGACGTGGCATGGACTCGACTAATGTCTGGAGGTATGCAGGAGGCAATTCACACCATGAATCCTTCAGGGCAGTCCACAAATCCAATCTGCGCAAATTTGAGAAAGGGTTGCACGTCTGTCACGTTTAATGATTCTCGTCAGTCGTCGTTTGTCCCGTTCTTTCACGATATTTTTCCGGCCGCAGCGATGTCGAAGATGTGATGTTTTACAGGATTCCCGATATATTCACGGTGCACTCGTGAAATGGTCGTACGCGAACATCCAAATCTTATCGCCACCTCGGAGATGCTATGTCCCATCTCTCGTGCGCCGACTATAACACCACGTTCAAACTCACTTAAATGTTGATAACCTGCCATTGTAGCAGCAGTAACCGATCTAGCTGCCGACCGCATCGCGATACTCTGATTGGTTCCATACCTCTGTTATTTGCATTCGCTAGCCTATACCAGTTTCTTTGGCTCTTCAGTGTAGGTTGAATTCAATATAGCTCAGCTCATCGTGGACAAGCTATAGCAGGAAAGGGCTGAACTGTTTCTAAAGCTTCTCTTTGGTTGAGAAAAATTTGTGAATCACCAGACCGTGCCGTAATGGATTGCACATCCCCACTCCCCGCTCCCGACTCTCTTAATGGGTCCTGTATCATAAATATACTAATTTAATTAGTAGTAAATTAGTAGTGACATGAAGTTAGCTGGCAGTGAACCAAATTCACTTTCATAAACGAAAATCATTCTCTGCTGAATTTGTTCAATATTTTTAAGATTTAGTAATTTTTTTATACAAATAAAAACTGAGTTTAAATGTCAAAAAAAAAAATGTTATAGAAATTATTATCGGGAGGGGAGAGATTATGTTCGATACTGTAGCAAAGGACGTGAAAAATTTACTTTGGGGTAGAAATAGGTATTTATGGTGAAACAATCAGCTTGGTAACTGGTGAATAAAACACAAAAGGGATAAACTTTCTACTTAATCTTTGTAATAATACTTTATTTTTTATTAATATAAGGTGGTCAAAATTAATTACTGATTTTCTAACAAGTCGTAAATGTTAAGGCATAGGTTAGTGGAAATGTTTAACTTCTTTTCAGTAACAGAAAAAGTATAGAAAATTCTTATTTAGGCTAATAAATTTATTTAACTAATATATAACACACAGGGTTATAAAACTGTGTTTTAAAACATCAAGTTCGTTGGACTCATAAACAAATTATTCATACGCTTAGAAGTGAGCAATTTGGGAGGCTCTTAACAACGAGGTCTGGAGAGCCGATGAGCGTGAAATGAGGCGATAATTGAGCAACGCCGAAATGCTAGGGCACGGGGAAACGGGAGATCCCCGAGAAATCCCGCCAACCAGGTCATCGTCCGGCACGATCCCCACGTGCGAAAATCCAGGAGTGACCCGGCAGTGGATTGAACCCAGTTCGCCTCGGGTGGGAGGCGAGCAGTCTTAACATCTCAGCCACCACAGCACCCTTATCGTAGTGTCGATAATGAAAAAATACAGTGATGATAATCTGTTTCCAAATGTCAGTGCTCGACTTTAATGAAACGTTCTTTTATAAAAGCTATCACTAGGAACGTTATATTACTAAATACTTTTCTTTATTATTTTATGAAACTAAACAATAACAAGTGGCTTGTTTTATCACTGCTCACCCCTAGTTATGAGACTCGGAATTTTTCTGAAATAGGGCCCTTGCAGCCTTTTAAAAGTTTTCCAGAAGTTTCTACTAGTCGCAAAGCGTATGCAGCAGAAATAGACAGGACTCAGCCCGTGACGGTCTCCTTGATGGAAGAGAATTCGTGCCGCATNCATAATCTGTTTCCAAATGTCAGTGCTCGACTTTAATGAAACGTTCTTTTATAGAAGCTATCACTAGGAACGTTATATTACTAAATACTTTTCTTTATTATTTTATGAAACTAAACAATAACAAGTGGCTTGTTTTATCGCTCCTCACCCCTAGTTATGAGACACAGAATTTTTCTGAAATAGGGCCCTTGCAGCCTTTTAAACGTTTTCCAGAAGTTTCTACTGGTCACAAAGCGTATGCAGCAGAAATAGACAGGACTCAGCCCGTGACGGTCTCCTTGATGGAAGAGAATTCGTGCCGCATCGCACCGTGCCGCCAGAGTGTGCGCAGTCCACACCTTCCACACACGGGTGAGCGGGCCCGACTGCGGGGACAAGGACGGCAATGTTCAACCGCTGTTTGCTTTCCATCTCTCACCCCCGGGGAGCTGGAGTGTGTTCGCTCGCTCTTGGCGGGGGATTACGGTGATCGCCGGACAAAGCCCGCGCTTCTCAACACGTCCTCAAACACGCGCACAAAGTTCCCGGTGGAACCCGGAGCTGGCCTCACCAAACCTCACCCCTCCAGGTGTCCGATACCTAGAGGGCAGTGATATTTCACGAAAAGATTTCGAGACAAGATACACTCCAAAGCACTGTAAGGTCGTCCAGCTTCTTTGATTGGCCAAAAAAATGTTCCGGCCCGTGTTAACAGTTCGCGCACGAATCACGAAGGTTCAGTGTCGGAGTTACTTAATCCTGAGTGGCTTGGTCAAAGACGGACACGGCACCAGCAGCAAATTGAGGTATAACAACAGCTGAGGTGTGTATATAGTATTGAAGTCTACTGCGTGCTCCGATTTTTACGCGAAAAGTCACTAGCCCTACCGATACCTATTAAAAGGTCATACCCGGACCGCTTCTTTCTAGCCTCACGTTAAACTCCTACAAGTAAGTCTAAATCAGCTCTTTTTTTTTTGTTCGCAGGGTTCCAACCGAGAACTTTGAATTTTGAAGTCCGTCATACTTGTCCGAAAATAATTTAAAACACAAACCTAAATACCTACAGGGATGAAACACATGTATTCACTACCGCACTCGCACTTGTCCTTCTCTCACGATTAAATGTTAAGTATAACGGCACAACCTTAGCACATTCTCAGCCCAGTGCGCCCGGGACAGATGTAGGACTCAAATTTATGAAGCAGTTGGTAACCAGGATTGTTCCCCGCCTCCTCGCCCTCATCAAACACGCGCACAGAGAGGACACGTCATTTGGCAAAGGACGAGGGAAGGGACTCGTTGATAAAAATCGGTACAGTTCCGCAGATTAAATTAAGGATTCCGCATGCCTGGATCTTGACCTCCCGTTGCAGTGTGTTTGAAATCCTTGTTTTTTCGACAAAACTAAAGAAAGTGCCCCCAGTATGTTCGCCTACGAAAAGACACCATAACCTCAGACCAAGGAAGGAATGGTACTTTAAAGTTGCCTCGCATGCCATGTATATTATATTGAAGCCATCGAACATAGTTAAAAACGTCTTTGCCAGACTGCCATATCTTAGAACTCACTAGCCAGACACGAACCAAACTACGGAAAGAGCCTGCATTGACCTTTGCTACAGACATTTCATCAATAAAATTACATGTTCACCGATGAAAGTGCCATAGGTACACGCAGCACTACGAGAACACTGCACGCCAGTTAAGAGTCCTGCGCTTAGCGGCGATGGCGATCTTGTAGCGCTTACCAGTGTAACCCTTATAGCTCCCACGCTTCTCCGCCAAAAAAAAGGAGAAAAACGATGCCGGCACGCGGACTCCTTAACGTTGCCGGACCCCAAATAATGAATTAATTTATTATTGTACCAAGCATTGTTCAACACGTACGCATTGTATGTTATGACTAGAGATCAGAAAAATTCGCGAGTGACCTGCAAGCTAGACTCTACAGTCTTGTGTACAAATATGCCGATGTAAACTACACATTGGTTGTCCGCTGTCACAGTGGAAGGCGACGATTGGGCCAGCGCTCCCCAGGAGGTGTGAAACACCTTGTGGGCCAATGGCTGAAGTTTTATTATCACACGTGTTTTGAATTCTAGCTTGTCCCGAAATGAATCAGCGAATTTTTCTGGTCTCTAGTTATGATATTTCCCTCAAATAAAAAAAATTACACCTTTATTATTTTAAAACAATTTTTTGTCAAATACACGGTTATTCGGTTTTGTTGCAGCTTTAATAGCCAATATACTAACTACATCCTGTACAAATGAAAAAAAAAATTACGACATAAACTAATTTTGTGGGTAACTGCTTGACATAAATGTAACCACCAAATAACAGTTCATGCATTAAAAAAAAAAATTTTAAAATATGTAACCATTTATTTATGTTTAACATTTACTCAAATATGTTACGTGTAATTTCGTAATTTCATATGCGTCACGCGGTAGCCCATGCAAATAGTTAACTTCGTAAATTTTTTCATCTGTAAATCTTACGTAGTAATTGTTATTACGACTGTAAAAAAAAGAAGAAAAAAAGTTGTATTTGACATTAAATGATTCATAAAATATAAGTTGTGAAATGTTTGGTACAAATATAAACTGCAAATTTTTTTGAGTTTGACACCCTTGAAGGTCGGCGACTTCCTCGCAGGCAGTACTTCACGGTACTCGTTAGAAGCATGATAATTGTTTTAATTGGCTGCTGCCGCAGAGAGAAGCTAGTCTCACCCCAGAGCAAATAGCACGGGGTTCGTCCAATGGTCCTCTTTTGAATTTCCGTTGTTCGCTCTGAATCGTCCACGGCGCGTCTAGGAATTTACTCGTGCGTACATAAGTCTGCCTTCACTCTTAATCTGACACAGTGAGAATTTAGCCAAATCAGTGAAAGCCAGTGAAAAATGAGCCACTGATAATCAGCTCCCAACTAATTATGATGACGGCGGAATTTCATTGATTTATTTGTTATTTTTACTGGATGTCGAGAATTCTGCTGCCATAAGTCACTTGTTCCCAGTTCATTCGCTTGATGCGCCAGTTGGCAGTAGCTTAGCAACTGATATTCTGTAAACGTTATTTCACTGGTNTTCCCAGTTCATTCGCTTGATGCGCCAGTTGGCAGTAGCTTAGCAACTGATATTCTGTAAACGTTATTTCACTGGTTGAGTCACTTATTCGGGCTTTGAGTGTTGAAATAATTTATAGGAATTTCCCCAATCTTATTTATTATTACCGTCTAGCAACGTTTTTAAAATAAGTTTCTAGAAGAGATGTACAACAAAATAATATGAATTATGCAATGTTTCTTTGGCAGGGTTTAATTACTGGCACGCGAATATATCCATTTTCCGTGGCCTCTAATTTTGATGAGTTTGTATTTATTACAAAGAGACATCTGTGTTTCGTCGCAACTTCGCGAAGAAACCACTGGATTTATTTACAGTTTCGTAAGCCCGCAAACGGATTATANATCTGTGTCTCGTCGCAACTTCGCGAAGAAACCACTGGATTTATTTACAGTTTCGTAAGCCCGCAAACGGATTATACATTTTTTGACAATGAAAAACTGCCTGTAAACCAATGCAAACTGCTTCTCTGGAGTCACCTGAGTAAAATGCAGGATGTTCGTTCCCAAATGTGGCTTTCTAACGTTCTAAATTATAAGCAAACAAGCTATAAATTATTGAAAGCTGAAGATAATAATTATTTGCTTGTTTCCAATTATAAATACGCACAAACTTATTTTGGTCATTCCAACCGCTAGCAGTGGGAAAAGACTAAATGAAACAGTTGAATTTGTTTACGACGGCTCCCCAACGCGACGGTGTTCTTATCAGAAGTGAGAGAGAAGTGGGGGATAGGTGAATATCCCTTGTACTTTATTTATATCCGCGGCCGGTAACGTGCCAGTCCGCGCGGAGTAACAATAGTGACCCTTGGCGCACGCCACGGGAAGTGTCTTCGAGTGCGAAGTCGTTCCAACTGGCTGGTATTCGCACGCGCCTGCTTCGCACCGTGTTATGCAACCCGCAACGCCTCTTTTTCTCCACGCGCCCTAGAAAAGCGAGAAGATAGAAGCGACACGGTCAAGTCATTTCCTTGCATGCGAACAGTCCTTACGATATACCGACTTGATGAATTACAAGTATCAATTTCGATGTATCGGGGAAAAAAATATTAACTTCATGGTTATCTCGTAACGTAGTGCAACAAATTGCCTGCGAGACACATTTCCTCAAGTTTCCCTTACAGGAAATTAAACCTGGAAATTATTTGCGTCAGGTACATGTTCATTCCAATTATACAGAGTGAGTATAAAAGAATACCCCAAATTTGAAGGTCTATAATATCAAAACCAAACAGCCTACAACCTTGATTGACCAATCAAATGAACCGTAGAACCGCAAAGTTTGTTTACCATGTATTCATAAATGTTCAATGTGACCACCACGAGTGGCCCGAACGACATCTACGCGATAATCAAGCTCGTTCCACGCTCTTGTCAGCATGTCCGGTGTTACGGTTTGGATGGCGTTCGTAACGCTCGGTTTGAGGTGGTTAGAGGGTAGGAAGTTCGCATTCGACACGTCTATGTGAAGGGGACGGTCTGATGTTTCCTTTATGATGCGCCACCCCATTGGTACCTTGCTGTTCGCGAATACCTGAACGAGACGTTACCACAACGCTGGATTGTTCGAGGAGCAGCTGGTGACCGGGATCTTCATCACTGGCCCCCAAAAAGCCCATATTTTACCCCGTGTGAACTTTTTCTATGGTGGTACATAAAGGATCAAGTGTTTCGTCCACCATTGCCGGCTAACGTTGACAAACTCAAAACGAGTATTACGGACGCCGTCCTAACCGTAACACCGGACATGCTGAAAAGAGTCTAGAACGAGTTNTTCTATGGTGGTACATAAAGGATCAAGTGTTTCGTCCACCATTGCCGGCTAACGTTGACAAACTCAAAACGAGTATTACGGACGCCGTCCTAACCGTAACACCGGACATGCTGAAAAGAGTCTAGAACGAGTTTGATTATCGCGTAGATGTCGTTCGGGTCGCACTTGGTGGTCACGTTGAACATTTATGAATGTATACTACACAAAATTTGTGGTGCCACAGTTCATTTGATTGGTCAACCGAGGTTGTATGTTGTTTGGTTTTTATATATTATAAGACCTTCAATGTAGGGTATTCTTTTATACTCATTTTTCTTTTTTTAATTCTTCTCTTTAGTCTCTTCCTTTCTCCTTCTTCAGGCGATTGTGTTTTTCCAAATGACTCATTCTGTTTTTTTTTCATACGAAAATTTCCCGTTTCGCATATACTAATTTCTCAAACCCCTACTTTCCTTGAAACGTTTTATCTGTTTGACAAACTGCAGGCCCATCTGAAACATTTCAATTTCACTTTCATGGGACTTGATCGTTTAGCTTGAACGTATATTACTTTTTGCAGCATTACCTTGAGTGGAATGGCTCACGAAACAGATCGGTTTTTTTTTTCCAGAAAAGGTTTAGCTTGAACGTTACAAGAATATTGTAGTTTGAATGTTATGTGATTGATTTCACCAGTTTTACTGAATATCTCAAATTACAAAACTGATATATTATTTGTTTATTTTCATTTAACTCGAAGGCTTACGGAAAAATTTATTCAGCAGTAATAAGCTCATAGGTAGTGCCACAGGTTGACGTCCGTATGGATTCATCCCAACACTCTGCGGAGGAAGTGTTGTTTATTACCACATCCAAAACTAATACTGTACGTCAATTATTGAAATATATTCCAATTCCACATTTCTTAATTTACAGTAAATTTACGAACTTTAGTATCTATCCTCGCAGAAGCAAAATTACAGAAAAAAAATATGGTAAAAGTCTAAACCAATTCTTAATCATTAGTATGACCAAATGGGTCGTGTCAATAAACACCCATTCCATTAAAAATGCCGTGAGTTACGAGAAAGTTTTAAAACCACAAATAAAATGAATATCACAGTCAACCAACCCTCATAGCTAGGGCCAGTGACTTTTCGCGTAAAAATCGGAGCACACAGTAGACTTCAATACTATATACACATCTCAGNCCAGTGACTTTTCGCGTAAAAATCGGAGCACACAGTAGACTTCAATACTATATACACATCTCAGCTGTTGTTATACGTCCATTGGCTGCTGGTGCCGTGTCCGTCTTTTACCGAGCCACTCAGGACTAAGTAACTCCGACACTGAGCCTTCGTGATTCGTGCGAAAACGGTTAACACGGGCCAGAACATGTTTCAGCCAATCAAAGAAGCTGAACGACCCTACAGTGCTTTGGGCTGTACCTTGCCTCGAAATATTTTCGTGAAATATCACTGCCCCTGCTTATAGCACAAACAATAAAAGCGGAAAACAAAAATACGTATTTCGCCTACACAAAATACGCAGACTGAAACGCAGCGTACTTGCCGTTTGAGTTACGTAATTTTATTTACGTTCCACGATCACAATCATTTAGTGATTGGCTATAGCCGTGATGACAGACTCTCGTTTATTACCCAGAAATAGATGATGGTATTTTGTTGAGCGTGTTCGGTTGCGCTGTAACGTGTCTGACACGCGTTCGAGAGGTCGTGAGTTCGGTCTCGGACGGCTACACAAGGGGTGTTTCTTCAAAGTGAATTTCCCCCTCCCAATCCAGGCGAAGGACGGTGCGGCTTCCAGAATTTTTTACACTGTGATGTCCTGCAAAAAGGCCTAGTGTAGTGTATAAATGTAAGGTTACTGTAGTGTTTAAATGTTGAGGTCTTGTAGGAAAGTAAACATGTAATAGTTGGCAACAGCAAGAGAGGCAGTTGGTCGGCATGGACAGAGAGTTGTTGGAGGAACGAAGTGACAAGATGAGGGTGGCAGTGCAAGCTAGATAGCAAGTGGTAACGTATATTAGTAATAATAGAATGTAAAAGAGTAAACTAGAGTTTTTGGCGTGCACATAAAAATAAACTAATTTTTTAAAAGAAGTTCAAAGTCGTCTAGGGCATGTCAAAACAACTGCAGCTCAATCATCGCAGTGACGCTTAGGTACACGTGTTTGAAATCCAGCATGCGTGGCATGGATTCGCAAAATTCACGCACCCCCACTTGTTGTAGACATTTTACTCCGTAACAACTAGTTTTCGGTCACGGCTGATTTCTATATACACCATGCTTTTACAGCGATTTGTGTTAAACTTTAAGGAACTAATACCTTTCACGAAATTTACGCAACTTTCTAGACTCTACAGACGACTTAAAATATTTTCATTTAAACATCATCTCGTAAGTGGTCCTAGAAAGCTAGCCTTATTATTTTGAAGTGTACACTTTTAGCGTATAATTGATACATTTCCCCTCTCCACCTTCAGTGTATCTGAGTTGCAACATCACGAAATATTATTTTACGTACATAAAAATTGCACTATTTTGCTCACACATGCTTCAGCCATTTTCTCGTGAAACTTAAATGAATTTGCGGGCGGAATACGTGCACAGAAAACACAAACTCTAATATTAAATATGAAAACAATTGTAATCATTAAATACTTTTTTTTTATTTAAAAAAAAATTTCTCCAAACTACTGAGGATTTATCTCTATATTAAGTGTAGTATAAATTATAAGGCAAAGTAACCGCAACGAAAAATAAAATTCTGTGTAATTTTTGCACAGTAAATTCTGACAACAGTAATCCTAGAATTATGTTCAGCTTTCTGGTCAACCGTAACTTCCGTCTGAACTTTCTGTCAAGTCTGATAGCCAGTACATTATTGCTCCACTTTTTACGTCGTTTNTCAACCGTAACTTCCGTCTGAACTTTCTGTCAAGTCTGATAGCCAGTACATTATTGCTCCACTTTTTACGTCGTTTCTCACAGTAAAGAAAAAATAGAACCTAATTATTCAGCATGACCAGTGACGTGACTCACTTACTTGTAGTGACTTTCCGTGTCGGAGGTTCAGAAGCGAGCGAGCAGCAAGGGCGAGAATCGCGTGTCACCTCCGCGTGCAGCCGTACGGTAGTGTGGAGTGGACAAACAAAAAACTCTAATAGGTGCCCTATTATTCTGTTGCTTGTTAATGAAGGAAAACAACTATTACCACTCGTTCGCTTTCAAANTCAACCGTAACTTCCGTCTGAACTTTCTGTCAAGTCTGATAGCCAGTACATTATTGCTCCACTTTTTACGTCGTTTGTCACAGTAAAGAAAAAATAGAACCTAATTATTCAGCATGACCTGTGACGTGACTCACTTACTTGTAGTGACTTTCCGTGTCGGAGGTTCAGAAGCGAGCGAGCAGCAAGGGCGAGAATCGCGTGTCACCTCCGCGTGCAGCCGTACGGTAGTGTGGAGTGGACAAACAAAACACTCTAATAGGTGCCCTATTATTCTGTTGCTTGTTAATGAAGGAAAACAACTATTACCACTCGTTCGCTTTCAAANAACTCTAATAGGTGCCCTATTATTCTGTTGCTTGTTAATGAAGGAAAACAACTATTACCACTCGTTCGCTTTCAAAATACACGCAAATTTTAGACATGAAACTAAATTAACTTTGACAGGTATAGGAGTTTTCTTTGTAAAACCCATTGATAAGTGAACTTATATAAAAAAACCGGAAAATATCTAAAGTAAAATAAAATAAGTGAATCTTTCCCAACTAAAATAATAACGTATGCTGTTCACAGCTAATTGGGCATTTTTGGAAGCTTTTGCTCAAGATCTATTTTACTTCTCATTTTGATATATTTCCGCAGTATGTAAAATTAACATTTTCATGTCATGACCCTGCCCTAAGCGAAAATATATCGAGGCAAGATACAGTCCAAAACACTGTAGGGTCGTCCAGCTTCTTTAATTGGCTAAAAAATGTTCTGGCCCGTGTTAACCGTTTGCACACGAATCACGAAGGTTCAGTGTCGGAGTTACTTANTAAAAAATGTTCTGGCCCGTGTTAACCGTTTGCACACGAATCACGAAGGTTCAGTGTCGGAGTTACTTAGTCCTGATTGGCTTGGTCAAAGACGGACACGGCACCAGGAGCCAATGGAGGAATAACAATAGCTGAGGTGTGTATANGTCCTGATTGGCTTGGTCAAAGACGGACACGGCACCAGGAGCCAATGGAGGAATAACAATAGCTGAGGTGTGTATAAAGTATTGAAGTCTACTGTGTGCTCCGATTTTTACGCGAAAAGTCACTGGCCCTAGTTATGACTAGAGACATGAAAAATTCGCGGATTCATTTCGGGACAAGCTAGAATTCGAAGCACGTGCGTTTGTATAACTTAAGTCATTGGTCCACACGGTGTTTGACACCTCCTGGAGAACGCTGGCCCAACCGTCGCCTTCTACTGTGACCGCAGACAACCACTTTGCGGATGATATCGGCATATTTGTACATTAGACTGGAGAGTCTAGCCTGCAGGTCATTGAACTCGCGAATTTTTCTGGTCTCCACTTATGACTAGATACCTGAAAAATTCGCGTTTTAATTTCGGAACAAGCTAGAATTCAAAACCGCGTACGTTTGTATGACTGATGATTTTGGTCCACCCGTTAGATTACACCTCCTGAACCACTCTGAGTCAATAATAAATACGCAGAAAAATGCAGACCGAATCACCGCTTTCCGGTTACATAAAAAATTCGCTGATTTATTTTGGGACAAGCTAGAATTAAAAACACGTGAATTTATATAACTTCAGTCATTGGACCACACAATTTTTGACACTTCCTGGAGAACGCTGGCCCAATAATCGCCTTTTGCTGTGACAGCAGACAACCAACGTGCAGTTGACGTTGGCATATTTGTACATAAGACTGTAGAGTTCAGCTTGCAAGTCGTTGAACTTACAAATTTGTCAGCTCTCTAGACATTACAGACTGAAATCAGTCGATTCTGGGTCCAGGAATTATGTATAGTAAATCTGCATTTATTAATATATTTTAACAATTAATAACACATCNCAGTCGATTCTGGGTCCAGGAATTATGTATAGTAAATCTGCATTTATTAATATATTTTAACAATTAATAACACATCATAGCAGTAAGTTATAAAGAGATGTAAATAAACGCAATATGGCAAGGAAACCACCACCTGGAAGTATTCAATCAAACAACATACCGAGGGCACATCTGACTGTTCGACTGCACTGTTCTAATCCTAAACACTTACCGACAAGGGCCAGCTGGTTTGAAACCCCATCGTAAATTTAGTTAATAGAACTGTGAAACTCCTAGAAAGCACGAACTCGAACAAGACCAAGTAACGTGTGTGTGCGGAGCACAGCGAAAATCAATACTTGCAAGCAGAGCCACTCCACTATTCGGGATTGGTTTATATTGTGGTTCTTCTAAGTTCGCCCGTATGAGAACATGGCTTAAATCTTACTTGACCTTTCAACTTTATTTGTAACACGAGTAAGGATCATACTTGTTGAGACGAAGCTAACGTGCTCCAAAGGAGAACAAAACTCTGCCTGCAAATTGGCCGTTCCCTGGCAGATAGGAATCCAATAGCTATTCGTGTAACCACTTGTGGTCTACGACCTATTCTGCAAACATTTTGTGATGTGTTGCTAGTTAACGACTTCGCGGTACGCTACATGAACTTCGAAACGGGGGGTTTTTTTAGTCTCTGCGCGCTTCCCTTTTGTTAAGAGCCAATTTCTGTTCGACTTGGCTACGCGGAGTTCTGGTTCTATAGTCACACATGTTTGCAGTTGCTTTAGACCTCCCAAATGCGATATGTTAACGGTTGTACACCGCTTCCGTGAAACAAATCACTATTCATCCGCCCCAATCTGTTACCGAACTGTAACGTCGATTTCATTGCTTTATCACGTTGCGTAGTTATGATGTATACCAATCTTAAGAAAACTTGTAATACACACAACTTTCACCATTCACTGAGTACGTTTATTGTGTATATAAAGTGTTTATTTTAACTACTCCAATATCTAGGGAAAGGATTAAATTTCATATGAGAAAGTTATTTTTTATGATGTGTTCATGCGCTAGATATCTGTTATAATTTAAGACAGTGTGATATGTAGGACGGTTTTATTGGTTTGTCGGTGTCGTTTGTTGTACGCCAAAAGACTAATCAAGGAATTGTTTCGCGTTGGGGCGGGGGTGGAAATGTTTTACGAACGAACTAATTCAACCCAAATTTACATCTGTGAAATTTACATACGTTCATGCCTAATCCGAAATTCGAACGGCAAATTTTTCACTGAAAAAGCACTTTATAGTCTGGCGAGGTTTAAATAAAAATCCCAGGCGTCCCATTTATTTGATTTACACAGAGTGTTTAACAAGTCACTGTAACAAAACAATTTGACGTTCGTTATTGGAAAAAAATTAAGGAACTACTAAACGAAATTGTTATTTCCGTGACGTGTGTGTTTTCACGCAGTTCGCAAAATTTACATTTCTGTTTCAGAAACCACAACCAAATAAAATTAAATTTTAAAGAAAAAGACGGGAATAAATTAACACACATACTGAAACCACAATTTTTTTTTGTTTGACTGCTTCCATAGCGAGAGGCTTGGTAGTGCCTGATACAAATAACTTATTTTCTCTGTTTGTTATTCGCTCGATAAATGCTCAGGTCCTATCAAAACCACTGTGTACCAATCGTAAAAGGTACAGTAGACTATATGTATAGGATGTTCACGGTAAACGGAGCACTTTTAAAAGCCCTGCTTGAGTTCTACTTATATGCACGTTGTGTATTCTCCTATGGTATGCATAATTAACATTGCCGTGTGCCTCATCACGTTAGTCAAGCGTCGGTCATGAGAAACTCTAAAATTATTAAAAAAGATGATGGCTACGGCCAGTGACTTTTCGCGTGAAAATCGGAGCACACAGTAGACTTCAATACTACATACACGCCTCAGCTCTTGTCATACCTCCATTGACTGCTGGTGCCGTGTCCGTCTTTGACCAAGCCACTCAGGACTAAGTAACTCCGACACTGAACCTTCGTGATTCGTGCGCAAACGGTTAACACGGGCCAGAACATTTTTTAGCCAATCAAAAAAGCTGGACGACCCTAGAGTGCTTTGGACTGTATCTTGTCTCGAAATCTTTTCGCGAAATATCACTTGCCCTAATGATGGTTTATCGCGGGAAAAGTTGACTGTTTGATATGATTCAAAATACTGTAAATATTTTCAACAGTTTTCTTTTCTTGTAGGCCGTCATGCATGTATAAAGCTTATTTTCCATTTATCTGGACCAATGAGGATTTCGATACTATAAAGCAGAACGTTTGTGATTGGCCTGCAAAGAACTTAGCCGAGTCAACACCTTGGTCATCCAATCATAAAAGGATATATCATCTACAGTGTTATTGAAAATATGCTGGGCCAAAAAATTTCCCGATGATATTTTACAAGCTTACTAATCCTTACACTGATATGCATTAAAAACAGAAAGCAAAATAAATCATTTCAGTATTCACAAATGTTTACCTAATACTGTTAACTCAACTTTGAGACACGGAACTTCTTTACCTCTTTACTTACTTTACTGGGAACATGCTATCTAGTGTGACAATTAAAATATATAAAGGAAGGGTCAGTGGAATTTTTCAAAGGCTGATTTTAAAAGTGCTCAATCAAACGCGAACAGCTTATACTAAGGGCCACCTGTTTTTCGCGAAGGCTAGATTTTAATGTCCTATGGTCAGAGACCTAATAGATTCGCGTGTTAAATGACCTGCAGGCTTGACTCTACAGTCTTATGTACAAATATTGCGATATCAACTGTACATTGGTTGTCAGCTGTCACAGTGGAAGGCGACAATTGGACGCCGTTCTCCAGGAGGTGTCAAACACCGTGTGGACCAATGACTAAAACTATATAAACGCACGTGTTTTGAATTCTAGATTGTCCCAAAATGAATCCGCGAATTCTCCAGGTGTCTTCCTATGTTAAGCGTGCAGTTCTTCTTTGGTTATTGGTAGAGACCTGAAAAATTCCCGAGTTCAATGATTTGTAGGCTATACTCCATTTCCGTATGCAAAATCATGCAGATATCACTGTTGATTGGTTGCTCGTTGTATTAGCGGAAGACGGTTATTTGGTCTGCATTTTACTGTGTATTTATTATTGGTTCAGAGTTGTCCAGGAGGTGTAATTTAATGGGTGAACCAATAGCATTAGCAATACAAACGTACGGGGTTTTGAATTCTAGCTTGTCGCGAAATGAAAACGCGAATTTCTCAGTTCTCTAGTTATTTGCCACGTGTCTTTGTCGGGAGACAGTCCTTACCTGACTGCGCCGAACAGAAATAGGTAACGCCGAGAATTGAGTGTCGGTGGTTTGCGGACAGACACCTGCAGTGCGGGACTGTTAAATTAATCCATTCATAGACACCTGAAGAATTCGCGGATTCATTTTGGGACAAGCTAGAATTCAACTTGAGTGATTGGTCCACACGGTGTTTGACACCTCCTGGAGAACGGTGTCCAATTGTCGCCTTTCACTGTGACAGCTGACAACCAATGTACAGTTGATATTGCAATATTTGTACATAAGGCTGAAGAGTCTAGTCTGCAGATCATTGAACTCGCGAATTTTTCAGGTCTCTATCCATTCATGAAAGTGGATCTGAGGTGTAGTGTTTCGGAGTACAAGTAATCCTAAAATTTTTTCGCAAAAAACAGGTGACCCTAAGTACACTTGCTTTTAATCTAGCGTTACAATTAAATAACTTGCGTAAATATTTCGAGACGTATAATTTAAACACTGTAAGGATGTTTACCTTCCTTAACTAGATGCGTTATGCCTTGGCACTTGTCCACTTGCTAACAACGAATCACAGAGAGTTCCTCCCAAAATTACTGGATTCCGAGTGGCTTCCTCAGTTAGGGAAACATTTTCTCATGAAGATCACAACCAATAGGGTGTAAGTAAGTGTTTGTATGTGCATACAGCACTGAAGTATAACGTGTGCTCAGATATTTTCGTGAGAAGCAAAGTGGAGTGGAGAGATTGGGGCGGCTCTTGAAATCGAAGTTTTGAGAGCCGATGAGGGTGAAGCGAGGTGGGTACGGAGCAGCGCCGGAATGCAACGGGAGATCCCCGAGAAAACCCGCCGACCAGCGGCATCGCCCGGAACGACTCCCACTCGCGAAAGTCCGGGAGCGACACGGCCGGGGATCGAGCCGAGTTCGCCTTGTCGGGAGGCGAGCAGAATAACCACCGACTCTGCTGAGAGGTGAGGTGCGCTCACGTCCGCCTGGGCGTCCCGCTTCTGTCACGGTTAGTTACTCTGCGCGCGGAGGTGTCGGCGCCGCCTGGGNAGGCGAGCAGAATAACCACCGACTCTGCTGAGAGGTGAGGTGCGCTCACGTCCGCCTGGGCGTCCCGCTTCTGTCACGGTTAGTTACTCTGCGCGCGGAGGTGTCGGCGCCGCCTGGGGGCAGACGCTTCACGCCCACCGGCGCGAGGACGCCGTTGGCAAGGGCCGAGAATGCGAGTTCGCTCTATAAATGTCACGGCNCGGCGCGAGGACGCCGTTGGCAAGGGCCGAGAATGCGAGTTCGCTCTATAAATGTCACGGCAGTGGTTGCCAAGCGGGCGACCAGGACCAGCGAGGAACACCTCCGGGGCCTCCTCGACCGGTCGAGGCCATCACTCACTCCTCGACAGTCCCGCCACGGCTGCCAACGTCCACACGCGCAACTCCTGCGTTCTTCCAGGACGACGTTTCGGAAACTCTGTCTTGCAAACGAGCTGGCAACTCGACACCGTCGAACAGTTAAGGAATCACAAGTGGAACGGCCGCTCGTTTCGCGAAATCCATCCGCGGTCACTAAACAGCAACTTGTCAGAAGGTTATCAGCGCCCTGCAACTTAACCGCAAGACCGGGATCCCAGCCAATCGGTGTACATTTCGCAGCACGTGGTATCTAGCGAGGCACAAGGCCAGTTCACCAGACCCTCGTGCGACCGACCAATGAATGAGCGCAACCACATCAAACGAACCGCCACGGCAATTCGTCTGTGTCTATTTATTAATTTCGCGGTACTGATCGAGCGGCAACGTATCAACGTGCTGCAACAGGTTTTGGTGGCGCGCGTAACAGCGTTTCGGATTACTCGGGTTAATTTTGCTTCTGCATTTCTGGTATTCTGTGACCTCGGCTCTCTCTCTCTCTCTCTCTCTCTCTCTCTCTCTCTCTCTCTCTCTCTGCTAACATTCTTCACGTGCTTGGGGCCTGTGATGATTCGCTGAAAACCGAAAGTAACTCGATTCGTGTTTCATCTCTGCTTGCGTGCGCGATGTGTGAATGGAATCGAACGTCTGCAGTGTGGTGTAGATTAACGCCCTTTGCGACCAGGGGCGAGGAGGCGGGAANCTTGCGTGCGCGATGTGTGAATGGAATCGAACGTCTGCAGTGTGGTGTATATTAACGCTCTTTGCGACCAGGGGCGATGAGGCGGGAAACAATCCTGGCTACCAGCTGTTTCCCAAATCTTAGTCCGACACAGCCTGGTTGCACTGGGTCTAGAATGTGCTAAGGGAATGCCGTCATACTTAACTTTTCGTGTGTAGGAGAAGCGCGAGCGCGGTAGTGTTTAAATGNCAAAAATTCAAAGTTCCCGGTGGCGCTCTGCAAAACAAAGGAGCTGATCTAGCTTTTGTTTGCGGGAGTTAACGTACAGTAGAAAGAAGCGCTCCTGGTGTGACCTTTTAATAGGTATCGGCGACCAGGAGGGGAGGTTTGGAGAGGAAAGCGCCGGTTCCAGCAGGAACTTTGTCTGTGTGAGCGAGGAGCTGATCAGTTTCGATCGCCTTTGCGAGAAGCCATTCCGCCTTTCAACCGACGAGAAACTGTGGTCGCGGGGCAACTTCGTTCTCGTTAACTACTTCCCCCCACACACCAGCGTACTCCAGCACTCGAAAGTCGTCGACTATGAACGCCCGTGATTTACATCCGAATAACCACGAAGTTCTGAAAGAAAAGCCAACAGAACCTAACGTACGACCGACTCTTTATAATTTTGAAATACATTTCGTTTCGAAACTTCGTCGCAAAAAATTTTTCCGCGTCGACGAATTTCTGTGGAGGTAAAGGTATGGTAAACTAAGCAATTTGGAAATCGACATTCAAAAATATCACTCTCCACAACTGCATACGTTCTACACTGCGCCCCGGCACGCATACTCTTAGTAAAGTTAGTAGCGAATTTATAATAATAGTTATAATTTTGACGTTGAATTGAAAGTGTATTATGTCAATGTATTACCACTGAAGTCAAAGTTTCTTGTTTTACGTACACAAGACATTTTTTAAAGCCTTTACTTTATAAAAAACTCCAATTTTCCACTCGGATGACACGTGGGCAAATGTTAAACTTAAAATAAAATGTTAAAATTACGTTTTGCAGAATAATACAAAATCACAAAACAGTAGAACCTAAGCTGGGCTTTTAAAAGTGCTCAATTATCCGCCAATAGGATTGTTTTCCGTGACGGTGGAATTCCTGGGTAGGGACAGGTGTATTACGCGAAAATATTTATGGCCATGCTAGACTTTAATAGCCTACGTCCACAACCACAACTTCCTTTAGTTATTGGCCGCGTGTCTACGTGAGAAGGCATGTTCTTATTTGACTGGGCAAATGGTAATTAAGTACTCCGATACTGGATGTCCGTGATTCGTGGGCAGGTACTTTAGGCACATGACATCTAAAATCATCCAACCACGAACGTGCATATGAACTTAAGTGTTTTGGAGTACAACTGATTTGTGAAATCTTTTCACCATAACCGCCTTTCCCTACTTATGAGGCTGCTCCCCACGTGCATAATATCTGTCGAAAAAACGTAATTCGCGGCGGCGATATAAAACAGCGCGGTACTAGAGAGCTGTGTTATGAGTTTGGCATGTATATTGTATAGCGCCAACAGTGCCATGGGTAGAGACCTGAAAAATTCGCGAGTTCAATGACCTGCAGGCTAGACTCTACAGTCTTATGTACAGATATACCGACACCAACTTCACATTGGTTGTCTGTCGTCACAGCGGAAGGCGAAGATTGAGCCAGCCTTCTCCAGGAGGTGTCAAACACCGCGTGGACCAATGATTGACATTTTATTAACACACGTGTTATGAATTCTATCAAATAAGAAGCAACGATAAAAATAATAGTGACACATTCAGATAATTCCAGCCTCCGGCATTATCTGTTTCTATCTACCACATCTTCTGGATGTAGATGCAGTCTTACCGTCACTTGACTTGCACAGGCGATCCATCTTGTTAAGGGTCATTCTCTTGGCCATTCGCCCTCTATCCCCGCATTCCATCACAGCCTTCAGTAATCTTTCGGAGCACATTCTCCTTACATGTCCGTATCACTGTAATATCTCTTTTCAATGATGTCAACTATTGTGGTTTAACTGCCATAATTCTTCTAAACACGGTGTTCCTAATCTTTTTTTCTAAACATTCTTGCTGCTGTTCGCCAATAGTCCAGTTCCGTGAGATAACGACCTTTTATTGTGCTTTTCTAAGGGCGCCTAAGTTTCCGTTCCATAAGGTATGCACTTAAATAAATATATAAATTAATTGATGCTGTTTAGTTATTTTTCCCGTTACATGACTACTGAATGTGCAAACAATTAAATCCAGTTGCTATTGACATATTAATTAAATAGAGAGAATAAAACCGAGACCTTTGCGTACATATGCTACGTATCAATCGAAATAAAAGTTGACTGTGGTCAGTATTATTTACCGACGTCAAACAGTTTCGTGTTAAACTGTGTGTGCACTCTGGGGGAAACGTCTACGGCACGTGTTGCTGGTGCGCCGGCAGTAATATTGACGCACAGTTGTGTTTCCCAGTTGAGCGCACACATTAGTCGTGAGGGAGGGGAAAAAAAAAACCCCGCGTGTCGTAGATTCAAGCAAAGGCTTGTGAAAGTAGAACACGGTATTTACCGAATCGATGAGAAATGCGCAGCAGAAAAAAAAAAATGGATCCCGACATTTGTCGTCGGACATCGCACAACACGTCAAGTGATTGAACGTATGTTTGTTTAGACACCGAATGGGGTTTATTTACCGGACGCGACTTGATTGGGTTAGACACGTGGTATTTCACTAGACAAAATTATCTACCTTTCTACTGAAGGGTAATTTATAGAACCTGCAAACGATTTTGCGGAGTTTCGGGATCAACGGAACTACGAATCTGTAAGCTCGAAAGATCAGTCGCGCCGTCATAATCACGCCTTTTTCGCTTTCACATTATCTGATAAGTATAGACCTGAAAAATTCTCGAGTTCAATGACCTGTAGGCTATACTACATTGTCGTGTGTAAAATAATGCAAATGCCACTGTTCATTGGTTGCTTGTTGTATTAGCGGAAGACGGTGACTCGGTCTGCATTTTACTGTGTATTTATCATTGGCTCAGAGTTGTCCAGGAGGTGTAAACTAACGGATGAACCAATAACATCAGCCATACGAACGTACGAGGTTTTGAACTCTAGCCTGTCCCGAAATTAAAAGGCGAATTTTTCAGGTCTCTACTAATCAGTGTTTATTAAGGTTAAGTATTTGGTATGAACTTAATTCTTTTAATTTACAATAAAAGAGTTCATCACTCTGATACGCGCGATTTGTAAAATGCGTCGACGGTTGTTTCCAAACTTTTCTGGAGTCCCGCTAAATTTCCACATTCAGGTTACTCCTCCGCCTCGCGCAAATAAAAATTACCCCCAAGGGACAGCGCGCCGCATTCGTGCGCACGCACTTAAAAAATACTTTCCATAATTGCCAATCTACTAGGGAATTACCAACACACCTATGTGCTCCCTGTTTTCATTCATATTAATTATGAGTGAAATATTATAATTTATAAATAAAATATAATTATAATTACAAATCAGTAAACTGAGAAATACACCTCATGCTAACACGAGTATAAAAAGTCTGTGATACATGAAATGCAATGTAAAAAGGTTTGATTAAAATAGCGTGAAGAACTGCCAACAGACTATATACGTTTTTCTGCTTTATGTATTTCGACACAGGGCGACACTTTAGCCCAACCCGGCGCGTCCGCCAAATTGCACAATTCTGTTTCTTTCTATGTTTTTTTCCGAGACAAAACACCGAATAAATATACACTTAAGAGCCAAAAAAACTGGTATACCTGCCTAATATCGTGTATGGTCCCCCAGCACGCAGAAGGGCCGCAAGACGACGTTGCATGGACTCGACTAATGTCTGAAGATATGAAGGAGGCAATTCACACCATGAATCCTGCAGGGCAGTCCACAAATCCAATCTGCGCCAATTTTGAGAAAGGGTTGCACGTCTGTCACGTTTAATGATTCTCGTCAGTCGTCGTTTGTCTCGTTCTTTCACGATCTTTCTCCGGCCGCAGCGATGTCGAAGATGTGATGTTTTACCGGAGTCCCGATATTCACGGCACACTCGTGAAATGGTCGTACGGGAACATCCAAATGTTATCGCTACCTCGGAGATGCTATGTCCCATCTCTCGTGCGCCGACTATAACACCACGTTCAAACTCACTTAAATCTTGATAACCTGCCATTGTAGAAGCAGTAACCGATCTAGCTGCCGACCGCATCGCGTTACTCTGATTGGTTCCATACCTCGGTTATTTGTATACGCACGCCTATACCAGTTTTTTTTTTTTTGGCTCGTCAGTGTATTTCGTAAATCTTGTATGCGTACAGAGTATTTTAATGTTACACAGCATGAAATGTAGTAAATTGTAATTTAAATCGCCACGTCTGACATTGAATGTTACAAAAGCCAGTCGGAACTATTTTCTGTCGCAATTTTAGTGTGAACCTACCAACCAGCCAATGGTTTTTTGACTACGATACCGGCAGTATCAATCTTCGCTGCCACCTTGAAATGGACATAGTATACGCCGAGGCGACAAGACTAAGTAAGCATAGACAAAGTATGCGTCCAGAAGCGAAATGGCGTGGCGGTTGCTTTGGCGTGGGCGTGTTCCCTTCGCTGATTGGATACGCGAGGCTCTAGGACGGGGACTTGTATCTGGTTGGCTATCGCGTAAACGAGAAATATTCCGCGTTGGCTGGGTTGCCGGCCGGCGAGCAAGTTACCAGGGCGCTGATTGGTGAAAGGCTCTCCGACATGTTTCTGGCCAGTGACGCAATTTGTATGGCGCCTGCGCCGGAGTTCGCGGCACAGACCTCAGTATACCCAAGTACGCTGTGATGTGAGCGTGTTGGCCGTTGATTGCCCGCGCTTTGCTCCCGGATGATCCCAGTGTCTGGGGTACAGCTTATACCAAAAGTTTAAGACCAGCCAGTCAGGAAAATAAATTTTTTATTTACAAAATATTTTTTTTACGTACATACCACCTAATATACTATTTAACTATTTCTAGCATGCGTTATGTTAATATTTTGAACACGTCGAGTCACCGTGTTCACGATCGTAGACATGTTGCAATTAACGGATATCTACGTCCAGTGGTGTACACTGCGAGGAATGGGTAACCAATCACTTGATAGTCTTGCCGAGGGGTATGCTCATAGGTGAAACGTTTTTACGCCTCTCGTTTATAAATGGCTGATGGTAACGTATTTGACCACGCAGCACGTTGTTCGCTGGTTGCAAAAGAAACATTGGTACACACCTGAATAAATCGCGGATTCGTTTTGGAACAAGCTAGAATTTAAAACACGTGCGTTTGTATAACTTCAGTCATTAGTTCACACGGTGTTTGACACCTCCTGGAGAACCGCGTCCAACTGTCGCCTTCCACACTGACAGATGACAACCAGTGTACAGTTGATATTGCAATAGTTGTACATAAGACTGTGGAGAGTCTAGCCTGCAGGTCATTGAACTCGCGAATTTTTCAGGTCTCTATACATTAGACACGAGTACATTTAGTTGAGGTTTCTCAGACGTTGTAGTTTTTTATTTTTTCCTAGAATTCTTGGTTAGCGGGGGCCATTCCGTCTGCACGACCACCCATTTGGGGGGGGGGAGGAGGGACCACGCCCTCTCATCGCAGGTGTCCCAGCTCAGCACCTGAGTCGACCGGATCCAAAGCCCCCAACCTGATTCGCAAGCACAGCAGAGAACTCCCTTCTACAAGGTTCCGAGACCCTCGTGCTCAGAAACCAAGCGTGTGGTCCGGCCAGGGATCTATCCACGCACCTAGTGTCTCTCCGGGACACGACCGTAGCAGGTTGCCACTCACCGCCCGTCCTTTATGTAAGGGAGACACGGGTATAAACGAGTATGCACACACCCATTACGACCATACTGTTGTTATTTTAACGTGGCGCGCTTAACCATTGCGGCCATTCGGCGCCCCCTGCCGCCCAGCCGGAGGGGAAGAAGGAACACGCCTTCTCAACGCAGGTGTCCCAGCTGTTCACCTGAGGTAACCAAGACCGAAGCTCCGTCTTGATACACAATTTTATGGCGTGATCAGGCCTTAGCTAAACGGTTTGCCTGGTCACACCTCCAAACATTAAACCTGGAAACGAGTGGGATTGCAACGCCACAATTTGGTCATCGATCCTTGCGAAAGAAGACAGTTGCAGAAATCCCCTCCACCGGTCACTGAGCGGGGCCGCAGAACCACGCGCTTGATATAGGCCGGCGTAACACCCGGATCGAGCGTCTATTCCTCTTTAGTCCTTTGAGCGACCCGACCAGCGAAGCAGACCAGGGAGATGGGTGTGTCCGGCCGGCGTTAACCGTCTCGCAGAATCAGCCTCCAGCTGCAAAAAGGTGATGACTTTCCAGTTAGGTTTAATCAAAATGGCGTGAATTAAATGTAATGAATAATCATCTTAAATTCAATTTAAAGCTCCCCCGAGTCATTTAAATAGCAACTGTATAATATTAATGTAAAAAAACTTCATCAGATACTGTTGTGCTCTACCGAATCATGAGTAGGGCCAGTGACTTTTCGCGTAAAAATCGGAGCACATAGTAGACTTCAATACTATATACACACCTCAGCTATTGTTACACCTCCATTGGCTGCTGGTGCCGTGTCCGTCTTTGACCAAGCCACTCAGGACTAAGTAACTCCGACACTGAACCTTCGTGATTCATGCGCAAACTGTTAACACGGGCCAGAACGTTTTTTAGCCAATAAAAGAAGCTGGACGACCCTGCAGGGCTTTGGATTGTATCTCGTCTCGAAATCTTTTCGCGAAATATCACTGCCCCTAATCATGTGTCATTATTGAGCTATGTCTTTAAATACTTTCAAGTACGAGCTAGCTGAAAAGCTAGTTCGTAACAACAAGTTCCGCTAAGAGCACCCTACCATAAGTTCTGAGACTCTCGTACTCAGATTACCAAGCGAGACACGGGTACAGCGTGCAGCTAAATATTACACGATTGCAACACTCCGGCGAACTGGCTAACGCGTGGCCGAACGGGTTAAGTAATCGACGACACGTACTGCAGCTTTAAGATAGAGCTTTGTTGTTGCAAGCAAACTGCGGTTGCAGGTCGTCTTCAGATTCATCTCAATTTGTCCACTCGTTCTGTTTACGTGTTCCACGTACATTTCCCTACTTATCCGAGTGTTGTAGAACGGATCTAAGCATATACAGCAAGTGGCATTTTCGTAGAGTTCTTATAGTGGGATATGTAGTTTTAATTATTATTATAATAAGTTTGTATCTTACGGGCAGTGATATATCGCGAAAAGATTTCGAGACGAGATACAGTCCAAAGCACTGTAGGGTCGTCCAGCTTCTTTGATTTGCTAAAAAAATGTTTTGGCCCGTGTTAACCGTTTGCGCACGAATCACGAAGGTTCAGTGTCGGAGTTACTTAGTCCTGAGTGGCTTGGTCAAAGACGGACACGGCACCAACAGGTGAGGTGTGAAAATAGTATTGAAGTCTACTGTGTGCTCCGGTTTTTACGCGAAAAGTCACTGATCCTATAATGTAACTTAATAAGTAGGGGCTCGTGTTTTTCGCCAAAAGATATCATGACCACTTGTACTCCAAAACACTTAAGTTATTATGCACTTTTTTTGATTGGATGATTTTTAATGTCACGTACCTCAGGTATCTGCTCGCCAATCATGGACTTTCACTGTCGGAGTACTTTATTCTAATTGGCCCTGTAAAATAAGTAAGTGTCTTCTCACGTAGACGAGAGGCCAATAACTAAAAGAAATTGTGGTTGTGGACGTAGGATAGTGAAGTATAGCATAAGCATAAATCTTTTCACGAAAAATACATGGCCCTATGAACAAGGGACGGGGATATATTAAAGTTATTTTTATGAAAATGTTTCACTTTACAAATACAATCAAACATAATCAGACCACGTTTATTTCTTTAAACTGTAGAAACTATAGCTCCGTTGTTCTGTGTTCGGCTGCCTAAAGTTGATTATACTCAGGTTGAGAGCAAAACGCTATTCTTTATGGGAGAGTTTCGCATAAGGGAAATTTCCTCCACTATGAGCCCTGGTGTTGCAAAGAGGTCACTTTTAACTTGGTGGTATATGGAGAAATTGTATTTGTGTTTAACCGTTTGTGTTTGACCAGAATTGTGATGTATACTTTTCCCAGCCAAATTTGTAACTATTAAATTTATTTCGTAACTATTACTCACTTCCTACAACGGTTTTAACAAGAAAAAACTGTAAAAATACTCATGTGTTTTTCCCTGAGCGTTGATAAGCAAACTTATTTTAATAGAAAAACGTTAGAATTTAAATGCTAAATAAACGTAGCCGTCATCGAAAAGAAGTTTGGGTGTTCACCTTTTCCTTAAGGAAACTGTGGAGGAAAGCCATGATAGTACAATTTTTTAAACAATTTTTATTAGTTTATAATTTAGTTGTCATAATATTTAAAATAAAGTAATCGTATAAGCCGATGTTTTTCTACATCCAGTTTTACGTAAGAATATTAAACATTTTCACTATATTTTAACTCCAGTGTGACGATAAGTTAATTTTTTTCCTTAAGTTCTAATACAATACAAATAGCAATATTTTATACAATTACATCAATTTTATGAAAATTGCAATTATCCCATTCGCCTGAACACAAAACGGAAAAATGCAGTACACTCGCGACACCGGCGCACCCTGGCGGCGGATATATTTGTTACCAAACTAAAAGCATTGATCTTTCCGACGTGAATAGAATGAATCTTAGGCTGGCGGGCAGCAGGTTTGTCTTAGGGCACTGATTGAAGCTGATTTACTCCGTTTCACATTGCCAGGGCGTAGCGTATTTTGTCACAGCGCGAGTTCGCGGTTTTAAACACACAGCTGTTTCGCCTCCGTGCGCTTATGCATTCTGTGATAAATTATGTTGTAGCTAGTTCGCGACACTTCAGCTCGATTTTTCATACCAACCTTTGAAAAAATATATTACCCTTCATTGCATGTATTTTAACGGAAAACTGACTGGATTAGGACCTTGAAAGTTGGCATAGACGTAGGGGAAGTAATTCCGTGAGTAGGGGCAGTGATATTTCGCGAAAAAATTTCGAGACAAGATACAGTCCAAAGCACTATAGGGTCGTCCAGCTTCTTTGATTGGCTAGAAAATGTTCTGGCCCGTGTTAACCGTTTGCGCACGAATCACGAAGGTTCAGTGTCGGAGTTACTTAGTCCTGAGTGGCTTGGTCAAAGACGGACACGGCACCAGCAGCCAATGGAGGTATAACAACAGCTGAGGTGTGTAATATAGTATTGAAGTCCACTGTGTGCTCCGATTTTTACGCGAAATTTCAATGGCCCTATCCATGAGTAACTTTTCTATTACTCTTTTTACATAAAAAAATTATGGCTATTGTTTATAGTTTCATGTTATTTACGTCGGAATTATGCATAAAAATGTAGAAATCTGATCATTAGTTGCAAATGTGTGTTTTTAAAAAATTTCGCTTCATCGACGCATGAATGATTCAATGATGTCCAAGCCAATGTTGATTCTGTATACAGTGTAAAAATACATGTAGAAAATTAGGTAATAGCTTGTAAGCATAGAAGTATGCAGATGTTAAGCAGGGCTTACAAAAGCGAACAGTCTCTACGAGATTTCCCAGCACCATTCTAGCTTTTCATGAAGGATCCCCTGACGAAGCTGGATTGTTGTGAATCGGATCGCGCTTAAGTTTCCTGGGCTAGCGAGATATCCCACCATCTGCGAAAAACAGACGTCACCCCATCCCTCGGAAGTATGTTTGCGTGCCATTTGCAAGCAAATTACTTTGCAGCGCGAACGGCGGCATTCGGGTGGAATTAAGTGCTTGTTTCTGCGTTCCTTTGTTCTTTAATACCGTCTCAAGAACCGGCTTCCGAAGTACAAAAAAAAAATAAAACTTCCCCTTCTTGGAATACATTTTCATCTCGGCAACTTCTTTGCTGCACTAGCCTCGGGAATTCTCGCATCACAAACTTTCAAGAACGAATATAATTTTTTTTTTTTCATTTAAATTTTCTTGTTTTTTATTTGTTCTTTTTCTCTCGTCGCAGGAAACTTCGAGAGTGTTTTTACCACCACTGGATCTGCTGGGGACTTGATATATATTTTTTCCGGGCGAACTTTCTTTATGCTTAAATCCACGGTAAACACTTTCAGAAACTTGCAAAGACGCCATGGGATTCCGCTGGTGTTTCTGCTTAACAAGTAAAAGATTTTTACAACCACTTTGTCGCGATTTCAAGAAGAATTCCCTGGTGTAATTTTTACGTAATTCCTAATGAACCTTTTTCTGTGAAAACTTTCGAAGCTGTGACATTCTTTAACTTATAAATTGTTTTGACGTGGGGCGAAATTTCCCGGTAAGTTCCACATATACGGGTGCTTTCTGATATGCTTCTCTCTCTAATACTATTACATTTGTAGATGTGTATCACATTTATTCAATAAAAGTTTCGAGTGACCGGGAAACATATTTCCATAACTTTTTATTTTATTTTGTAGGTATTATTGAAATCGTGTTTTAAGTTTATAACAAAAGTAAATAATCAACATGGACATGAAACCAATTTCAGGCCAAGGACAAGTGTCACTGCCAAAAACAAGAACGTTTTGCTTACGTGTCAAAGTACGAATGTTTTCTTTCCAGCAAAGCGCTATTAGCGAAGATTCGTAGTCCATTCATGTTTACTTACAACTTTTCTGAAGCACTGTTTAACTCTTTCTGACCCAGTGTACACAATTATGTACATTACGCACGTGTAGGTAATTTTTGATCTGGACTGTACACTGCCAAGTTCAATGACCAATGATTAGGGCCAGTGGCTTTTCGCGTAAAAATCGGAGCACACAGTAGACTTCAATACTATATACACACCACAGCTGTTGTTATACCTCCATTGGCTGCTGGTGCCGTGTCCGTCTTTGACCAAGCCACTCAGGACTAAGTAACTCCTACGCCGAACTTTCGTGATTGGTGCGCAAACGGTTAACACGGGCCAGAACATTTTTTAGCCAATCAAAGAAGCTGGACGACCCTACAGTGCTTTGAACTGTATCTTGTCTCGAAATCTTTCCTGCGAAATATCACTGCCCCTACATATTAGCTATAAACGAAATATTGATGCTTATAAATAAAATATTATAAGTTCAAGATCAATTTTACGAAAATTAGATACTTTATGTAAACCAAAGCATAAAACGCTTGTGATACTCGACAGATTTAGGAAACAATCGAACACTTCATAAGTGCGGTGATTTTTCAAAGGTTATATTAAAAAAGTATGAAGATACTGGTAACGAGAATATAAATAGAGATCTGCGAAATTCGCGTTATCTTTCGATAACATGATATACACCACTTTCTTGTAAATGAGTGTCTACAATTCGCGGTTTCATTGGCCACTGCTCTCTAAAAATAACGTCACGTGTCTTCTTGATCTCCGCAAAAGAGATTGGCCGCTCCACCACTAAACATACATTATTGGTTCAAAAGTTCTCCGAGCCGTGGCAAGCATGTTCTTGGCCAGTGGCCGAAGTTGGTAAACGCTGAGTAACTCTGTTCTTCAATGACAACATGAATTTTGCAGGTCTTTAACTACAAATGTTCAGTCGCATTGTACGTCTCGCGACGGTAATCGATATGAGGATAGTTTCTAGTACACTGATAAAATTTCCATTAAACGCACAGAAATGGCCCCGGAAATGTCGAGACAATGTACGGAAACGTGAACCGCGATGACGGAGACAGGAGCCGAGCTCCGCAAATGCGAAATATGGAACATCTCAGTATTTTCTATTCCTTCGGGTATCAGGAACGGACAACTCCGGGTTTATACCGACCGTTCTTCGCCCTAGCGATCTGAAAATCATTGTTTCTGTGGCAGTTATGATATCCACGCCACTTGAACCTATATCTTCAATTAATAGAAAAAAAAGTAGCCCCAATCACCCGTACCAAGAAGCAACGCTTTAATATCATAATTATTACACCCTGAAGAAAAAAAATGAGTGTCTTATTTCTAGTAATAACACATTTACACAGAACTCTAGAAAAAGTTTGTAGGTGATGTGTAAGAGTTGTGTGGTCTGAAATCTCGCTCTAATACTGGCCTGTGAGGCTAAATTTCACCGAATAAGCAGCTATTTTACCTACATTTTCTTGAGACTTCTGTGGTGTTACTGCGTGCTCTAAAGGCTGTAGGTGGTTCATAGTAATCTGATCACATTTGAAATCCTCGCTTAAGGTATATTCGTATGCGCACTGTNTAAAGGCTGTAGGTGGTTCATAGTAATCTGATCACATTTGAAATCCTCGCTTAAGGTATATTCGTATGCGCACTGTGTGTTATCCCAGTGTAGGTAAAATCAATATTGACGTGTTCCTGATTACTTTATTCATGCGTTGGTCGAGTAAAACTGTTCAATTATTACAAAAGAGAATTTTCCTTGATCTGCTTATTCTTACACTTATAGATTAGGGACTCCCAAATTTCGCGAAAAGATTTCCCGACCAGTTCTATTTCATAACAATTTAGCTCAGATCCATTTTCTTGATTGGATCATTGATTTACGTGTTACGTGTCTAGATGACTGCTCGCGAATCGCAGACGCGCACTACAGGAGTATCCCAATTTTTGATTGGTCAACGAAGTAGAAAAACGTTTCCTCACAGAGACACACGACCAATAAGTAGGGCCAGTGACTTTTTGCGCAAAAATCGGATCACACGGTAGACTTCAATATAATATACACACCTCAGCTGTTGTTATACTTCCATTGGCTGCTGGTGCCGTGTCCGTCTTTGACCGAGCCACTCAGGNGCTGTTGTTATACTTCCATTGGCTGCTGGTGCCGTGTCCGTCTTTGACCGAGCCACTCAGGACTAAGTAACTCCGATACTAAACCTTCGTGATTCGTGCGCAAACGGTTAACACGGGACATTACATTTTTCAGCCAATCAAAGAAGCTGGACGACCCTACAGTGCTTTGGACTCTATCTTGTCTCGAAATATTTTGGCGAGATATCACTGCCCCTACCAATAAGCAAAATAAAACTGCTGGTATACAAGAAGGGTTGTGAAATCTAACATGGGCGGAAATCTTTTCGTGAAATTCGAATGTCCCTAGCTATGATCAGGGGCAGTGATATTTCGCAATAAGATTTTGAGACAAGGTACAGTCCAAAGCACTGTAGGGTCGTCCAGCTTCTTTGATTGGCTGAAAAATATTCTGGCCCGTGCTAACCGTTTGCGCACGAATCACGAAGGTTCAGTATCGGAGTTACTTAGTCCTGAGTGGCTTGGTCAAAGACGGACNCGAATCACGAAGGTTCAGTATCGGAGTTACTTAGTCCTGAGTGGCTTGGTCAAAGACGGACACGGCACCAGAAGCCTATGGTGGTATAACAACAGCTGAGGCGTGTATATAGTATTGAAGTCAACTGTGTGCTCCGATTTTTACGCGAAAAGTCACTGGCCCTACTTATTATCATTAAAACACTCCAAAGAAAAATAAATAATTTGATTATTCTCAAATGTTTACCTGAGAATTTAAATTCAACGTAAAGATGTGGGACGATTTTCATTCCGTCGTTACCAACTTTACTGGGTGCATGCCGGTCTGTGTGCCCGTTATATACCCAGGTAGGACATTTTTTCTAAGGTTGATTTCAAAAGTGCTCGCTTTATCGTGAACAGTCTATAATGAAGATATGGCGTGTCAGGCAGGCCTGTCTTTTGCTATATAGCAATACAGGGGCCACGGTGATGTAGTGGTTAGACAACTCGCCTTCTACCCAGGCGAACCGTGGTCGATTCTCGGCGTGGTCGCTCCCGGATTTTCTCACATGGGGGAATCGTGCCGGGTGGTGCCGCTGGTCATTGGGTTTTCTTGGGGTTCTCCCGTTTCCCCCGCCCGTTGCATTCCGGCGCTGGTCCATGCTTACCCCGCTTCACCCTCATCGACTCTCAAGACCTCGATGTCAAGCCGCCGAAATCTCTCCACTCCACTGTACGACTGCGGAGCTGAAAGCATCCGCCAGAAAAATGGCGTCACTTTTGCCAACAATGTGTTGGGAACGCCATTGGCCAATCAGCGCCTGGGGAACGTTTCGCAGACCAATCAGACAGAAGGCCCGTTCCCCGAGCCCCGCTCAGCCAATCAGGTAATGGGTACGCCCACACTCGAAGCAACTGCCACGCCAGTTCTTAACCGCGCATTTATCTACTGTCTGAAAACGTCACGAAAATACGTGAAAGTGATTTGAAAAAAAAAAGTCACACAGAGTCACGAAACTTCCCCATTAGTGTTGACACACGGCGAAGGACTGTCGTCAATACATGGGTGAATGAGTGAGGCAGAGACAGAAAGAGAGAGAGAACGAGCTCTGTGGCAGGTGTTATTTACACACCGCACCTTATATCACTCGCCCATGGCAGTTAGATCTAGCGCACGCTCGTGCTATTAAAACACACGTCACGAACGTAAGCAGAACAACCAGTCATCACGAGGCCGAACAAAACTCCCCAAGGAGACGGTGATTTCTGTTGTATCTTTTGCCTGGATTATTTCCATGCGCAGGTGCGACAATTGCACACCATACCGAATTAAATTTTTCAGGCATTAATAATGCAAATTGTAAACCCGCTTCACGGAATAATTGGNACAATTGCACACCATACCGAATTAAATTTTTCAGGCATTAATAATGCAAATTGTAAACCCGCTTCACGGAATAATTGGTAATAAAGGAGCGAAAGAGTGGAGCGTATCGTCAACTCCAGGCATACGCGCATGTAAAACAGCCTCACTGGCTAGCAATATGGCGGAAAATCTTTGGCAAATAAACGCCTGGGGCCCAACTCGCCAGACGAAAGCCCGATCGTGAGTGCATCTTTATGCGCTCTTAAGTCCGAATCAGTGATATCAATCCGTGAAATAACGTTCACTAAAAGTCAGTTGATAATTAAATGNCATGCGCTCTTAAGTCCGAATCAGTGATATCAATCCGTGAAATAACGTTCACTAAAAGTCAGTTGATAATTAAATGGGATCAAGTGATTTACATCAGTGGAATTCTTGACTTTCAGTGGGAATCGCAAATAAATCAGGGAAATTCAGCCACTGTGATAATTAGTTATCTGGAACTGATTATCAGTTGCTCAATTTTTGCTGTTCTCGCTGATTTGGCTCAATTCTCATTGTTTCAAGTTTATAGTGTGCATCACGCAAACCCCGTTTCCCTAGATTCGCGTCGCCAATCAGCGAACGGGTAGGCCCATACCAAAGGAAAAGCCACGCCATTCCACTCCTGAGCACTTAAATGGTTTGTTTTATGATTCAACAATGAAAGTATCACAACTCTGCAGACCCTCTGGTGGTGATCGCTATTTTTCAGTTTCTCTGTACGAAGTTAACATGTATATAGGTTGTTCAAGGTTAACTGAGCACTTTTGAAAGCCCTGCTTAGGATGTCCTCCCCCTATTATTTGGTATCCTTCCGCTAAATTACAGATTAACTCAACGACGAGCCGTCTCGTTTTATTCATGCGCTATTGAAGTGAAAACCAGGATGGTTTACCACTGCGTCATTTCTGTCGACGACTAAAATTGAAAAAAGTGCATTCTGAAAACTTGTTCGTAAATTTACCACATCATAGTATCTGCGAACGAGGAAAGTAGATATGGTAATTATTTTTCCCATTAATTTACCGTACGTAGCGTTCATACTCTATTTTTAGGTCAGTTTTAAATGCGTAATAAGTAGTGTGTAGAAGTTTAGGAGGCTTTGAACACCGAGGTATTAAGAATCAATGACGGTGAAGCGAGGTGAGTATGGAGCGGCGTCAGATTGCAAGGGGTGAGGGAAACGGGATATTCCTGAGAAAACCCGACGACCAGTGCGGAATCGTCCGGCGCGATTCTCACATGTGAAAATCCGGGGGTGACCCTGCTGGGAATCGTACCCGATTCGTCTTGGTGGGAGGGGAGTAGTCTAACCACAACACCACCGCGGGCTCCAAAGTAAATTGAAACAGCTAACTTCGTATGGTTGTGTTTATGTATTTTAGGTCTCATATGTCGTAAGTTTTCGACACTATATCACAGGTTAGCTAAGAATGCGTAGGTGAAAGGGTGGCGCTGTACTGCGAACTCCACCCACACACGCCAGTAAAATCGATGCACTGGCCAGTAATATGGCGGAACGTCGTTTACCAGTCAGCTCCTGTAGTCTAACTTGCCAGATGACAGCAACACCAATAGATAGGGCCAGTGACTTTTCGCGTAAAAATCGGAGCACACAGTAGACTTCAATACTATATACACACCTCAGNGGGCCAGTGACTTTTCGCGTAAAAATCGGAGCACACAGTAGACTTCAATACTATATACACACCTCAGCTGTTGCTAAACCTCCATTGGCTTCTTTGGCCAACCCACTTAGGACTAAGTAACTCCGACACTGAACCTTCGTGATTCGTGCGCAAACGGTTAACACGGGTCAGAACATTTTTTAGCCAGTCAAAGAAGCTAGACGACCCTACAGTGCTTTGGACTGTATCTTGTCTCGAAATCTTTTCGCGAAATATCTCTGCCCCTACTTATAGAGCAATTGCCAATCAGACTTGAGGTCCATTACCATAGCTTCGCACGGAAAATGAGCGACAAAGTTCGCCTACATCAAAGAACCTACACGCCATCTATGTATACTCACTTCATCTGTGACTACGTATATATATATCTTAAAAAGTATCTTATAACGAAAACCAAATTAATAAGCTCAGTATTGTAGTTTTTCTCAGAAGAATCAAAGTTATTGCAAGTTTACATAAATTTCCAAATATTGCATTAACAGAAGTTCTTGTGATAATGGTTAGCGCGCAGAGAGTAGTGCATAATACTGTGATGCAACCACCTCCAGATCACAGGGTGGGTTTGCAATCGAAAAAATTATGCTTTAAATTAAGAATTACGGCATGTAAAAAAAAAACCTAAACTGTTGATCGTGTGCTTTCAGAGGTAAGTAAAGGATGGTTCGATTAGCAAATGTCGAGGTGCTCACAAAATGAAGGGTCCTACCAGGTCCTAGTACATTTTCCTTTTCTTAAAGAATGGAATGTTATATATATGGAGAAATTTGGAATTCAGCACATGAATCCTGTGTAATGTTATACTTCACGAATTAATGATGACGTGTTACTTCCGTGATTGGGCCAGATGCGTTTGGTCACGCCCATGACACTTCTCCAACCAGTAATAAACAAACGTAAACGTTCGATTGCAACACGTGCAGCTAAGCCGAATAAAAAATATAAATTAACCCACTCACCGTGGTACAGTTTAACCACACTTCCTTAAACTTTTCGAATTGAACCTTAGAAAAAACACCCCATGTAAGACGTATTTGGTTGCTTTCTAATATATCATGTACACCAAAGGTCTCGTTAACGTGTTAACATAAAATTAACTCACTTTTTCGTTAAACAAAATTTTTTTTCTTATATTTTATCTACAAATCACAATATTTTAATTATAATTAATATGCACAAATACACAGATACAATACATGTGTTGGTAATGCTTATTAAAAAAAATAGTTCTTATTCCTATGCAAAATATTACTACACTGAGCGCGCGCAAATACGGTCTGTTGGCACTCTGGTTTAATGTTCAAAGTTTTGTTTGCACGAGATGGAGGAACATTCCGGAGGTAGAAATCTATCAGGTCTTCAGAAAAGTTGGAAGTAACCGTGAATGGACTATGGCAGCAAATTAGTGAACAATTGTGGTCCGAGTATGTAAAGAAAGAAATGAGAAGTCTTAGGCTGCTGCCAAAATAAATCGCGAAAGACACGTTAAGGTGGTCCACGGTTAATTGAGCAATATGAAAGCCATACATAGGATCTACTTACACTTTAATTTGTATCCTTTCGCTTTATGCAAGAATAACATTGCCATGGATGGTCTCACTTTATCCATGCGTCATCCGAGTGGAAACCGAGATATTGTTTTTTGGAAATTAAATGTGTTGATAATATATTAACTCGTGCTCTTACGTGTATAATTCAATGAACCTTGTCTTTCTGTAGCAATTAATTTAAGTATTACATTCAAAACGACATTAAGTTTTAGAACTATTTTTATTAACCCACTGCCAGTTTAAATGGGAGCATGGATGCCAGTGCGTACAGTAATTATTATCTCTAGTCTCTAAATAGTATAAATAGAGCCAGTGACTTTTCGCGTAAAAATCTGATCTCACAGTAGACTGCAATACTATATACACACCTCAGCTGTTGTTATACCTCCATTGGCTACTGGTGCCGTGTCCGTCTTTGACCAAGCCACCCAGGACTAAGTAACTCCGACACTGAGCCTTCGTGATTCGTGCGCAAACGGTTAACACGGGCCAGAACATTTTTTAGCCAATGAAAGAAGCTGGATGACCCTACAGTGCTTTGGACTGTATCTTGTCTCGAAATCTTTTCGCGAAATATCACTGCCCCTAAGTATAAAACAATGTCGTTTATCCGAATTTGCCCGTGTATTTGCTTAGTACTTCTAAACTACTTGATGGATTTTGATGCGGTTTTCAACATCATTTAGAGAATTTCTTTATGAAAGATTGGGTGTTTTTTAATGTAAGGATAGTAGAGAAATGTCGAACAGTTTGTAATCAAGTCGTAAAAAACAGCTTTTAGGGCGCTTACATGGCTTGCGCTGACTAAACCTTAAGAGATAAATCAAATTAATTTACTACAGAATTGTAGCTTTCAAAGAGGTCTACAGAAAAGTCCTTGATAGCATGTGTTTATGTTTTAAGCATGACCCATAGTAACCATTTTTGTCTTTCAAACTATCGCTTTAAAAACTAAATTGATACCAGGCGAAGCCGGGTCGGTTCGCTAGTATAGTTTGTTCGCTGTTTCCTCTCAGGTTTTGAATCAAACCTTTGAAAAATTACCCCGTGTATTGCGTGTTTCGTTGTTTCCTGAATATTCCATGGTTCTCAAGCATTTTATACTTGTGTTCAAAGAAGAACCTTATTTTTGAACAAATTGAAATGTTATTTATATTTTACTTATGTATTTTAGTATTTCATTTGCAATTAATATGTATGAAAAAACAAGGGGGGGGGGGGAATATGCGTGTTGGTAATGCCTAGTAAGAAATAGTTCTCATGTAAAACAACATTATTACACTGAGTGCGCACGAATTCGGTGCGTTGTCCCTTTGGTGTAATTTTCTAGACTCAGTTAAGCTTTGTTTGCACGAGGTGGAGCAATATTATGGAAGTATAACTTAAGCAGGGTTTTATGAAATTTGAAGTTACCACGAATTGACTATACGTGGAGTTGTCGGACGCTTTCTTAGAAGGAGAGGTCTTAACACTGATGTGAAGAGCTGCCACCCTCATTAACCGGTTTAGTTCTAAATATAGCCGGAAAGCGTTGCTATCGTACTAATGCTAGTTACATGCAAATTTAGAGAATAAGTAGAATACCTATTTTTAAAATATTTATTTGAATTATTTTAGAATATCTTTAAACAGTTTGTGTTTGGTACATTATAATAATTGCTATTTTTGAAGCTTAAGGACTCCGTCTACCTGGAACTTTTTCACACGTTTAGGCAAAGAAGCGCGGGAGCGATAAGGGCGACACTGCCACGAGCATCAAGTACGCCATCGCCGCTAAGCGCAAGGCTGTGAACTGGCGTGCAGTGTTCTCGTCGTGCTGCGTGTGCCTATGGGACTTTCAGCGGTGAACATATTATTTCATTAGTGGTAAGTCTTTAGGAAGGTTCATTGCAGGCCCCTATATGGTTTTGTATGTATCTGATGCGTGCATTTTGAGCTACAGCGCCTTGGAAAGGCCATTTTTAGCGGTTTTGGAGTACTCTGAATTGATGTTTCTAACGTACATGATATTTTGAAAGTACTTAACAGCTCTCGTCTGAAGTGTGTGTTCTTTTCGTAGATCAGTACGTTGAAGCGCCAGGTAGACGGGTGTCTCAAGGAGAGCATTAAGCCGATACTGACAACAGTATATTGTATGGTCGTGGTATTATTGTCAATGGATGTTAGAAGTTCCTTACTTCTTACCTCCTTGGAATTATCCCTGCACTACTTTGAAAGCAGCGCTCTGCGGCTACCCCAGGCATTAAATCAGTATGTAAAAAGGAAAAACTGACTGTCATATCAACGCCCATCCTCAAACATTAATCCTAAAAACATAAAAATTGGAGGAAGTATTCATTACGTAATGAAGGCGGCCACTAAGGAGAGATTAGTAAAATTTCAGCCTCTTAAGGGGTGTTATGGTGTTTCAAAGATTACACGGAGTAAAAAAAAGGTTCATTGTATTGACGCTAAAGATAGTGAAAGTACTATAAAATAAATAATTAAATATATGGTTAAAAGTTTCTTAGAAATAAAGAAATAGTAAAATGGTTCTATTAACCCAAATGGTAAGGAACGTTGTTTACAAAGAATTATTGTGAAAAGACTAACCATGATGGCACGGACGATCACTAATAACGTCTCCAAACTTAACAGCCACAATTCTCTTGTTTCTGGACTCGCATTTCATTCCACTTCTATTTTAAATACGTACTGACAATTAAAAAAAAAAACAAATATTGTAACGAAAATACGAATTTCACACGGGCAAAGATATTACGTCATTATGAGTGACAACTCGAAAACATTAGTTGAGGCGAGAGTCAAGAACTTTCCTTCCATGGCCTAGGTCGTGTGCAGTAATTTCACTCAGGGTTTGATTTCAGAAGTTCTAACTGTACCGTGAACAGCCTCTATATCTACGTATAGGTTGAAATCTTCCATTACTCTTCAGGAAGTTTACTGTTATTTTTTATATTTCGCCCTGCAAAAAATATGAGAAGACAAAAAAAAAAAAGCACTGACGTCGGAGGAACGTTGGCTGCGATCTCTCCAGGAAGCTTTCTTCTATTTGCATGTGACTTATGACCTGCAGCGAAGAACCTTTCTCAAGTGGTGCATCCCCACCCGAGGCGTAACTCGGGGTGAATATACTGCCGGGACGGCACTCCATTACTAGTGACGTCACAGAGGGAGGTGAGGGAGGTCGGGTAGATCACACGGCTGGAAAGAGGCGCGGTGACACACACACTACCCGTGAATCAGCCCCCCTCGTCGGCACCCACCCCGGGGAAAACCCGAGGCCTCCTGATTATTTATTATAAAGGGTGGCGGGGAAAGGCTCCTGAGATTTGTATGCGACGGCCGCAGGGTCACGGCCCTCACTGCCCGTCGTACTACCGGCGACGGCGATCACACGCGTAAAGCCTCCTCTGTCTCCGAAGAAACGCTCGATCGGTTCTTTCACTCGCTCGGGCGACAACTGTTCGCTTACTGGTTTGCTACCCAGGTGGTTGGGTTCTTTCTTCAACTCGGCTGCACGCATAGGGCCAGTGACTTTCCGCGTAAAAATCGGAGCACACAGTAGACAANCGCTTACTGGTTTGCTACCCAGGTGGTTGGGTTCTTTCTTCAACTCGGCTGCACGCATAGGGCCAGTGACTTTCCGCGTAAAAATCGGAGCACACAGTAGACAACAATACTATATACTCACCTCAGCTGTTGTTATACCTCCATTGGCTGCTGGTGCCGTGTCCGTCTTTGACCAAGCCACTCAGGACTAAGGAACTCCGACACTGAAACCTTCGTGATTCGTGCGCAAACAGTTAACACGGGCCAGAACATATTTTTAGCCAATCAAAGAAGCTGGACGACCCTGCAGTGCTTTGGACTGTATCTTGACTCGAAATATTTTCGCGAAATATCACTGCCCCCAGCTAAATGTTTGTTTGCCGCCGGTGGGTGTGCCGTCAAGTGGGAGGAACAACAGATCGTGTGTTCGTCCCTCGCTTACACCGGGAGGCGAACGAAAGATAAAACGGGCGTGGTAGTCATTTACGTTCAAATGATTACAACGTCGAACTAAGAGTTCCGTAGAAAATATAAAATTGCATCTTACCGATTGACAGATTTTTATTTAAAAATAGAGAATAAAGTAGTTTAGACTGTCGTACTCTAGCAGTGGTGGCCGCGATTCTAGTTCAATCGAAAAAAAAAAAAAAAAAATTCTTCTCTCAGGATCACTGGTAACGGAATTNTTCGCGAAATATCACTGCCCCCAGCTAAATGTTTGTTTGCCGCCGGTGGGTGTGCCGTCAAGTGGGAGGAACAACATATCGTGTGTTCGTCCCTCGCTTACACCGGGAGGCGAACGAAAGATAAAACGGGCGTGGTAGTCATTTACGTTCAAATGATTACAACGTCGAACTAAGAGTTCCGTAGAAAATTTAAAATTGCATCTTACCGATTGACAGATTTTTATTTAAAAATAGAGAATAAGGTAGTTTAGACTGTCGTACTCTAGCAGTGGTGGCCGCGATTCTAGTTCAATCGAAAAAAAAAAAAAAATTCTTCTCTCAGGATCACTGGTAACGGAATTAATCGACACAAGAAAATCCGTTAATCGAGGTACTGAACCCTAATAAGGGTATTTCACTCACTCTGAAAAAGTTCGTCCTCTTCTCGCACGGATTCGACATTTACGAGTCTCCAATACGAACTACACTACTCCGGAAACAAAAACCTGCTTAACTTAATATATAGGCAGTTCACGGTAAACCTAGCGCCTTTGAAAGCCCTGCTTATGATCTGCTTTTTGCGCGCTGTGTATCAAGCCGCCTTATGTAAAATTAACATTGCAAAGGGACTCGTAACTGTATTTATGCATCAGTCAATTGAAAGTGTGAAATTATTAAAAAAAACTAGATATTTTACAAATCTGCTTTTTCATAAACTTAGACACTTAAAAAAAAAAAAATCATAATGTGAAAGAAATCATTTAAGTTTTCACAAATGTTTGCCTATCTCTTTTAATTCGATTTTGAGACATGGAACTACTTTACCAACTTTACTGGGTGCACGCCACTCAGTGAGACCGTTAAAATATTTGCAGGTAGGAGCAGTGACTCTTTTCTAAGGTTGATTTCTTCACTGCTCACTTTGTCGTCATCGAAACGGGAAGAAGTCGCGGGTAAGCCTTGGGCATCATGTACAGGTGTACGTCACTCTGCTTAGAAAAAGACACACGCGGCGAGGAAAAAAAAACACAGATAAACACAACAATTTAGTCTGTTAAGGCTCGGGCACCACCTGCGAGTGATGACGGCTAACGACATTAACAGCATAACACCGGAGACGGCCCTAACGCGACCGTTCCCAGCAATCAGTTCATCGTCAAAATAAATGTTAATAAAATCACACAGGCAAACGAGCATTAAAAAAAAAAAAAAGTTAGTGTTTGCTTCTGTGCGCCCCTGGTGTAAACGAGACGCAAACCCCGAAAATGAGAGAAAGCGAATACCTTTTGATGATACGCTGAAAGACCGACAACGGACGGATCATCAGGGAATGCGAACCGAACCTAACGAACGCGGACTCGTGAGAACTCCGGTGTAAACGGGAGTAGAACAGTTATGATTAGGGCCAGTGACTTTTCGCGTAAAAATCGGAGTACACAGTAGACTGCAATACTATATACACACCTCAGCTGTTGTTATACCTCAATTGGCTGCTGGTGCCGTGTCCCTGTTTGACCGAGCCATTCAGGACTAAGTAACTCCGACACTGAACCTTCATGATTCGTGCGCAAACTGTTAACGTGGGCCAGAACATGTTTTAGCCAATCAAAGAAGCTGGACGACCCTACAGTGTTTTGGACTGTATCTTGTCTCGAAATTTTTTCGCGAAATATCACTGCCCCTAGTTATGATGAGTCCGTTACTCAGGGACAGAGGACGGGCGCCGAGTTCCGACCGGCCGCCATGTTTGACATCACCCGAAAGCCCTCTTCAATCCGGGTGATCTTAACCTTGACCCATGACCTTCGCAAGGGTTATGGGGTCAAGGTCTACCATAACCAACATGGTGTCTAAATAGCCAGCTCGCCTGTTGGCGAAATAGATTATTAATGCACTAGTGCCACCTAGGTGATGTAAAAGTAAACATATGCATTCCAAGATGGTTGCATACGATGGAATGAGCATCGATGAGGGGGTGGGTGAGGGGCACGTTAAAATAATATGATAGATTGGAGGAGGGTCAATCGACTGCTGGACGTGGGGCTGGGAAAGCCTCCGGAAATGTCATATTTTTTATAAATTTCCTTGTAAAATCTTAAATTAATTGTTTAAAATTTTTAAAATAATTTTTTTTAGAAATTATTTGAGATATATTAGAAATTTTTGGGTTCAAGCTCATGGGGTCGAGGTTAAGGTTATGGGTCAAGGTCACCTGGATCGAAGATTGCTGTCGAGTGACGTCATAACATGACGGCCGGTTGGCGCCTGTCCCTTGTCCCCTTGTCAAAGACTCGTCAAAACTGGTTTTACTGGTTGTAAAAATAATCATACCGCAGAACTTTCATTCACATGATCGCCCAGTAAATGACAGTTTTTACAATGCGCAGTTTGGTAGCGGCAATGAAACATCTAAAGACACCACCTTCTTGGCGTATGAACCAAGTTTTATCGCCTTTGAAAAGCGCTTCTTTTTCACAAAGCTGCTTAAGTTATTTGAAATATATTTAAAGGTGAAACGAAGACAATTCAGAATACTTGGGACTGGTAGTTCACACATTTTAGGAACAACATCAAGGAGACTTCCAATAACACTTAAAAAATAGTTTAAAAAAATTGGAAAACATAAATTAATTAAATATAAAGTTTTTACATATTAAATTGGAAACATACATACCAGATCCGTACACGAGCGAAACTTTAACATATGAATGAATTGAATTTTTAATGATATACACAGATAAAAAATTCTAAAGCTGCGTTCTACACAATGAGGAGGAAGGGCATTAAATGCGCCGATCAGTAACGCTTATAGGTTTCTATCGACCCTGTGCCTCGCCCACGTTATAAAACAGCCCGTAAAGCGAAGCCGTTAGAAAGCACTGCTCAGGCGAATTACGTTTCGCAATGCCAGGTGGAAAGATGATGTCGTTATGTGGTCGTTCGCGTGCTGCAGCTCCGGACACGCGTCGCAGCTCCGCGTCTGTACGCTCGCCGTGTCTGTGTCCACCTGCGGCACATCAAAGACACCCGGAGGTTGGGGAACGTGTTCGGAGTGCTCTTCGACAGCTCGTATAACAATTTTTACGGCGCACTGAAGAGATAAAATAAATACTTGGGAGTAATGGCTGGGGATAGCAAGGGAAAGAGGAGCAGAAGAAGGAGAGAAAGAGAGAGAGAGACAGAGAGATTAGTTTATGAGCTGTTAACGCCAAACGACGGATGTCTCTCTACTGCCTCGGACATCGGTCATATTCGTCGCTTAACGAGCGGCTTCAGAAAATCCCGTATTGTTGGTTAATTAAGCACACGTTCCATCATGCGGGAGTTGCAATACACATGGGGAGCGGCCGATGAACGATTTTGCCGATCATAACACGTGCATGAAGGGTCCATGTAACATAAAATCAATCGTAACGCAGACTAGTTAGTATGTGTTGCGGTCCTTTTTTTTTTTTTTCAGCTGGTAGGTATAGTGCGTGTCTGATATACTTTGATTAAATTGCAGAAGTGCCGTAAACATATACGTGTTTGAAATCTAGTATGCCCTGAAAATTTTGCGGAAGTTTTCTGTCGACAAACTATTCGATGAGTTCTTCAAAGTTTCCCTTAGCGCTTCATGGAATTTGTCTCTGGTAACGAATAATCTTCCACTGACATAAGGGGAAAAGTTAAGGCAATTCCATACCGGGCACTTGAACTGTGTCGTGGCATGGTTTAAATACGAGTTCTGTTTAGAAGGAAACTATTCGACAAGGCCCCAGTACATTTAACTACGAAAATTTCGGAGAAGAAGGTACATCGGTCTTAACGTCTCGTCGACAGGGTGGTCAATGGAGACGGAGGAAGTTGATCAAAGAAGCAGGTATGGGGAAGGAATCGGCCATGGCCTTTACAGTAAGAAACCATCCCAGCATCCGCTTGGAGTAACTTCGGGAAACCATGGAGTACCGATATTAGGATGCCGATACATGAGTTCTGTAATCTTATACAGCGATTTGTGCTCTCCAAGACTACCCCTCCCGTGCCTGAGCCCCTGAGGTATAACGGGAGAAATATTCCAGAGCAGTTTCAATAAGTGTGCACCTCAGGTCTTTATCATCCAGGCTTCTTAATTGCCACACGTGCAGTATTATTACTCTCACATCAGGCATTATGATGTGCGTGCACACTTCAGGGAGGCGATACCAGGAATCGAAGCCAGGTCCAACTGAATACGAATCCAGAGATTTACCATCGTCGAACCTCGCTCGGTTACCTGCGGAAAGAACCCGCCGAGTCAGAGGACGGGATGTCACGTTCAAAATACTATGCTCGTTATAAATATTACAGTATTTTGATGCGCGCCAGCATCGTTATAACGGGCTTTTATTTCAAACTGCAGTACCTTCAAACGTACCACCCGGTCACGAGCAAACCTACGATAGGAGCCTGCAATGAAACTCCCCACACATTTTCCACTAATAAAATTACAGCTTCGCCACTTAAAGTCCCATAACTAGGGCCAGTGACTTTTCGCGTAAAAATCGCAGCACACAGTAGACTTCAATACTATATACACACCTCAGCTGTTGTTATACCTCCATTGGCTGCTGGTGCCGTGCCCGTCTTTGACCAAGCCACCCAGGACTAAGTAACTCCGACACTGAACCTTCGTGATTCGTGTGCAAACGGTTAACACGGGCCAGAACATTTTTTAGCCAATCAAAGAAGCTGGACGACCCTACAGTGCTTTGGACTCTATCTTGTCTCGAAATCATTTCGCGAAATATCACTGCCCCTACCCACAGTTGCACGCAACGGGACGAAATGAAACTGCGCGCCGGTTCAGAGCTTTGCGCGTAGAGGCGATGTTCTGAGCTTGAAACGTAGAAAAAATAGCTCCAGGTAGGCCTTACGTGTTCATCCCTGCCCGTTGTGTCCAGCCAGTCCGCTCGGATTACATGCGGATCTCATATTACGCCAAAGTTTTTGCCGCAACTCGATGTCTTGCGTGACACGGCCGCACTGGAAACGTAACAAAACTGCTCTTTCGATTGAAAAGAGTCTGATGAGTGTGGTGTTAGCAGCTTCTGAGTTAGGTCGGAAATCTTGGTTATTTTTTGGCTTTTTTTCGATTTATCTTATAACTTTCTTTCAAAATCGGATCCGATTGAATCTCACATTGTGGAGAATTTAAAGGGAAATAAAACGAACTGTCGATAAATAAAATCGGATAAATGGTTCCCGAGAAATGTGGGATTAAAGTTTACTGAAGATTCCCTCCAGGAACTCATTATTTTGTTTTCCTTTTTTCGTGTCTTAATTTTGCCAGACTGTGCAATAAAGATAGCATATTCCTATAGTTTTCGGGGGTGCTCTATCGACTAAAATATGTCTGGTGAGTGTGGTGTTAGCAGTTTCCGAGTTAGGTATGTTATTTAGGGCTATTTCGACAGTAAATTACAATGCCAAGTTATGAACGGTAAGTGGTTTTAAGAAATTTCGTTCTGAAGAGTTTGATACGAACATTGACCTATTTTATTAAGAAAAGTTTTCCTGAACAAAAAATGTTTTCCGCATGTGGGCTCAATGGTTGATTTTTGGCATTTATTGATTTCTCTTAAACTTTTCCCTAGTAATCGGATTATTTTACATCACATATTGTGTAGATATTGAACGAGAATCCAACAATACGTCGATCATTTAAATCGGATCAATGGTTCGCGAGAAATATGGGTTCAAAGTTCACTCAAGATTCCCTCCAGGAACTCAACATTTAGTTTTCCTTTTTTCTCGTCTTCATTTTGCCAAGATTGTGCAATAAAGATAGCCTATTCCTGTAGTTTTCGGGGGAGCTCTTTCGACAAGACCTCGGCAGTTGTGAAAACTTGCTGTCGCGTAAGGTTGTGCCAGTTCCGAGAGATGATTATCAACACCGCCCGTGACCTCATGCGTCAAGCTGAAAATTTATAGTAGATAATGACTAGGGGCAGTGATATTTCGCGAAAAGATTTCGAGACAAGATAGAGTCCAAAACGCTGTAGGGTCGTCCAGCTTCTTTGATTGGCTAAAAAAATGTTCTGGCCCGTGTTAACCGTTTGCACACGAATCACGAAGGTTCAGTGTCGGAGTTACTTAGTCCCTGAGTGGCTTGGTCAAAGACGGACACGGCACCAGCAGCCAATGGAGGTATAACAACAGCTGAGGTGTGTATATAGTATTGAAGTCTACTGTACGCTTCGATTTTTACGCGAAAAGTCACTGGCCCTAATAATGAAACAAACAGAAAAATGTATTATTATTTTCTGTAAAGAAATGGGTCGAAAAGTTTGCGGTAAATTCTTATCACTCAGACCTTTACCATATTTTCGTAAAATATTACTACGCATTGCTAGAGTAAGCGTATTTTGCGATAACGTAAAAATAAGTACGTTTTAAAAGCATTCACCACGAAAACATTTGTTAATTTATCTTCATACCATATAGTGTTCAAGTTGTAGCCACTATCTGTAATTCCTTTCCCTCGCAAAAAAAAAAGAAAATGAGCTCATAATTTCCACATAAATACATGCCTGTGTCACAATTGTACTGTTTTTTGGAATTTGAAAAATATTAAAAACTAACTATCATACCGAAACGTGTTATCGCACACTTGAATAAGGTGCCATGAGCTACTTCAAGACATCCATAAAATCGTACACGAAATTGTTTTTGCCTTTTTGAAAAAAAAAAATTTGCAAATAAGGAAATGCTTGCGTATTTTTGATTTGTGGCTACCCTTAACGTTTTGTGAAATAAAGTTTTCCATACATATCTTAAAATGCATTAAGACAACATCTGTTAGTTTCCCTTGTTAAATTTCCTGCAAATAGTTTGCTTTATTTTATTTACACATTACGAAGACAGTAAAAGTTTGACTTTAACGTGTCATTTTGTAAAAACGATAATATATAGATGAATTTATCTGAGGTATAACTAGTAGCGGATAATGTCTGTAAGTTGCACAGTGTATGGTACGAATATAAAATACATATATTTTTCGTGGCCAACGCCTTTAATGCTTTATCATATCATACATATTTCATGTAGATATTGTTTTTAACCTATTTTACGATGAAATCGTAGATTTATGGGATCACACTCCAGTGTTTCTCTTTGCCTCATCCCTAGAAATCTTTTGAACCCGTGCACTGAGATTCACCAAACTTTATTAGCCATTGTTCTTAGTAACAACAATCAATTTATAAAGTTGTCATGCCTGGTGTTTACTTTTTAAATGGCGGGTTTTCGAGCTTTTATTTGGGCGATGCGTTTTATAACTCAGGAGCCATCAACCGATTCAATCAAAGCTTGGTATGTCCACAGTACACCATGTCAATAAATAGTTGAGAAATTTGTATCATAGTTCGTCTAACATCATGATAAATGGACCGATCAGAAAGAGTCAAGTTTATAGACCACATCCCATGAAATATTCAACAAGTTCCTGCTAAATTTGGTACACAAATAAGAGTGAGTTAATAAAATAATTTTCGATTATCCCACGGGAATTTTTTTTTAATGGCAGCATTGTTAATATTTTAGATTTGAATGTCGTAGCCTTCAAACCATTATACTCATCTCAGCCAAACTTCCTTTGCTGACAGTACTAGTTTCAGGCATTAGATACTCTTATTAGTTGGGTAATTTGTCCGGTATTTGGTATAAAGTTCGATATAATATGCTGCGAACAGCCGAAACGTGTATGAAGTAATCTGTAATATAATTAGCACTGCAGACGTCTACATGAAACAAAGATATTTTAATGAATATAATGCGCATATTTTTAGAATTGTGGTCTCGTTAGACGTTTGGTTACATGCCATATCCTAGGAACCTTTTAACAGATTAAAACTAAACTTGGTGTACTCAAGAACTTACGCTGTGCATTACGTAATCTAGGCAATAGCTTCAATCGTTCGCAATTGCGGTCTTGGATTTACGTATTTTCTTCCATAGCTTAATTTTAGGACTCAATATTTTAAAACCAAACCAGTTACGGCATAGGGAACATTTTAACAGTTATTTCGAAATCCAACTTATTATTTTACATTTTTACCTAATTATTTAATAACGTCAAAATGGGGAAATGCAGGTATAATGGAAACATCACAAATTTCGACAATTCGTTAAGCACGTCTAGCTTTGATTTTTTATGCCACGTCATATATTTTTCATTATTGATATTTGTAAGAAAAATCGAAGATGGAATGGATACAATTCACTTAAAAAGTAGAGCTGCATAAAAGAAAGTTCTCTATCTATTACCACCAAACTTAGGGGGAAATTTCTTCTTCACGCAAGGCTCTGGAAACAGGTATTGTGTCTGATTGGCTATTGCGTCCTGCGGGAGATTCCCTATTGGTCTGGCTACTGTCATGCTAGTTAGTCTTCAGGCGTTGATTGGGCAACGAATTTCCGCCATATTGACGGATAGCCTTTACAAGCTGCCTCATGACATCGACAATTAACAATTTTGGCGAAAGGGAATGCAATAACACCAAAATAAAAGAAAAGTTATCATCAATAAAATATGGTATAAGAAGGGACAGTGATATTTCGCGAGAAGATTTCGAGACACGATACAGTCCAAAGCTCTGTAGGGTCGTCCAGCTTCTTTGATTGGCTAAAAAATGTTCTGGCCCGTGTTAACCATTTTCGCACGAATCACGAAGGTTCAGTGTCGGAGTTACTTAGTCCTGAGTGGCTTGGTCAAAGACGGACACGGCACCAGCAGCCAATGGAGGTATAACAACAGTTGAGTTGTGTGTATACAGTATTGAAGTCTACTGTGTGCACCGATTTTTACGCGAAAAGTCACTGGCCCTAGTTATAAGGGAAATATAATGTAAATAAGGCCACCAACGAAGGAACGAGTAACGAAAAAGGAAATTAATGTGTCTGAAAAGCATGGACTTTTGGCACCACGGACACCGAGGTGTAACTGTCTCTGAATATATCCTTCCGACTTCACAACCGCGGACTCAACCGAGCCAGGTGGAGCAGTGGTCAACTTTCCGGCTCGCCATTCGGGAGGACCTGGGCTCGAAACCCGGACCGGTCATCCTGATTTCGGTTTCCCGCGATTTCCCGAAAGCACACCGGCCGAATGACGGGATGGTTAAGAGCCACCCAAATCTCTTCAATTCACTTGTTTGAAACAAAGGAGGATGTAGAGTCCAGCGAGTCTGAACGGATAAAAAAAGAAAGATTTTGGGTCATCCAACAGGACAGTTTCGAAAGCTCAGAGATATTACATATTGTTTATACATCTATGTACACCCACTCACAGACATTGTACATACACGTCCAGTATAAAATAATACCCCAACTTTGAAGGTTTATGATATCATAACCAAACAACCTACAACCTTGATTGACCACTCAAGTGAACCGTGGAACCGTGAAGTTTGTTCACCAAACATTCATAAATATTCAAAGTGTCCGCCATGAGTGGCCCGTACGACATATACGCGATAATCAAACTCGTTGCACGCTCCTGTCAGCATTTCCGGTGTTACGGTTTGGATGGCGTTCGTAACTCTCGGTTTGAGGTGGTGAGGGAGTAGCGAGTTTGCATTCGACACGTCAATGGGAAGGGGACGGTCTGATGTTTCCTTTATGGTGCGCCACACCATTGGCACCTAGCTGTTCGCGGATACCTGAACGAGACGTTGCCGCAACTCTGGATTGGTCGAGGACCAGCTGGTGACCAGGCTCTTCATCACTGCCTCCCAAGAAGCCCGGATCTTACCCCGTGTGATTTTTTTTCTATTGGGGTTTATAAAGGATCAAGTGTTTCGTCCACCATTGCCGGCTAACATTGACGGCCTCAAAACAGGAATTACGGACGCCATCCAAACCGTAACACCGGACATGCTGACAAGAGTGTGGAACGAGTTTGATTATCTCGTATATGTCGTTCGGACCGCTCGTGGTGGTCAAATTGAACATTTATGAATGTATGGTAAACAAACTTCACGGTTCCACGCTTCATTTGATTGGTCAATCAAGGTTGTACGTTGTTTGGTTTTGATATTATACACCTTCAAATTTGGGGATATTCTTTTACACTCATTCTGTAAAACAGAAATCTTAATCAGCGATTTCAATTAGTAGAATTAGTTTACTGAAACTTCAACTATTGAGCTGTTTTGTACTGACGAATCAAAGGGACGCACTGGTGTTTTACAGCCAGGCCGATGCAATTCACTACAAATCAGTAGAAATCAGTATTTAATCAGTAAATACCAGTACCTAAAATTACCAGTCGAATTCGACTGATTTAAATGCAGGGGTCCCAACAGATTTGCAGTTGAATTTGCTAATTCCCAATTGTTTTGACTTTTTAAATTTTAGAGTGTAAATTATTTTATTTTTCTGCAACGTATGTTTATTTTGCCATGCACAGATAAATAGTTCATAGACTCAGATTATCCATTTTTCCTGCGCTGGTCGCGTTTGTTGGGCGCGACGCCATTTAGCTGGGGCGTCATTACCAAAGACTAGATACAATGTAGACTGATCTCGCTGGCTGCGCATAACCAGTCTCCGTGTCCCAACATTGAACTACTTCTCCGCCAATGTGACTAGTAAAAACGGCGTGGATTGGGTTTGAGGTTAGAACACTTTTTAGTGAACAAGTGCTTTGAGATGTTTGTGTTCTTCCCTTAACCTATTTGCAATACATAGAGACCTGAAAAATGTTGCGAGTTCAATGACCTGCAGGCTAGACTCTACTGTCTTATGTACAAATATTGCGATATGAACGGTACATTGGTTGTCAGCCGTCAGTGTGGAAGGCGACAATTGGACACCGTTCTTCAGGAGGTGTCGAACACCACGTGGACCAATGACTGAAGTTATATAAACGCACGTGTTTTGAATTCCAGCTTGTTCCAAAACGAATCCGCGATTTCTTCAGGTGTCTAGTAATACAGTGTGAATAAATTGAAATCGGTGAAAGTATTTTATTCATATTGAAGTTGTTGTCTTTAGAAAATTAAGATATAAACAGACACTTTCAAAGACTGTTGCCCACGTGACTTTGACGGTTGTGTTACTCTGGGGTAGGTCACAGACGAATAAGCGGAGCACGGGTCCGCGCACTGCAGCTCCGCTTCTGCCGAGGTCGCCTATTCTGCGTCCGTGGGCGTGCCGAGCCGCGGTATCGCGACGGCGCTATCGCCGGCATATGCGGGCGGCTGACCAATTACGCTACGTTCCCACCTCGCGAGTCCGAGGCGAGATAATCGAATCACCCTCCCCCGTCTGCCACGACCTCACCACAAACTTCCTGCCACCCCCTTCAAACCCCGCTGGAATGGGACCGACCCAGGTTGGGTCGAAGTGGAAGCGGAAAGTTCGTTAACTGGGAAAGGCGAAGGGCGAGCGAGGTGTGTTCGACGGCGCCAGCAGTGCTGACCTACATCAACATCTCGAATGCTTCAGATATAGGGCCACGTGTTTTTCCAGTGAAAAGATTTCCGCACATGCTAGACTTGAACACCCTACTGGCATGCAAACATTATTCTTTTACTTACTGGTGCCGTATCTCTGTGAGAAGGCTTTGATTTACCTGACCGGCCAATCAGAGCGAGGTTGCTCCGATACTGCACGTCTGTGATTCGCGGGCAGACACTTAAAGACGCGTGCGAGTTAAAATCATCCAACCGCGATGTTTAGGGGCAGTGAAATTTCGCGGAAAGATTTCGAGACAAGATACAGTTCAAAACACTGTAGGGTCGACCAGCTTCTTTGATTGGCTAAAAAATGTTCTGACCCATGTTAACCGTTTACGCACGAATCACGAATGTTTACTGTCGGTGTTACTTAGTCCTGAGTGGCTTGGTCAAAGACGGACACGGCACCAGCAGCTAATGGAGGTATAACAACAGCTGAGGTGTGTATATCGTATTGAAGTCTACTGTGTGCTCCAATTTTTCCGCGAAAAGTCGCTGGCCCTACCAATAAGCAAAAGAGAACTGCTGATGTGCAAGTAGGGTTTTGAAATCTAGCTCGCTTTAAAATACTTCCGTGAAAATCGGGTGTCCCTGCACTTGTTCAATGGCTAGCGCCACAGGCGGAGTTCATCATCCTGTTTACCCGGCCACGCGGAATAAGCCACCAGAGTGCTGAATGTTAACTTTTTGGATGTGAGCTCTGTTGGACGTGTATGACGAGCGCAGTTGGTACGACACACGCGAAACTAACATACATTTGTTTGTCGTCTACCTTTGGTTCCAAGATATAGCCTAACGCGAAAGTGTTTTAAAGGCTGTGCATTGTAAAGTGAGCGCTTTTGAAAGCAACCTCAGAAAAATGTCACTGCCCCTATCTGCGTTTATTTTAACGGGCATGCTGACTGTCACGCACCCAGTAAAGTTGGCAACGGTGGAGTGAAAGTAGTTACATGTGTACTCGTTACATTAGAAGCGTTGAGTAAACATTTGTGAATAACGAACAATTTTATTTTACTTTTTTTTTAATGCATTCAAGTATAAAAATAAAAATATTGGTAACATATTTGCTTTTGCAAAGATTTTAAAGTTGCCATTGACCGACGCACGAATTAAGTGAGCAGGCCTATGCTAACGTTAATCGGATATATGGTGGAAGAACACACAATGCACATACAAGTAGATCTTAAGCAGGGGTTTCAAAAGGGCTCATTTTACCGTGAACGGCATATATATATATATATATATATGTGTGTGTGTGTGTAAATAACCCTGATTTATTCCAAATTCTTCGTTATTTATTTCATTTTTTTTTTAAATTTATTACGGTATACGTTTTATAGAAATGTTAGCGGCAAACACAAACGGCTTTGAAGTGAGTGCGAAGCTCGCAAGTTCAGTTTGCTACCAGGCCATGGTACGAAAATGACAATTCCCTAATCTACAAGTCCCTGTTTCATAGAAGATGGCTCTGGAAAGAACATGGCATGCGTCGGAACTCCGAAGCTGCTGGCGTCAGTCTCCACGCCGGGCCAGCTGATTCGCCTCCAGACCTGGTAGGTCACAGTTGTCCTGCTGAGCCAGCCTCGCACGACCGCCGACATATTGAAGGATGTGGCGAGGGGGTGGCTACCCGCGAAAAAGTCCTCTCCGCCTTTATCCAGGCTTCGCCTGTGCCAGCTGATTCGCCTCCAGATCTGGTAGGTCACAGTGTCACCGCAGGGCTGGCAACACGCAGGACCACCAACTACTTTGAAGGATGTGGAGAGGGGGTGGCTACCCGCAAAGTCCTCTCCGCCTTCCCCCTCGTGGAGCTCCTGGCGTCAGCACGGACGAGGGAAGACGGAGTTGGCTGCCAGAATTGAGCCGTCCAGGTCCCGATGCACACTACGAGAAGCAGGATGGCCCTGCAATTGTAGCTGCTGTTAATATTACTGTGCAGACATATGTGCAGACATATTGACAGCAGTTATACCCCAAGGGTGCTTGCACCCACAGCCATTTTCTCTTCTAGAGCTAAATTCCTCTTTTTAAAGCATGTTACCAAACCTGCTGTCTCCTTTTGCATTTTTTAATGCATGATAAGTTTGAACTTCTTTTCTGTCGAGAGGGTTTTTACCGTGTCTATGCGGGTTTTTTCCCCTCTCCCTTCTTTAACTATAGCTTTGCTATACGCCCCATTAGGGATGTAGTCCATGGCCTAAACTCGGCCATGACTGCCAAATATCCCTCCTCGCCACGATGCACGCCTCCTTTGCATGAGATTCCCTGCCCTTTAAGCGTATGAGGTTCAACCTTGAGACGCATTAATCCCCCGTACCTACCGCGGGCCCAAATAACACATAGTTTTAAAGTAGGTTAGGAAAAAAAAAGTCCCTGTTTCGCGACGGTGTTTTGTTGCGAGCCTTAGTAACCCAGACGATCGCGAGAAAAAAAATGTCCTGGCATTATCGCGCCACGCTGTAATTTAATAACAGACTAATTCACCATATTCAACTTGGCTACACGCAGTTATCGGAATGCGCCTTTATAACTGGCCGAAGCTGCTAGTGGAGGAGAGTGGAGATATTTGGGCAGCTCTTTAACACAGAGGCTTTGACAGCTGATGAGGGTGAGGCGAGGTATGGAGCAGCGACGGAACCGCGAGGCATGAGGAAGCGGGAGATCCCCGAGAAAACCCGCTGACCAGGGGCATCGTCCGGCACGATCCCCACATGCGGGGATCGAAACCGGTTCGCCATGGTGGGAGGCGAGCAGACTAACCGCTCAGCCACCGTGGCCTCTGCTATCTTAGGATTAACAACTACAGCTAGGGGCAGTGACATTTCGCGAAAAGATTTCGAGACAATATACAGTCCAAAACACTGTAGCGTCGTCCTGCTTCTTTGATTAGCTAAACAATGTCCTGGCCCGTGTTAACCGTTTGCGCACGAATCACGGAGGTTCAGTGTCGGAGTAACTTAGTCCTGGGTGGCTTGGTCGCAGACGGACATGGCACCAGCAGCCAATGGAAGTATAACAACAGCTGAGGTGTGTGTACATAGTATTGAAGTCTACTGTGTGCTCCGATTTTTACGCGAAAAGTCACTGGCCCTACCTATAGCATGTACGCCTACTGTAGCTTCACATTATGTTATACTGAGAATAAAAAACCCATTCATGAATTTTATAACAAAATACTGTGTTCCCGGGCAATATATATTTTTTTTGCTCTGAAATTCGAATCCTGTATGGCCACTTTGTTTTCACTGCCGTGTAGAGGACCATGACGAGGCCCACCAAACCGTCCCAGCTATTAGTAATCACCGCATAGTTAACAATTTCTACCTCGTTATCGCGGTAGCAGTATGCAAATCTTCTATAATCAGAACCAAACGTCGTTAGTTTTCGGGCTGCCGCAGCAGGGGGTGATTAATATCGCCAACCGATGGAGCCGTGCAGAATGAATTTACTGTCCTCTACAATCTCGTGTTGCATCCGGCGCATGGTTTAAAATTTCCACCCTGCGTGACCACGTTGCATGGGAAGAGGAGCTTAGTAATGGTTCAAGCTTCACGTGAGCTCATGAAAACGGATTTTTTCCCCCGTGTTATGTAATATGTAGGGCCAGTGACTTTTCAGGTGAAAATCGGAGCACACAGTAAACTTCAATACTACATACACACCTCAGCTGTTGTTATACCTCCGTTGGCTGCTGGTGCCGTGTCCGTCTTCGACCAAGCCACTCAGGACTAAGTAACTCCGACACTGAACCTTCGTGATTCGTGCGCAAACGGTGAACACGGGCCAGAACATTTTATTAGCCAATCAAAGAAGCTGGACGACCCTACAGTGCTTTGGATTGCATCTTTTCTTGAAATATTTTCGCGTAATATCACTGCCCATAGTTCGGCATGTTCGGCCCGCGGTAATTATGGTGCTACTGTTTATAATCATATCCTTCTACCAACGAATCTCTTAAATGACGCGATAATGTTCTCGTTTCATGATGTGCACAAAAATTAATGTTTCTCCTTGCCAGTATTTACAAATACTCTAATTTTTTGCGTGGTTAATTAACCACTTTTGAAATAAACCTTTGAAAAATATCACTGCCGCTGTCTTCACATATAACCAGTACACTGACCGGTATGCGACTTGTAAAGTTGGTAACGACGAAGGGATAGTAGTTGAATGTCTGGAAGTTGAATTAAAAGTATTTGTTATTATTTGTTAATTTGAAAATATTTTTTTACTTTGTTTTTTTATACATTTATTTTTAAGAATTAACGAAAAGGTAAACAATTTTCTTGTACAATAATTTCGAAGTTTCACCTGATCGATGTGTGAATAAAGCGACCATGCCCATGTAAATGTTAATATTAAATATGGAGTAAGAGTACACAATGTAAACAACTAACTTGGTTGTGCGAAACAAACTATGTTTGATTATACAAAACCTTCTCCTCAGCGTAACAGGGTGAAATATCACATTTTGGCTCTACCATCTCCTGCTGTCACATCGTGTTCCCAGACATTTGCCCAGCGAATGAACGTTACAATGGTGTTGGCCACGGAAAATGTGTTATTTTATATTTGAACCATACTTTGTTCCACTTGTAAGCATTATCCGTGACTACCATATCCTCAGAGAAAATAATTTTTAAACTGCATTGTTTTATGCAATATGACATGTCAAAGTCAAAATGTCACTGTTTTTGTGATGTACAAATAAAATAAAACATACTATTTGCAGAATATTTAAAAATGACATCTGAAAGATCTTGTTCTAATTAATTTAAAGGTATGTTTAGCAAAAGTTATTTCCTGAAAATTTTGGGGGCAGTCAAAAATAAAAAGAAAGTACGAATTTCCTTATTCTAAGCAAATTTTTATTTAATTGCAAAAATATTTCCTTGAACAATTTTATAGACATCTTGAAGTAGCTCTTGGCATCTTATTTCACTTATGAATAAGGGCAGTGATATTTCGCGAAAAGATTTCGACACATGATACAGTCCAAAGCACTGTAGCGTCGTCCAGCTTCTTTGATTGGCTGAAATATGTTCTGGCCCGTGTTAACCGTTTGCGCACGAATCGCGAAGGTTCAGTGTCGGAGTTACTTAGTCCTGAGTGGCTTGGTCAAAGACGGACACGGCACCAGCAGCCAATGGAGGTATAAAAACAGCTGAGGTGTGTATATAGTATTGAAGTCTACTGTGTGCTCCGATTTTTACGCGAAAAGTCACTGGCCCTACTTATTAATTATCTTTTTTCGTACGTAAGATAGTTTTCATTATTTATACCTTTCTAAAACAGTAAAATTATGATTTTGGCATGTAATTTTGCAAGAACCATGCGGGCTAAAATATTTTATCTGAGGAAAGGTATCTAGTCACAGATGTCTACAAGTCGAACAGTATGTGGTACAAATATAAAATAACGTTTTTTTTCCCCCGCGGCCAACGCTCTTACACGTTGCTGGTGCGTGGCTGGGGAGTTGGTGACACGCACGTCGGTTTCATTTACGATTTCTCAACTACCGCGTGACGTAGCCCGCGAACGTGAGACGCTTCGCATTTGCAGCGGAAAAACTCCCGCAGTGAGTGCGAGGTGCCGAAGGAGATAAAATGATTCGTCCGGATCGCCGTTAAAACGACTCGCACATCGCCCCTGCTCCTGGGCGGGAGTTAATATTAGAATTCCATCTGCGAGGCGATCGGGAGAAGTGACTCTTCATCTTTCCCTCGCGATGTCTCCCTCCCCCCCCTCTCTCTCTCTCTCTCTCTCTATCTCTCTACCCTTCCAGTAACACCCCCTTATCGTCGAAGGCAATTCCAGCCCCATTTTCCACTGCAGCCGTGGGACCATTAGACCCCTTGCCGTCGCATCCGATAAAACTCCTGAGAGAATTCCACGGGAGGGAAATTTGAGCACTCCAGCCATTTCTCTTGAGAGGGTAATGGGAGAATGGAGCAGATGTGGCTGCTTGCTTATATAGCCCGTTCGCGGTTACTTCGCACTTGTTGAATCAAACCTTTGAAATATCACCCCACGGTGTGTTAGGTTGTTTCCTACATATTTCATGATTCAAAAGCGCTTTATACTTGTGTTAACATTAAAATAAGTAAGTTTTGGTTAAAAAATGAACCTTCGCTTATATTTCATTTATAAATTATAATGTTTAATTTATAATTAGGGCCAGTGACTTTTCGCGTGAAAATCGGAGCACACAGCAGACTTCAATACTATATACACACACCTCAGCTGTTGTTATGCCTCCATTGGCTGCTGGTGCTGTGTTCATCTTTGACCAAGCCACTCAGGACCAAGTAACTCCGTCACTGAACCTTCGTGATTCGTGCGCAAACGGTTAACTCGGGCCAGAATTTTTTTTAGCCAATCAAAGAAACTGGACGACCCTACAGTGCTCTGGACTGTATCTTGTCTCGAGAAATCTTTTCGCGAAATATCACTGCTCCTATTTATAATTAATACGAATAAAAACAGTGAGAAAACAGGTGTGTTGGTAACGACTAGTAAGAAATAGTTCTCATGCAAAACATTATTACACCGAGTACGAATGCGGTACACTGTCCTTTTTGTGAGACATGGTTAAGGTAGGTTACTTTTACTAAAGGTTGGGAAGATAAAAGTTGAAAGATTGGCAAAGGGAAACGTTTAGCCACTAGGTCAGCGCTAGTGTAGCATGTGTGCCAGATTTTCTCTATTTTCAACGTTAAAATACAGGATAATTGCAATAATCATAAATCAAATATAAAATAACTTTTTAATTAAGTAAAATCTTTCTCTTTTGTTATTCACATAGTTTAAGATTTAAATTAAAAGTTACCTTTTGAAACACTGCGCACCTAGCGGTGTAAATTTTCCCTATGTCAAACTCTCCCATAAGAAATATAGTTTTGCCACTAACCTGAGTAGAAGAAATTTTAAACATGGTTAGGCTTTGTGTACATGAGCGGAGGAACACGCTGTGAGTAAAACTTTAGCATGGCTTCAGTTACCGAGGATGAATATAGCCGCAGATTACCCAATAATACAGAGGAAAAACAGCAACGTTTATCGCGAAATCACTGAGTGCTTGAGAATACAGATGTGGAGCGAAAGCTCATCCTTGGTGACTCAAGCCGCGCATGCCAGCAAAATGGCGTCGTTTGCCGGCCACGAGTCGGAACACCGCCATCCAATCAAGCGCCATGCAACCAAGTTCCCAGCCAATAGGAAAAGTGGCAGCCAGACGCAAGGTCCGGTTCTCAGAGCCCCACGCAGACAATCAGCGAGTGGGTGAGCACTCATCAACGGAACCACCACGCAATTTCGCTTCTACAGGCTGATTATAAAATCATGGGACAAACATTGAGGGGTGGTGGAGGGAGCTCACTAAAACAAACAATTATTGTATAGGAATATATGGGCGGGAGTGACGCGTTGAGGCACAAACACAAAAATAACACATGAAATGCAACACATTGTTTATTTACAACGTCGCCGCTAAATGCCTTTCTACAGCGATGTTTATAATAATTGCTCAAAATTGCTACCACCGACAGTAATGCAAGCTTGGTAGCGTCGGTGGAGTGTTTGGCGAACATATTCAAATACGCCGGGTATTTCACGCACGCCACCATTGTCAGCCAATCACGCCGTATGTAGAGGTCGCCAAGCATGCGTGACTGTTGGTGGATGCATTTCCAGCAACTGTTTTAACATTTTCTGTACGGAATCACTCGTTAAGTATGCATTTTATGTTTCCGTTAATGTGTTATGTTTTTGTGTTTATGCCTCATCGCGTCACTTCCTCCCGTATATTCCTATACAATAATTGTTTATTTTAGTGAGCTCTACCACCCCTCAATGTTTGTCCCATGATTTTATAATCATCCTGTATTGTCCATTCACGATTACTTCACTATTTCTGAAGCCCTGCTTTAAGTTATAATCGCAAGATATTCCTCCGTCTCGAGCAAACTAAGCTTAACCAAGTTTAGAAGATTACGCCGAAGGACAACGCACCGAATTCGTGCCCCCTCAGCTGTATCAATATTTTGCACGAGAAATATTTCTTACTAGGCGCTACCAACGTACATGTTTTCTGGCCGTTTTAATTCGTATTTATTATAACTGAAACATTATATTTTATAAATAAAATATAGGCGAAACTTAAATTTAACGAGAAATAAGATACTTTTATGTTAAGACAGGTATAAAACAATTGCGATACATGGCATATCTGTGAAATAACTAAAAACGTCATGCGTGCGATAATTTTTTAAAGGCTTCATTAAAAAAAGTCTGAAGAAACCGCGAATAGACTATATGTACACATCTGATGTGGCGAAACGTCGCTGCACGCACCAGTAGTACGGCTTTTTTTTTTTGTAAACATGGCGGAAAGTCGTTCTTCAACCAGCGCCTGGGGACGAATTTTACAGGCGTCAGCCTTTGTCGGCAGGGGACCATTACGCAGCATGTATCAGCCAATCAGAAAACATACGCATTTCCACACCAACATCACTGAGCACTTAAGGAAACACAGGTGAACATGTTAAACACTGCATGAATTCTATATTTACCTTAATGGCGTGGAGAACCCACAAGGCAAGTCCGTCGTCATGGGTTTCCCCCAGCGGCCTCGCCGGCGTACCCACGACCCTTCCACG
>NQII01000686.1:166510-222692 GCA_002778355.1 Clitarchus hookeri | reverse complement strand
AAGCTTTCTCCTTTTCCAATAATAAAGAGCATGGTACCCACCTATCTTTCTCCTGTAGCATTTTCTCATAATGCATGTAACAATTTATAATTATTTCCTGTCGATAGGGTTTTTACGGTGTCTGTGCTCGTTTTTCCCTTTCTCTTCTATATACAGTATAACTATAAGTATATTAGGGAGGGTTTTTCATGGCCAAACTCGGTCATGGGAACCCAATCCCTCTTTGCCGCGATGCACGTCGCCTCGCATGTTCTTCCTTCCCTAGTAAGCGTAAGGGGTTAGCCCTGAGACGCAATAATCCCGTTCCTACCGCGGACTAACATATAACACTTAGTTTTAGAGTAGGTTAGAAAAAAAACGCAGGCTTGCCTCTCCTAAACCTCACTTGGACAATTGATGCGTGTTCCTTCTACACCCGTTTTTTGTTTGTAGAGCGCATAGGCCTAGGGCCATGCACGCTAGAACCTACTCCCCCTCCTAACCACAGTAGTTAGCCTGTTAACATGGGGTGCGCCCTTTCAATCCCTTCAGGATCACAGAAAAAAAAGTCCAATGTTGTTGCAACAAAAATGACTATTGAGTAATTTCTTTAAACGTTTACGTTGCAGTTGAATTAATAACGTTGTGGCGAAGTTAGTAATGTTAGCCATTTACAAAGTCTAAGTGTCAATATGTGGCTTCAATTATCGAACATAGAACTTTTAATGTGTTTAAAACAGAACGAAATGTACACTGAAAAACCAAAGCATTAGATACGTGTATGAGAACACGATATTCACCCAGGTGACTTGAAACTCTTTGTAAAAATGAAAATACTATCAAGGTGCAACTATAATATCAACATTTAAAATATGCCCCCTATCAATAATATAATTTTATTATAAGGTGTGTATGTACGTATACCAAGCAACAGTACCAAGACGATATTTAACGCAAGTCGTCGATACTTCTATAATTCATCTCTACTTACGTCTAAGTTGTATTTGCTCGACCTCGAAGCCCTCGTAACATACGCCATAACACGAAGTACAAAGCGACAGAATAATGAACCAAGTTCTCTAGTTGTGCCAACGAACTAACTTTTGTTGCGTGCTTGCGGGAGGTTGGATTGTGTCTGGTGCTTCATTAGAGTACGCTTCTAGACAGTATTGAACGAGTTCTGCTCCCTCGCACAAAGGCCAGTCCAAGTCACCGGAACCCATCCAACCACCTAGATTTTGATCCACCGAAGTGCTGGACAACTAAGGTTCGCAGTATTTTGGTGCTAATTAATTTCTGTCGTTACTTTATAGAACACACAACAATAAATCAACTAACATTTCAAAGCGCCAGTCGAATCACAGAGTGAACAAGAATACAGAGGCGAGTGAGTGAAGAGATTTGGGCGGGCTCGTAACATCGAGGTCTTGAGAGCCGACGAGGGGGAAGAGGGGTAAGTATGGAGCAGTGCCGGAATGAAGGGGCGGGGGGAAACGGGAGATCCCCGAGAAACCCCTCCGACCAGCGGCATCGTCCGGCACGATTCCCACAGGCGAAAAATCCCCGGGGCGACACCGCCGGGAATCAACCAGGTTCGCCTAGGTGGGAGGCGAGTATTCTACCCACTACACCACCGTGGCCCCCCAAGAATACAGAGGTGAAACAACTGCTTGTTCCACGAATTCCAGATGCACAAGCCAGCAAAATATCGTCACTGGACAGCAACATGTTGGAGCGCCTGGTAACCTTGCCAGCAGGCCGCCCAGACTTTAGCAGCACGCATTAGCGAATCAGTGACACAAGGCCGATTTCCCAGATCCTTGCGCAGCCAATCAGAGGATGAGTACGTCCACATCAAAGAAACCGACACGCTTTTTTGCGTCTGCGTAATTATCGTCTGAATTCACATGTAAGTTATTACCGTCTGCATGAACATGTAATTTACTATTGTCTCCATTCGCATGTAATTTATTACCGGTAGCGTAGTGGCCAGGGCTCTCGCCTCCCACCACGGCGATCCGGGTTCGATCCCCGGCGGGTTCACTCCCGGATTTTCGCATGTAGGAATCGTGCTGGACGAGGCCGCTTGCCAGCGGGTTTTCTCGGGGTACTCCCGTTTCCCCCTCCCTTGTATTCCAGCGTCGATCCATTCTAGGGTCTCATTTATATCATGCTCGGGGATGACGGTCACTCGGAGGGTGTTGCCTTGCCCTGGGTGCACTACCCACACACCATTATTATTATTATTATTATATAATATTTTCGCGAAATATCACTGCCTCTAGATACATTAGTTGTTGACCAATGGCAGAAGTCAACTGAGCATATAAAATATGTTATAGTTCCGCCTGCAGCGAAAATATAACGCGAATTCTCCAGGTCGCTAGGTATTAGTAGGGGCAGTGATATTTCGCGAAAAGATTTCGAGACAAGATACAGTCCAAAGCACTGTAGGGTCGTCCAGCTTCTTTGATTTACTGAAAAATGTTCTGGCCCGTGTTAACCGTTTGCGTACGAATCACGAATGCTCAGTGTGGGAGTTACTGAGTTCTGAGTGGCTTGGTCAAAGACGGACACCGTACCAGCAACCAATGGAGATATTACAACAGCTGAGTTGTTTATATAGTATTGAAGTCTACTGTGTGCTCTGATTTTTACGCGAAATGTCACTGGCCCTAGATATGGTCCATACGGTATAAGAAGGCCACTTTCTGACAGTCAGTGAGTGGCAATTGACTAATACGAAACAAACAAAGCGCCATTTACAAAATCCTGTATCAGCTGATGCACGAACGAACAAAAGTTAAAATTACGTTGGCTATTCTGAGTGCACTGCTGATGCGCTTCAGAAAAGCAGAAAATACGCGTATAAGAAAGAGTTCGTAGATTAATTAATACATTTTATTTTACGAGGTCACAAAACAAAGGTTGTTAGTATTAAAAACTAAACTTCGTGATAATGTAGTAATGTTTAGATGATCAAAATGAAATGTACAATAGAACGATACGACGTGGAAAAGTTTTCTGAAGTTGTGCTAACTTCAGAAAGCTTTTTCACGTCGTATCATCCATCTCAAACCTTGCTTTCAACACGTCCATGATATTAATTCCAAAAGCATACAGAAATATTGCATAATATTGTTGTATTATTTTTTCTAATAATTTGACGAAACGACACGAATTTTAAATATATTTCCATCCCGTAACATAAGCATTATTAACTTTAAATATACGCTATCTCTTGACCATGAAGAGAGTTACTCAAAACTTCATCGTGACGTGCTGCGCGCTATCTATCGGATATTCTGCGATCTATTACCAGCCAGAAATGAACCTCTCTCCTGCGAGATATATAATGAATTTACAAACATATGCCAATAGTTATATTTTTCCACGAGCTCTGAATAATTTTTAAAGTAACATATATTTCATATACAACGATTTGGAGTACACGTCATTTATATCCGGCCCGGTAATCGTTCGTCTACTTAAATTATACGCCATATTGTTCTCTAGAAACCTATCTCCTTGATTCCGTAGACACGCGTGAATAGTTTTTAAGCAATTCTAACGTTATTCCACGTCACATATTTCCCACTCGAATATATTAGCTATAACGTCCAAAGTGTAATAATAGATATAACAGACCGTCTCGCAAATTTTAACCCAAATTCACTATTTCGGACAAATTAGAAATGAGTTATCAAAAATCTAATTATTTGCAACATTTTATATTTTTACTTTTATAACCTACTTATATTTTTAGACAGATGTCAGTCTTAAAATATCTTAAAATTTGTTTAGCATTTCAGTACAATGAGAAGTGGATTAGCTGACAGCGTGTTGATAAAAGATACAGCCCCGACGTGACGGACCAACTGATAGCGGAAGGATACGTAGTCAGATGTAAACAGTGGCGCTATTTTCGTCGAGCTGTCAAAAAGTGGCCTTCTTATATGGTACAGAATATATAAGGAAATACATGATAATGAAATTCGGTTTTGTGGTATTCCAATTAAAGATAAATATATACAACCAGGGACTTTCTTGAGCAGAACAATACGTGTTTCTTTGCTATCGAAGCCTTTTGTAACATTAATGTATAGCATGTTTTTTAGAAAAATCGGAATAATTAAAATAATGAATTAAAAAATTACTTTTAAAAAAATTGATTATATTGCTAAGATACAGAGCTTGAGAGTATAACTATTTGGTTTTAAAATTTACAACTTCGAAATCGGCCACGAAAAACCGAATTTCTTAACATTTATTTACCTGCGTCAAATTCTCACTGCTTTGAAACCGGGCGACAAACAGCCTTAATGGGTTCGTAGATCCGCCACTATCAGGTCATTCATATCGTCGTTGGGCCTGCGAAGATTGCGGAAAGATCTCGCAAATATTCGGCCTACCTGGTGGGAAGCCAGGAAGATGAGGAATCGTGTTTGTAGGGCAGAAGCCTCAGCTGGCAAAAAAAAAAGCANAAAAAAAAAAAAAAAAAAAAAAAAAAAAAAAAAAAAAGCGGCCCCCTCTGCACAGCTGCCAACAAGGTCTTCAGAAAATTCTGCTAGACCACACACGAAAATAAAATTTTTTCCATAAGAAAATAGGGTATAATTTTTATAAAACTTTTTAAAACCAAGCAATTACAGAAAATTCAATTATAACTTCGCTATTCAAATACCACACGATTATAACACCAATAAGTAAAGATATTTTTATAAACGCCTATGTGAAAATATTTATGTTGTTGACTTGTATTGTTCGACAGTGCGTGATGTAATGTACATAACTGTACAATGATGTAATGTTCATCCGCCATGATATCCTTTTTTGTATAGTCTCTGACTACGAGCTGTCAACTCTATAGGACATATCAACAATAATAATAAAAATGTTAACTTCTTTAAAAAATTAGTTTCCTCTGAATCATCGGGGATTATCTCTGTATTCTCGGAAAAGAGGAGGGGAGAGGGGGGGGGGGAAATCCGTTGCTGTTTTATTTTTTGAATTTAACCCACTAGGTGTTTTTTTTTCTCACAATGCTGAATAAATCCCAGATTCCTCGCTGGACGGGATGAAAATATTTATGTGGAAAATGAAGGGGAAAAAATAAAAACTAAATTGGTAACACTGCGCCCTGTGACTATATGGTCCGGGCCAATGAGCAGGATGTCCGAGGGGGGAGGAGCGATCAGTCAGTCGTAGCTCGTTAGCCAGGGGGCTACGTTCCGCTCCCGTGTGTGGGCGGCAGGTGGAGGGAGGCAGTGCTGAGGAATGTAGGCAAGAAGATTCCTGGGCCGCCGTCCAGGGGACGGACTTGCGCTGGGGGTCACCATCTCGACGGGTGAAAAGGTCACGCGCTTGCGCCGCGCCTTCGACGTTCACCGCGGCAACGCAGAGTATTTGTAGACTGTCCACGGGAAAGTGAGCATTGAAACCGACCTTCGAAGGAAGAAACAAACACCGTGCGTTAACTCCGCACATGCCGCAGTGCGCATGGGCGTGAGTAGGGCCAGTGATATTCCGCGAAAATATTCCGAGACAAGATACAGTTCAAAGCACTGTAGGGTCGTCCAGCTTCTTTGATTGGCTAAAAAATATTCTGGCCCGTGTCAACCGTTTGCGCACGAATCACGAAGGTTCAGTGTCGGGGTTACTTAGTCCTGAGTGGCTTGGTCAAAGACGGACACGGCACCAGCAGCCAATTGAGGTAGAACAACAGCTGAGGTGTGTATATAGTATTGAAGTCTACTGTGTGCTCCGATTTTCACGCGAAAAGTCACTGGCCCTAGGCATGAGGCTTCCAGAGTAAGTTGCCAGCGAAGAAACAAAGTATGTCCTAAATCACGGTGCTGTGTTGTAGGCGTGGCGTTTAATATATTTATGTCCAGTGAGGTTGGTGTGTCTTGTTCTGTTCAGGTTACGGTGAAAATTTGCATATCGGTATGGCCAGTGACTTTTCGCGTAAAATTCGGAGCACGCAGTGGACATCAATACTATATACACACCTCAGCTGTTGTTATACCTCCATTGGCTGATGGTGCCGTGTCCGTCTTTGACCAAGCCACCCAGGACTAAGTAACTCCGACACTGAAACTTCGTGATTCGTGCGCAAACGGTTGACACGGGCCAGAACGTTTTTTAGCCAATCAAAGAAGCTGGACGACCCTACAGCGCTTTGGACTGTATCTTGTCTCGAAATCGTTTCGCGGAATATCAGTGCCCCTACTTATAACAACTGACACTTTGCAGCCTATGGAAAGAGTTCAGTATATTATTGGCACACAAAGCAGCCAATGATATAATAGTTGTGACAGCAGCAGCCAATAGCACTGCCCAGAGAAATGTGATGTCCGTACTGGTGCTAGTTTTGGGACTTGCACAGCACCGACCATGATTTTACCCAATCTGCAACATCTCATACGTAAACGAGTATACTCGGGACAATATGTTAAGAGGTTAATAGTCAAGAATTTAACCAATGGTTTTACAGGAAATCGTATACAGCAGGTGTCAGAAAATATGCCAAGTCCTGAAAAATTCGATTCCATTTGGGGTCAAATGAGATTTCGAAAATTTGTAACTGCATTTTTTTTTAATTGGCCAGAGAAGTACTTGAAAACTTGACGATGACTCTCAGCCAATAACAAACAAGCCACTAAAGCAGGCCCAACCACGGTATTGCCTAGTTTTCGAGAAGTTATATTTGGAGTACGAATTTGTTGCGACTGTTGGTAATATTTAATGTAAAGTAAAAATTACTGTTCTTGTAAAATATTTTTAGGTAACTCTAGCAATTTTTTTGGTATAAGCAATTTTTTTTATATTAAAAAACGTTATGGTTTCGTAGGTGCATTCCTATATGTACATCCGTAGTATGGTACTGAACACTTTCTTTCCCGAGCATTTTTTCATTGTATCGTGTTCTCTTTTCAACTTGTCTGCGTCTTGCTCAAAGACGGCTCCTACGTGCTACGTGTGGAGACAGCTAACAGGTGTCTAAAAGTAATCCAGTCTATCAAGATAGGTAAACGAGCCTGCAGTGTTTTGAAATATGACTTGTCTTGAAATCCTTTAGCGAAATTTTACTACTCACCTAGGGACACTTGAATTTCGCGACAAAATTTCCGCACAGGCTGGATATTAATGTCCTGCGGACGTCTCAGTGGTTTTCTTTCCCTTATCGGCGGCGTGTCTTTTAGAGAACATATTTCCTACTCGATTGGCCAATCAGAATTAGGTAATCTGAGTAGTGAACGCCTGTGATTTGCGAGCAGACACCTAAGACGCGTAACACGAGAATCGTTCAATCACGAAGTGTATCTCGGCTAAAGTGCTGTGAAGTACAACTGGTCGTGAAATCTTTCCGCGAAAATCGGGTGTCCCTACGGGCCTTACCTATAGATAGGGCCAGTGAATTTTCGCGTAAAAACCGGAGCACACAGTAGACTTCAATACTATATACACACCTCAGCTGTTGTTATACCTCCACTGGCTGCTGGTGCCGTGTCCGTATTTGACCGAGCCTCTCAGGACTAAGTAACTCCGACACTGAACCTTCGTGATTCGTGCGCGAACGGTTAACACGGGCCAGAACATTTTTTTGCCAGTCAAAGAAGTTGGACGACCCTACATTGCTTTGGACTCTATCTTGTCTCGAAATCTTTCCGTGAAATATCACTGCCCCTACCTATAGAGTCGCGGCTCCCAGGTTGCGGCGCGCAACAGTCGCCACTGTTGACGCCGATGGGAGAATCGCGGATGACGCAGCCTGTTGCGCGGCACAGCCTCCGCGCGCGGGGAGCCGAAATAACCGCGTTGTGTTTGTCTGAGAAGATAGAAAGTTAACTTGGCACTATCTGAGGCGAGTATTTATAAACCAGACGGAGATTTGTGTGTGCTCCGCCACACTACTTAAAACCGCTCGCTCTTTCCTCTCCCGTAGCGCGAGGGGCGGGCGGCGAACGCTAATTACAAACCCGCGAACAAGCGATCGGTCGTTTTATGTTCCGCGTGGCAGGCAACTTTTCAGAAACACAGCTCCAGGGAAGCCGTGCGGTACTGCGAAAACTTTTCGAAACATCTCCAATAAATGTTTCTGGAACATCGAATCACACTCGCCGACCTCCCGTGGCGCAGTCTCTGGTGCAGGAGGTTCAGGGTTCGAATCCTAGGTAAGGCATGGGTGTTGTTGTATGTTAGGTCATAAGTAGAGACCAGAAAAATTCGCGGATTCATTTCGGGACAAGCTAGAATTCAAAATACGTGTGTTAATAAAACTTCATCCATTGATCCACACAGTGTTTCACACATCCTGGGGAGCGCTGGCACTGTGAAAGCTGTCCACTGTGAAAGCAGACAACCAATGTGCAGTTTAAATCGGCAAATTTGTAAATAAGACTGTAAAGTATAGCTTGCAGGTCATTGAACTCACGAATTTTTCGGGTGTCTAGTCATAAGTTAATTCATAAGTCTTCCCCTTGTAAGTAGGCCATCTGTTTCACGTGAAAAGATGTAAAAAAAGGGTAGACTCTAATGTCCTATAGCTAGGGGCAGTGATATTTTGCGAAAATATTTCGAGACAAGATGCAGTCCAAAGCCCCGTAGGGTCTTCCAACTTCTTTGATTGGCTATAAAATGATTTGGCCCGTGTTAACCGTTCGCGCACCAATCACGAAGGTTCAGTGTCGCAGTTACTTAGTCCTGGTGGCTTCCTCAAAGACGGACACGGCACCAGCAGCCAATGGAGGTATTACAACAGCTGAGGTGTGTATGTAGTATTGAAGTCTACTGTGTGCTCCGATTTTTACGCGAAAAGTCACTGGCCCTACCTATGGCAAACGTGCAGTTTTCCTTGGGTATTTTGGCCACGTGTATTTGTCAGTAGACAGTTCCTTACCTGACTCTGGGCCAATCAGAATTTGGTAACTCCGACACCGTGTGTCCGGGATTCGCGGACTGACACCTGCGATGCGTGATACTTAAAATCATCTGATCAAGAATGTTGATCTTAGTTGTAGTGTTTTACAGTACAAGTAGTGCGGAAATATATTCGCGAAAAACAGGTGTCCGTACTTAAAGCCCTTCAAGCAGAACATCGGGGACGTTAATAAGCCCTTTACAATGCAATCCCTTACTAAAATTTTGCACTGTAAAACGTTTTACACTTTTACAAACAAAGACCACAAGAAAAATAGTGCAGCTTGTGAATGTGGTGATATTTCCGTTTACAGGTTGTTGCCGCGTGGAATTAAAAATTATAAACGAGACTAATATTCTGTAGTTTTATAAACAGCTGCTAGCAGTAACACGAAACTCGGGTGCATTTTAGTTGGTCCCGCTGTATGTCAGAACGTTGTACCGATACAAGTACAGTTCTGAAAAAAAAAAAGTTTGTGCAACTATTATTTGATATGTTTATCTGTGACTGATACCGTCAAAAACACTTTTTTAGCCAACTATTCGAAGGAAAGAAAGGCTTATGAGATCACTTTCATGTCTGTGTATTTGTGTGCGAATGCGTGTGTGTGTAAATGTGGGTGTGTAGGTGTGTATCCCCCCTTTAAATTTTTGAACGCGTGCAACGATCTGCACCAAAATTTGGTACACATATAGTACTTAATAAGGGCACTTGACTTTTATAGTTTTCTATCACTTCGAGCACTTACTTTCAAAATGGCGACAATTTTAATACTTTGATTCATATGTCATCTTGAGAACCATTTAACCAATTTAAACAAAATTTTGTCTGCTGGCAGAGTATGGTTTAAGCATAAAATTCTAAGATTAATATTGTCGTTTGTTCACCATTTTAGAAAATAGTACTAAATTAAACTGAGATTTTTTTTTATTATATTTCAAATACAATTTAACAAATTCTAACCCAATTTAGCAGGTAAGTAATATTATGATAGGCCAAGGGAACGTAAGTTTTGAACTCGATTATATACTAGTTTTCAAAATGGCAATAATATAATTGTTTTTTGGTTTATTTGGTTCTAGGTGTGCCAGCGGCTCCGCTCGCGTGGACTACAGAATTATTGTTTAGGTTTTTTTTTTGTTCGTAAAACAGTTCTAATGAGATTAAAAAAAAATTAATATTATGTTTATAATAGCGAAACAACAGCTTGAATTTTACGTCACGGGAAGTGATTTTTTCAAATGTTTATTTCAAAACTGCTCACTTTACGGCGAACAACCTGTAGCAAATTTCGCGCGTCTTAATAATGTGTCGGTGAAGAGAGGAGAGGTTTGGGCGGCTCTCAATATTAAGGACTTTAGAGCCGTTGAGAGTGAAACGAGGTGAGTATGAAGCAGTGCCCGGAATGCAATGGCGGGGGAAAATGGGAGATCCCCGAGAAAACCCAACGAACAGCAGTAATGCCCGGCACGATTTCCGCATGCGAAAATGTTGGGGCAACCCCGCCGAAATCGAACCCGGTTTACCTATGTGGAAGTTGAGTACCTAGTCTAGCCAGTACACCACTGCGGCCCCCATACCTACGTAATAAATGCAACGTTTCTAAAGTTTTGTATTTCCTCGTCTTCAATGTGTGTGTGTCTGACCGATCTCATTACCAGCGGCCTATTCTTTGTTCACTTTTCACATCCAATATTCCTTCTCGCGCCTTGAATTCCATCGTTTTCTTCTGTTTTCCACGAGCTGCCTTTGAGGAAAACTCCTGTTTCCCTCGGAGGAATTCTTGTCAACTACGCACTTTGCACTTTTGCCTGCAGGCTACTTTCTTCGCCGCCAATTAAAAAAAAAAAAANCCCAATAAAAAAAAAAAAAAAAAAAATCCCAGCAGCATGTGCTATTGTTCCGGTCCTCTTTCTTCTTTCAGAAAGTTATAAAAGCCTCTGTTATCTAAAGTTGTCCGTTTTTTCACGCGAGGTATTTCTTCGCGGACTCTATGGCTCTCACTTTTAATGCTCCTCTTTATCCACGCCCGTTCCTCCTCTTATATGATTAATAATGCAGAACATATATAATTCTTCTTATAATTCAACATTTTGAGCTTGCACTTGCGGCTTCCTTTCAGTAGATGAGCAGTTAGTTCTTTGCCGTGATGATAACAAATCAGGTCTATTACTTGAACAACCTGTGCGTAAGACGTATTATTTTCGATATTTTTCTCTTTGTTTTACTGTTTCTTAGCCTCACACGCCAGCCACATTAGCGTTATCTGTTGCTAGGGGCAGTGATATTTCGCGAAAAGACTTCTAGACAAGATGTAGTCCAAAGCACTGTAGGATCGTCCCACTTCTTTGATTGGCTAAAAAATGTTCTGGCCCGTGTGAACAGTTTGCGCATGAATCACGAAGATTCAGTGTCGTAGTTACTTAGTCCTGAGTGGCTTGGTCAAAGACGGACACGGCACCAGCAGCCAATGGAGGTATAACGACAGCTGAGGTGTGTATATAGTATTGAAATCTACCGTGTGCTACGATTTTTACGTGGAAGGTCACTGGCCCTATCTATTGGGGAAGATTGGAAAAAATATATTGTGTATTCAAAATAATGTACGAAGGATTTCACAAACTTTGTGTCATTGAACGTCAAAAAATTATCAGCTGCTGTAACAACGAAAGTAAGTGTTACTACTGACAATCTAATGTGCCAAAGAACTTTGTTTTGTTCCCTGCATATCATTATTTCAAATAGTGGTTACATCATCTCAAATTTTAAAGGTTACACAAGTGTACACACGTTTAAATTCTAGCCGAGCGTCAAATTAAGCGGTTTTTTTTCAGACACTACGTTAATGTAGGGATGGAAAAATTTCGTTAGTTCTTTTTATAACAAAACTAAACCTCATAAATTATTGTAGTAAAGCAATTTTTGCAATGGGGTGACAGATAATTAACAAACCCTGTAAGACTTTGAACGAATAATGAAACCGCGATAAAAAGTTGGCTAATACAGTTCCTTGTTTAACTATGGTAAATTAGTCTGGTCGCAATGGAAACATTGAATATAAATTTATAGTTTATCTAGTGTACACAAAGCTACGTAATTTTAGGAACAGATCACCCAATTGTTATTTTATTTTGGTGAATATAAGTGAACTCTTTTACTTCTTCTACTGAATAACACATAATGCGCGAAATTACTAAACTTAAGTGGAAGCCTAAGTAGGTGTTGAAAATAACAAGCATTTCCTTACGTTATCTCATGCACTTTATCTGTGATTGCCTTCTTTTGAATTAGTTTTTATGGCAGATAACGGCTCACTGTTTCGTATATTAGTACTTCAAGAGAATCTGTCAGTCTGTCAGCACATATTATGTCCGCGTTTATAATCTACATTTATGTTTAGGAGCGTCACGAAATAAACAAGTTTTAACATGAAACTAAATATGAAATAACTCACATTTGAAAATGGAAATGTATGGTAATGGTTAGGGCCAGTGACTTTTCGCGTCAAAATTGGAGCACACAGTAGACTTCAATACTATATACACACCTCAGCTGTTGTTATACCTCCATTGGCTGCTGGTGCCGTGTCCGTCTGTGACCAAGCCACTCAGGACTAAGTAACTCCGACACTGAACCTTCGTGATTCGTGCGAAAACGGTTAACACGGGCCAGAACATGTTTCAGCCAATCAAAGAAGCTGGACGACCCTACAGTGCTTTTGACTGTATCTTGTCTTGAAATATTTTCGCGAATTATCACTGCCCCTAGTAATGGGTTATAGTAGTTCGTTCAATCTTAGCACAGCTCTTTTAAATACCAGTTTGTATCCGCCCACTAACTGTACATAGCAAACAATGCTATGCTAATATCGTATCAGTACAGACCTGAAAAATTCGCCAGTTCAATGACCTGCAGGCTAGACTCTATAGTCTTATGTACAGATATGCCGATATCAACTGCACATTGGTTGTCTGCCGTCACAGCAGGAGGCGAAGATTGGGCCAGCCTTCTCCAGGAGGTGTCAAACACCGCGTGGACAAATGGTTTACATTTTATTAACACACGTGTTTTGAATTCCGGCTTGTCCCGAAATGAATCCGCGAATTTTTCAGGTCTCTAAAGTATCAGACACGCTGTTTACATTCCGTGCTCTAAACGTAATTCTACAGTACGTATGAAAGAGTTGTGATCAACAGTTTAATCATATCGGATTGAGAATCTCTTTTGGTTTAAATGATTTGTTAATTTTTGTATTTTGGCAATAATCAATAACGACAATACTTTTGTGTTATATCTGTTCATTGGCCGTTGCCCCAGTGTGTATTCAGTTTTACCTCAGACCAGGCGGTACGAGTTTCGGTGTTTGTTCCCTTGTAGGTCTCCTAGTGGCTCAGAGTTCACCTGGGCGTGCCTACAAAAACTGTGATCCAATTGCAAAAATATCTAAAATGTACACGTGTTTTAGGCCTGGAATGTCCTAAATTAAATTAGCGAAATTTTTCAGCCTTTAACCAGATTGTGTCTTTATTTCCCCACACCGGGATATCTCTCATCGCCAGAGTCTTGTGTTTGTTAGTTTTAACAACCTAATCCTCTACGGAGACAGTGCATTTGTAACATCACGCTCCGCAGTTCTGTTATTATCAATGCCATGAAATATTTTTAATAAACATGGAAACATGTTTATATGCACTAAATAAAATAGGTTTTTAAAAACATACCGATGCGGCTTTTGGATTAAGTATAAGAATAACAAATTGGATAACTTAAAGTGTTCATTTTTTATTTCTTATTCAAGTTATCTCAAGAACCAAGAAGCCTTATTACTAGGACTAGTGGCTTTTCGCGTAAAAATCGGAGCACACAGTAGACTTCAATACTATATACACGCCTCAGCTGTTGTTATACCTCCATTGGCTGGTGCCGTGTCCGTCTTCGACCAAGCCACTCAGGACTAAGAAACTCCGACACTGAACCTTCGTGATTCGTGCGCAAACGGATAACACGGACCAGAAGATTTCTTAGCTAATAAAAGAAGCTGGACGATCCTACAGTGCTTTGGACTGTACCTTGTCTCGAAATCTTTTCGCGAAATATCATTGCCCCTAGTTTATTATCTATGGCATGAAATATTTTGAATAAACACGGAAACAGCTTCAGTTGTACTTCATGAAATAGGTTTAAAAAAAATACCGAGACAGCTTTTGGATTCAGTATAAGAATAACAAATTGGATAACTGAAAGTGTTCATTTTTTTATTTCCTATTGAGGTTATCTCAAGAACCCAGAAGCCTTATTACTACCGCGAATTTTATCCGAACTTTCGCAAGAGAAATAAAATTAACTGAATGTGTTTCATTAAGAGTTACTTAAATAATCTACGTATAATATAAAGGGTGTCACGTTACAACACAAAAGTAAAATCAGAGACTCACTGCAGGTGTAAATACGAAATATCTGTACTTTTGTCACTGCTCCACCAAGTGCATTCAAATTGACCGCAATCAGATAGTTTTACCATCACTGCCAGCTCTTTCAGAAATGTGTAATTTTATCTCACCAAAAACGTACATTTAGTTTCACTATTTTCAGTCTATGCTACTACATTGTGTTTCATAATAATAAAAAATAATAAAAATATTTATCTTCAAAATCACGATAACAATTTACTTCAGGTCTATTAATAATTTATATGTAAAAAGCAAGTATTTTCTATGAGTGGAAGTTTAGTTTCTATGTAAACACACTAATGAAGTTTGAAGTAATCCCACTCCTTAGCGCTATACGACCTTGTATAATATAACTTTTTTTCGTAAGTTATAAAAAAAAGTGGGGTAAATATTCCGAAAAACTGGCATTGTGAAATTTAAGGATATATTTCTTGAAGTATATGTATTTTTGTATACTTCAAAGTACATGACTTATATACTATGTTATCGTTAATGAAGAAATATCATTACAGGTTTTAAGTAAAGACTTTTAGATATCATAGAATTCATAGGAACGTTCTGTAAAATTGCGAAAATTGTTTACATGTTTGCAAATTGCACTTAAAATGTAAAATTGCCGACGATTTGTACGTATAACTCGAAACTCACAGACAACTCTGGATAAAGGCCTAATGTAAAATTATACATACATGATCAAATTAATAATTATGCATTGGAAGATACCCGCATATCAACAATGACATTTATTTATTATACAGTGAGCAAGTAGTACTACAAATACACAACTTAAAACCTTTATATGGGATGTCTCTGTTTTGCATATACATCGACATGTGTGATTTAAAATTAACGTGATGATAATAAAGCTAAATATTCATATATCTTTACGAAATATTTGTAGTACTCTTTAAATTTCTCAAAATATTAAAGTCATATTACAAGCTCTGCAGTTGTTTTTTTTTACATATTACACACCAACAATGTAAAACTACCAACAATTTGTATGTGTACGTGATGTTAGTTTTACACATATATCTATATACGTGAACCCATTATCAGGAAACTACACAAACTATTATTAACTAACTGTAACTGAAGTGGTACAAACAACTAAATATCTCATTCATAAAGTTTTGAATTGTAACATATCCTCCAGTATTAAGGAGAATATGAACATTTATAAATTAGTATCATGTATAATATGTATAATCCTAATATTACAGCCTATCAAATCTTGCAATAAAAACAAAATAAAAAGGCCAAGAATTCCTGGTTAGATTAAAGAAGAAAGAAACTCAGCGAAATAAAGAAGAAATTTTGGGAGCAAAAAAAAATACCAACCAACTAACTCGAAGAGGAGAAGAAGATAGAGGACTGCATCACTACAGACGTATAATTGAATTTATAATGAAAAACATTTAACTGGTAATAGAATTTCGAGACACAGACATATTTCATAGTCACTGTAGGGAAATTCATCGCTGAATATTCTACTTCTACAATCTCTTTCGCCCTGTTACCCCAGGGCAAAATGTGTATTAACGTCATTCAAACTGACTGTTTTCTTTAGCCAAAGCAAAGCTGTAACATTACATTCTTTAGCTCTGCTATAGTTAAAGTGAAATTTCGCGAAAAGATTTCGAGACAAGAAACAGTCCAAAGCACTGTAGGTTCGTCCAGCTCCTTTGGTTGGCTAAAAAATGTTCTGGCCCGTGTTAACCGTTTGCGCACGAATCACAAAGGTTAAGTGTCACAATTACTTAGTCCTGAGTGACTTGGTTCAAGACGGACACGGTACCAGCAGCCAATGGAGGTATAACAACAGCTGAGGTGTGTATATAGTGTTAAAGTCTACTGTGTGCTCCGATTTTTACGCGAAAAGTCACTGGCCCTAGCTATAGTCTAAAATTAAAATTTAACGGGTTAAAAAAAAAAACGCAATTTTGTTTTCGGTAAAACAAAAATATGTTAGTCATTCCACCTTGGCCCCCCCCCCCTTTTTCNTTTTTTCCCATCACAACACACAAATAAATAAATTCATATATGTAGAGATCTGAACAATTTGGGAGTTCAACGACCTGCAGGCTAGAATCTACAGTCTTAGGTACAAATATTGCAATATCAACTGCACATTGGTTGTCAGCTGCCGCAGTGGAAGGTGACAATTGGACACCGTTCTCCAGGAGGTGCCAAACACCGTGTGGACCAATGACTAAAGTTATATAAACGCACGTGTTTTGAATTCTAGCTTGTCCCAAAATGAATCCGCGAATTCTTCAGGTGTCTACATATATGTATTATTTATATTTGTAAGAGAACCAAATATTACATTGATGTTACAGCCTTCACTCAGTGACGAAGGAGTCGTGCCGAACTGAGGCCGGTGCATTGTCACTTTACGTGCTCAACAATTGTCTTCCTGCGTTATTCATGTCGCCGTTACACGACTGTGTAGTTACCCGCACGCTAAGTTATCGAGCGTGTATAGGGTCTTCTCGGCGACAGCCACCAACAGGCTGCATCTGTGGTGAGGGAACTTCTAAAGCTCGCGTAGCACGTGCAAGGATTCCTTTTGATGCGTGGCAGCTGTCAATTATTCAGGGCACGTGCGACAGACATCTCGATTTTGTATTTACAGAGGTGGGCGCCTTCCAGTCGAGGTTTGTGGCCCGCAGAAGTTTCGGCGCCATGAAGAAGTATGTAACGGCCGGATTTAAGAGAGATCTGTCTCCGCTATCTGAGATGTACCAACTTTTTGTCACAGGTTAAATTTTTTAAGTTTTGATGAAATTCTACCCAGCACGCTGTGTAAACAAGAGCTTCTCATGTTTACCAAAATTATTACATCTACACTGTCCTTATAGATAGGGCCACTCACTTTTCGCGAAAAAAAATCGGAGCACACTGTAGACTTCAATAGTATATACACAACTCAGCTGTTGTTATACCTCCATTGGCTGCTGTTGCCGTGTCCGTCTTTGACCAAGCCACTCAGGACTAAGTAACTCCGACACTGAACCTTCGTGATTCGTGCGCAAACGGTTAACACGGGCCAGAACATTTTTTAGCCAATCAAAGAAGTTAGACGACTCTACAGCGCTTTGGAATGTATCTTGTCTGAAAATCTTTCCTGGGGGGAAAAAATACGATAATTTTAGTTGCGGGCGATTACAGGAATGGTGCTAGCAATATTAGTCAAGAGATACCGTCTTTTAGAAAATGTACATAAACGTTACCTGGACCTTGTCGTACTCCAAAGAAAACAACATAGACGGTTATGCAGAGATTTCGGCGAACATTACACAAATTCTAGACAAAGTCCATTCATGATTACGTCCAACTTTTCTGAAGCCCTGGTAAAGTTCTACTTTCAGGATATCCCCCCCTTACCCCACGAGCAGCAAGTAAAGCTTAACCAAGTCTAAAAATTACACCGAACGGAAAACGTGCCGCATTCGTGCACACTCAGTGTAACAATATTTTGTGTGATAAGTCTATCTTCCTAGGCTCTACCAGCACGCCTATATTCTCTGTTCTTTATCCGTACTAATTATGAGTAAAAGTTCGATTGGACCCAGAAGAAGGTACTTTTATTTGTAAACACAAGCAGAAAACGCTTAGGATATATGAAAAGTTGAGGAAACAACCAAACACGTCTAGAACAGGGGTAATTGTCTGAAGTTTTGATTCAGAAAGTGTGAAGAAACAGTTAATGGACTAAAGCGGGGATTGAGTCACATTAAGGAAGTGAAATTTATTCTAGGCTCAGCAGCCCCTGCCCAACATACCTCCCCGCTAAGCCGTTTGATCTAACACAACCCCAGTTTCCGGATCCCATATATCTTTCTAACACTCTCACGTCTCCACAATTTTAAGCTATGCAGCCAAAACTGAAATTGGTGTATTAATGGGGCTGACGACATTCAGATTGGTTCTCCACTACGGTATTTTGTGATCAGCTCGTTGTGCACTCATATAAATGTTCTTTACATCATAGCATGGCCTTGAAAACTTAGAACTCCTGAAAACACAATACAAGTTTTGTTGTTACCAAAATAATTTTGTTGGTGGCCACAAAGTTCTTTTTATGAACATCAATCTAACAAAATGTTTTGTAGCACGAATGTATTTTTTTGCCATTTCATTACTTAGTGGCTACCCCTAAAGCATTTTTGATGTCGCCAATAAATTCAATATGTTGGTAGACTACAGTACGTTCGTTATCCACAGCTAAAATATAACGACACCAGCTGTAACAATGGTTAAAGGAGCTCACAAAGGTGTTTTGCGGGTTGCGGACTTTCATAGATAGCTATCGTTTAACAACAGCTGAAAACCAAAATCAGAATCGCCCAAATAGTAATCAAACCTGAACTCTCACTGAGCCACCTGGCTAGGTATTCAGGTATTGGACTTGAAAATGCACATCCCCGTGGCACTCTTGCCAAGACCTGAACACCTAACCACATGGATGAGTTTATTTTCTGAAATCATTTACGTATAACATTTACTTCTTTGAAATAAAGTAATTACTTAATCCATTCCTGATTTCTTGGGAATATACCCTCGCCTATTGGCTCGCAAACTGGCGCGAGGAGAACACTGACAAATATGGCGCTGTGGCCAGACCATAAGACGGCCACTTCTATTATGCCAGCGCGCATGCGCAGAATATAACGAATGTAATTTTCCAGTCTCAGCAAAACTTTTGCTATAGACGGCATGAATGCTGTTGCCGCCAACCAAATATTCAATGGCGACCAATACGGGGTAATTTTCCAGTAAACAAATATGTTACTGAGATATAAATGGTTTTTAGTGCTTGTCAATATACGTGTTAATTGTGCGCCACATCCTGTTTTTACCAGCGACAAAATGTCGCCTTGAAAAGCATAAACCAAGTAGTTTTTGAAACAGACAGAAATGTTTTCTTTAAGTGGAACGTAGCTACGAAAATCGGTATCCAGGCAAGAAAACGCGTTTGAAAATCAATGGGCTATGATATTCGTACTTAACGGAAAGTTTACACCGAGACGCGAGTAATACTCGCCTTAAAGTGAAGTGGAATTTGGGACAGCACTGCGCCACGAAGACGCTGCAAAAATAAGTGTACCGCGTTGAGGTGCGTGAGTTCCTGCCCTGAAGACCAACCGAGATGTCCTTGATGCTGAAGGTGTCGGGGGCAGCGGTGGTGTAGTGGTCAGACTACTCGCCTCCCACCTGTGATGAACCGGGCTCGAATCCCGGCGCGGCGGCTCCAGGATTTTCGCATGTGGGAGTTATGCCGGGTGAAGCCACTGGTCGGCCTTTTTCCTCGGGGATCTCCTGTCCCCCCTTTCCCCCACCGACATTTCATTCCGGCGCCGCTCCGTACCCACCTCGTTTCACCCTCATCGGCTCTCAAGCCTCGATGTCAAGAGCCGCCAAAATCTACGCACTCACTCTTCACTCACTCGTACAATGTTTTCAGAAAAGTGTGAAACGCACGCTGAATCCATAACTTTTTACATTAGCATTTCTCTAATTGCAGTCTGATGGATGTTAAATTGCCCACGTTAATTACATATTAATAAGTTCCGTTACCGTTGATGAAATTAACTGAAATCTTTTTTTGCAGTGAATGTTCCAACATATGCTAACAATTAGCCAGCGGAATTGTCAAATTGTTTGATCAAACAGTGAACCTGGCGTTTATTTATGTGCGTTATTTTAAACTGACAAGTGTTTATTTTTGTAATGAAAATCATATTGATGTTATGAACTGGCTTTGGCAGTGATGTTATGAACTGGCTTTAGAAGCTTTCATCTTCTCTTACACATAATCACCTAAGTGCAGGATAAGTATATATGTGTGATTATCGTAAGAAATACAAATTACATTAAACACTAAAACACAGAAATGATGAAAAACAGCAATGATACAAAACGCATCAATAAGACTAAAGTTGTCAATACAACTATTAGTTTTGGAAGTGTTTATCACAATTTAAGCATCTCATTTCACGCTATAATACAGAATTAACCATAAAACCGCAATTAAACTGAAATGAACAACGTGATATCTAATTATGCCAAATTTATAAATCCTGGTCAAGCTGGAAAATAATAAAGTTAGCATACAAATATAAAATCTTTATCTAATACGAAATTCTTTAAAGCTTTACGGACGGAAATAAAAACAGATATAATTCCATATTTATACTCCCTCAGATATTTTGCTTGCATCAAATACATGTTTAAATTACGTTTACTACGGATTCACTTAAAACAGTTCTAGTTGTATTGAAACTGTGGTCAGGGAAAGTGTTCTAAGATATATTCAAACCCTGCCCTCATGAAAATAATATCTTCTCACATCTAGTTTAAGTCACGTGGTCTTGACAAGTTCGTAGAAAGCCGTTCGGTGTTGCGACGCGAAAGACGGCACAGACTGTTCACTTTACAATCAGCACTTTTGAAATCAACCCTTGAGAAAGAAAATTACTGCCCATAGTTGCAAACATCATACAGTTCACACTGACACGCAGGGTCCCAGTTAAGTTGACAGCGAATTAGACAAGTCAAGTGTTTCTTGTTTTGTACACATTAGAATCCAAAATTGCTAATCAGCAACACCTTTCCGTCCCCAGAATTCCAACAGATTCATTTGAATGGAGCAATGTGAAAACGCTTATTTTCTGCTACACATGTTTTGTTGCCGCAAAGTATAAATTGTTTAAATATGAATCACTGCATAGTAGGCTTGTCACAATCACTTATATATATATATAAATATATATATATATATATACATATATATATATATAGTAATGCCAATGATAACCTTGCATTGTCATTACAATTGACGTATTTGTAGTAATATAAGTACCAGTGTAAATAAAAATGTGAGCTGTGAAAAACAACCGCGTTAAGGTAAACAAGGGAGAAGTACAAAGCTTACAGAATTATATTTACTATAAAATATTACCACCACGGGTCCGAGACCCGAACCCACGCCCCCAGCGTCGCGAGCCTATCGATTTTTACCAGACGCCCACTCTGCCTTCATGCGCTTTTAAAACTTCTGACGGGTAAACAACAAAGGTAGTAACACGAGCCAGAATATAACTTTACCACTTGGGAGTAATTGAGGTTAGCGATGTGAAGAATCACTTCATTTCGGAATGATGTTAAACGTTTGCAGGAGCGCTGTACATTCGCTCAGGTGCAGTTTCGTAACTGCAGAATATGTTGTTAAACGAATGACGCGCCAGGATAAAATAAACGTACTGAAAACTACTAATGAAAGACAAAACACATTTCATATCGCTACAACGTTACTTTTGGTACAAAGCAATAATTCTTTACTGTGAAAAAAAAGCAGTTCAAAGAATATTTATTTGCTATTAAGGAGGGTATTCTCGCCGTAAAGAGAAAACACACAATGAAAACATGCATTTACCGAAAACCTATATTTGTATAACTTTCTATTTGAGTCAAAGCAATATCGTGTTACTGCAAACGAAACAGCCTCAAAGAAATTACTTTCTTTGCCTGCAAAAAACTTTGCAAGAATAATATTTTAAGTGGGCGTGAATGAAGTGAAACGGTCCACGATAATGTTAGCCTTTAGTACGGTGGAATTATACTGAATGAGAAGAAAAGTAAATACCTAGGAGGGCTTTAAAAAGGGTTCGATTAACCGTGAACATACTATATATGCACGTTTGGCATGCGCAGTATATATAACCCGTATTCCCTACACGGTATTCTCAATGACGAGACAGCAGGATGCATTGGGTTCCACGAGCCGGGACAGCGCATTGGTTCGCCCGAGAAGCGCCGGAGCTATAAGGGCTACACTGGCACGCGCTGCAAGTGCGCCATCGCCGCTACGCGCAGCTGCGTCTACCTATGGGACTTTCAGCTGTGACCCTATCATTTTATTGGTGAAAAGTCTGAAGCAAACTTCAAAACAGACTCCTATCGTAGTTCGACTCGTGTCCAGTTAGTGTTTTTTTTTTCGATATGGCATTCTGAATAAAAGTGGTATTTAACTAAAAAGGATGGGCTCCGAAATTATACTTATAGCTAGGGCCATTGACTTTTCGCGTAAAAATCGGAGCACACAGTAGACTTCAATATTATATACACACCTCAGCTGTTGTTATACCTCCATTGGCTGCTGGTGCCGTGTCCGTCTTCGACCAAGCCACTCAGAACTAAGTAACTCCGACACTGAACCTTCGTAATTCGTGCGCAAACTGTTAACGCGGGCTAGAACATGTTTCAGCCAATCAAATGACCTGGACGACCCTACAGTGCTTTGGACTCTATCTTGTCTTTAAATATTTTTGCGAAATATCACTGCTCCTACTTATAGCTAGAGACCTGAAAAGTTAGCGAGTTCAATGACATGTAGGCTATACTCCATTGTCGTGTGTAAAATCATGCAAATATCACTATTCATTGGTCTCTTGTTGTATAGGCGGAAGACGGTGATTCGGTCTGCATTTTACTGTGTATTTATTATTGGCTCAGAGTGGTCCAGGAGGTGGAAAACTAACGGGTGGACCAATAGAATTAGCCATACAAATGTAAGCGGTGTTGAATCCTAGCTTGTCCCGAAATTAAAACGCGAATTTTTCAGGTCTCTACTCATAGCATGCGTGTTAACTTTACAGTACCATTCCGTCCTCATCTAGGGCATTATACACTGAAGAGCCAAAAAAAACTTGTATACCTGCCTAATATCGTGTAGGGCCCCCCGAGCACGCAGAAGTGCCGAAAGACGACGTGGCATGGACTCGACTAATGTCTGANAAAGACGACGTGGCATGGACTCGACTAATGTCTGAAGGTATGCAGGAGGCAATTCACACCATGAATCCTGCAGGGCAGTCCACAAATCCAATCTGCGTAAATTTGAGAAAGGGTTGCAGGTCTGTCACGTTTAATGATTCTCGTCAGTCGTCGTTTGTTCCGTTCTTTCACGATATTTTTCCGGACGCAGCGATGTCGAAGATGTGATGTTTTACCGGATTCCCGATACTCACGGTCCACTTGTGAAATGGTCGTACGCGAACATCCAAATGTTATCGCTACCTCGGAGATGCTATGTCCCATATCTCGTGCGCCGACTATAACACCACGTTAAAACTTACTTAAATCTTGATAACCTGCCATTGTAGCAGCAGTAACCGATTTAGCTGCCGACCGCATCGCGTTACTCTAATTGGTTCCATACCTCTGTTATTTGCATGTGCACGCCTATACCAGTTTTTTTTTGGCTCTTCAGCGTATTATGTCTTTTCATAGGTAAATATATACTTCAGGCATATTTAGTAGCTTCGTAAAAAAAACCAGGACTTCAAAAATACTGCAACGCAGTTCAAGCTCCAGGCAAGCGGAATCCTTAAAGGATGTTTGGAAGGCGGGTGGTAACGTGTCCTCCCCTCCTTCCAGCTTGTAGATTGGTCGACTGCGAGAGCAGAAACGGATGACGTCTCGTGGAGATAAGATAAAACCTCCGCACGGAAACTTAGTTCCACCGTGGCAAGGTTTATTCTACTCATGCTGGGAACCTCAATGCTATTAGTTTGGGAACTAAAATGTTTCACCACTAGGTAAGCGCTAGTGTCGCATGTATGCCGGATTTTCTCTATAACCTACGTTAAAAGTAACAAAATAATCACAATAATCATAGTTCAAATATGAAATAACTAAGTATCAAAGTAAAATTTTTCTTTTATTTTTTACGTCGCTTAAAATTGTAATTAAAAGTGATCTCTTTGGAACACTGCGCACCTAGCGGCGGAAATATTCCCTATACCAAACTCTCCCCTAAGAATTAACTTTAGCCGTGGCCATACATCATTACGCCATTTGCTGAAACGTTTATTATATCTACGACTCGTACTTATTTCCGGCCAGCACTGAAATAGGAACTGTGGTAACTNCATTTGCTGAAACGTTTATTATATCTACGACTCGTACTTATTTCCGGCCAGCACTGAAATAGGAACTGTGGTAACTATGACTGCAAAAGTTGAATTGCAGTGACTGTATTGACCACGAAACTCGTTGTTGAATATTGGGGAAAAAATTGAATTTTTGTATTAAAAAAAAAACTCACTACATGTTTAAGTTGTAACTTAAATATAACTTAGGACTTGCGATAAAATAATTCAGTTGGACGACTTTCCACTGAGTAAATGTTGGAACTTTTTCCATCGAAGTCAAGTTTTGCGAGAAATTTGAGGCGTGTTTCACATTTTGATTTAATGACAACATCGCACTCCTTGTGTGAGAAGGGGGTTATTCATATTACTGAATATCCGAAAACATTTCTTTCTGAAATATTTTAAAGCCTCAAACGAAAATGCAGTCAGTGTGGAGAAAAATGTCTGCCTATACCGCTGTTTACAGTGTTACATGTGGTAGATTAACTGATATCAATTTTTTATCTTTCTCGTTAAAAACATTGGAAATGCTAAAGGCTTTCTCAGGAAATATTTCATTCAGTGGAAAAGCCAGTATACTCGAAGAGAATTTAAGATCCAGAACTCTGACATTACGAAAATTTAAATTACAACACGGTGTTTGAGCGGTTAGCCTGCTCGCCTCCAACCACGGCGAACCGGACTCAATCCCCGGCCGGTTCACTTCGAATTTTTGCAAGTGGAATCGTTCCGGACGATTCCTCTGGTCGACGGGTTTTCTCGGGGATCTCCCGTTTCCGCCGCCCTTTCATTCCGGCGCTGCTGCATACGCTCTTCACTCCACCTTCATCGGCTTTTAAAACCTCGATGGTACGAGCCGCCCAAATTTCTTCCCTTACTCACTTGTTTAAAACTGCAATGGCAGGCACCTCAAAACGTATTTCAAATTGTTAACAATATTCTTAACACTAACGGAAGCTGTTGAAATACTTTGAAGGTCACGGTGGTTAAACATCTACAGTTAACCTGGTGATCACGTGACCCGATTTTTTTTACACAAAAGCGATGAAGTATTTTGTTATTTGGTATTCAGTTTTTCGTTTGTAAGGGATCGACACAAAATCACAAAATCCCCAAATCGCCACCATGTTTGTTTACAACTTGATGGGGCAGAAATATAACTCCGGGACGGTGTCGTACGTAACATGTGAGTATAAATTCATATATCTTAATAGGAAATGTAGATACGCAAATAGAGCATACATAAATATATTTAAATATGACTGCAGGAGTAAATTACCCGTAACACGTTTGTGTAAAGTTATGACTTTCCATAAGAAACCATTCAATTGTTAACATTCTGTGGTTTGCTATTTACTTAATACTAATTAAAAGTTTATTAAATTACCTAATGTAAATTATGTTTAATTAATTAAATTACGTTTGTTACACTGAAGACGTACAGGTAGCAGCACAGTCCTGAACAAATGACTATCGACTCCGTCTGAATTGAACGATACGAAATCGCAAAATCACAAAATTACCGAACATCCATTTTGGACACGGACTTAGATCTTATACGGTTTTATTTTTGTTTCTGTGACTTGCTTGTTATATCTGACTCACATCCCCTGTATTTGGCATGTAGTTGATTGGTATGAAACATATAAGCCTATAACCGTTTGCTGGTTACTAAGAACTTTTGAGATTCCTGCGATATTACTTCTTTCACCTTGCAAGTTTTTTTTCGGAAAATTTTAAATATTTCCACGGATTTAATTACTGGTATACTCGCATAAATAAAGCGACATGGTGAAACTTCAAGAAATTTAATTACTATAGTAATTCGGTTTTTTTTCTATAGGTATTTAAACGTACTGTATCAACTGCTGAAAATAAGCTGAAAAACAAAACAAAATAACCAAGAAATAGAACAAGTCTCAGAAATTGATCAACAAACCCCACCCCCCAAAAAGTGCATAATCCATGTAAAATTTAACTCAGATCTTACAAACTTATTGTCATTGTACTTTAATTAAAATATTCCTATTCTATCTCTTCCGTCTATTAAATAAAAAATTGCTAACACTTACCACTTATTAAAATATTACGCTTCTCATAAGACGTTGAGGAAGGGAACAACGTTACCAGATTTTCGNATATTCCTATTCTATCTCTTCCGTATATTAAATAAAAAATTGCTAACACTTACCACTTATTAAAATATTACGCTTGTCATAAGCCGTTGAGGAAGGGAACAACGTTACCAGATTTTCGCGACGACTTTTCTTCACTAGCTGTTCTTTAAAACACTTTCGCTCTGACCCACTTTCATTACTGGATGTGGAACGTTTATAAATATGGACTCATTTATTTAATACTTATGTTATTTTTTATCCACGCTAAACACAGTGTACGATGTACGTGTGTTTTTCTGTGCTACTGAGTTCACATCACGATCTTCTTTATTAAGGCCCATATTTCATTTTGATTTTTACAACAGAATGCAGAGTATTTGTTTGTTACTCATTAACGCAAAAATTTGCTTGTTATTTTATTTTTTTTTTTTCCATTTCTGTTTCAAAGGCTTTATTTATCATAATTGTTTCATTGGATTGACTCTGAATGCCGAATGTTTGTTCATTATTAAGTTCGACGCCCGCGTAAGAGTGCTGTTTTAATGGAAAGACTGTTGAAATACCACAAGCCTGTGATCCTTAATTATAGTCTATTCACGGTTTCTTAACACTTTTTAAATTAAACCTTTGAAAAATTACCCCATGTCTGACGTGTTTAGTTATTTTCTAAACACGTCATTTATCACAAGCGTTTTGTACCTCTGTTAACATAACAGTATCTTATGTTTCATTAAAACTGTAGTTTAACTATATTTTCTTCATAATTTATAATACATTTAATTTATAATAAATATGAAAGAGAACGGTGAGAAAACAGGTGTGTTGGTAGCGCCTAGTAAGAAATAGTTATCGTGCAAAAATATTATTACAATTTAGTGCGCACGAGTTCGGTGCGATGTCCTCCGGTGTAATTTTCTAGACTTAGTAAAGGTTAGATTGCACGAGGCGGAGGAATATCCTGGAAGTAGAACTTTACCAGGGCTTCAGAAAAGTGTGAAGTAACCGTGAATGGATTATAGAAACAATTTTTAACAAGAGAGAAGAGGAAATGTCACCAGGGAAGAATACCTACAATATAAAATGTCTTATTACTTTTTTTTTAAATAATACCATGTAACACGACTCAACATCGAAGACATATCAGTGCCACAATGCAGCTTTCAACTTGGCAGAATTTTCACAGTAAGTTTTAGTATTTTACTTTCTTTCACTTACCCAGCAATTTTACTCACAATAAACCTGAACTATAGTGGTTATGGTACTCAAACATTTACTTAATATACACAATAAATTTAATTTTATTTGCCTTATAGCTTTTATTTAGAACTTCATCAAATAACTAGACAGCGTCGTTCGTAAATACGTTTCATAAAGTTTTAAGTAGATATTCTTATTGGAATTAATTTGATCTGCTCAGGCACTGAGTAAAATTTATACCATTTTATTTATGTATAAATTTTGTCATCTTATTATTTCGTGCAGTTAATTTAATCCGTGAATCACCCATTTCAATTTCAAACTGCGTTAACATTTTTAAGTAGAGCTAAACGTGAAAAAATTTGTTGGCTTTTTACTTTGGCTCGTGCAGTAATTTCCGGTGTTTTCAGCATATCTTCAGTTGTACGTATTTTGAATGGCATGGAAACTATAATGTCAATGCGTGAGACGAAAGGGGTATATGTTGTATGTGCCTAACCCACAACTTATAAACACGCTCGAGCCTTGCAAGGAAAAAAGTGTTTCTGACACAACTACTCACGTTTAGGCAAGCAACCACACCTCTCGATATTAAGGGGCCCGTCTATCTGCCGTGCACTACTTTGTATATTATCCTGGATTGCCCCTTACGTTACCGAAGCCACGTTATCACAGATTACTTAGCTGTTACGCCTCTCAGGTGTCCTTCCGCGAATCACTGACCATCGGTATATGAGTAGCCTAATTCTGATTGGCCAGTATGGCAAGAAAACGTCTTCTTATTGAGATATGCGGCTAACAAGAAAAGGAGATCCGGTGTTTTTTCAGCGCAGAAACTACCGATTTTAAGAGCACAGAGGAACTAAAAAAAGTATTTTGATTAAATCAGTTGTATGAGCCCGTCAGTATTCGATTAAACAAATATGCCAAAAGGACTGTTAAATATAAACTTTTTTTTTAATTTTTAAAAATTAAAATTATAATCATCTTATAATAGTCCACTAGAAACCCTGTAAGCGCTCCACTATTTGTTTACTTCACAATAAAAACATAACTGGGCAAAATTATTCTATTAAACCTGAGCCAGCCAAACAAAAGCAAATTTTAAATACTATGCTCAAATATTGTTGTTTTATATTTCGATTTATTATTATCGCTATAAGTTTTGGTTAGTTTTTATATCTAAAAAATAATCACTAAGATTCTTAAGAGGGGCGTCCTGTAATGAAATTCGAGTTAACTGAATATAAAAACCACCACAGACGCCAGAACCAAAGGAGTAACTTAATTCCACCAGCTTCCGGATGGTGAAATATATTCCTTCAAGACATGCCATTGGGCGTTAGAAAAACGCGGTGAAGAAAAAATTCATGTTCATAGATATTTTATGGATAGGGGCAGTGATATTTCGCGAAAAGATTTCGAGACAAGATACAGTCCAAAGCACTGTAGGGTCGTCCCGCTTCTTTGATTGGCTGAAACATGTTCTGACCCGTGTTAACCGTTTGCGCACGAATCACNCCAGCAGCCAATGGAGGTATAACAACAGCTGAGGTGTGTATACAGTATTGAAGTCTACTGTGTGCTCCGATTTTTACGCGAAAAGTCACTGGCCCTATTTATGGAGGAAAGTAATTGAAAATTTGTGATGAACATAAAGTATTAATTAAATACACACTGCAGATTTTTTGTGGCGAACATAACACTGTTTATGTTGGTGCAAAGTAAGCACGACTCTTTGTTATCGACCAGAAATAGGCTGATGCTCACATCAGAGTAATTTCGTGAGCAATAAAAAAAAATTGACACAGAGTATTTCGTAGTTTCAGAAACAAATGTCGGGCAGCAAATGATATGGCAGAATGTTCCAGAAGTGTATTTTGCAAACCTTCAAGGGCTTTCGTAAATTAGCCAGCTCAAACGACCGTCGTTGCAAAACACGAGAGCCCGCATCCGACAGAATTACAGCGGATCGAGCGGGGCGGCTGTTTTTTTTTTTTGCACAGTTCACACCGGCTGGATCAATAGCGTGTGAATTTTGTCAACCGCTGGTGTGAATGCAGATACCCGACAATGCCGGTGCTTTCCCCAGGACAGATGATGCTCTTTAATAACCAAACTCGCGTAGCTGTTCGAAGTCGACACAAAATGCTTTATTTTCGAATTGGAACCCCTTAAAAAAACTATCAAAAATAATTTTGAATCCTTTATGACTTTACTGAATCAAAGATTTTAAAGAGTTTTTCACGCAATAAAAAAAAATATTCCGTGGCATATACAAAATGTTTTGTTGGTATTTACCACGCCAAATTAAATTTGGGACGAACAAAAATTATTTTGTGGAAACCACAAAATTTTTGCAACCATTTAATTATGAGGTGAGTGCAAAAAAAATTGGTGAGGTGACTCACCTACGAAATGTTTTTTTCCTGTGGTGGTTCATTGTTTTTCCATAACTTTTTAAAATTGACCAAACGACAACATTTATTGCGGTATTTTATAGAATTTACTTAACACTGATTTTGCGAAAGTATCTGTTTAAATGCCGTCTTGCTCTTAGCTACTCAGAATCAGAATTATTTACAGTCAGCAGGTTTTTGTACAGAAATGATATAGTCCACACTTATGCGTAGGGGCAGTGATATTTCGCGAAAAGATTGTTTGCGCACGAATCACGAAGTTTCAGTGTCAGAGTTACTTAGTCCTGAGTGGCTTGGTCAAAGACGGACACGGCGCCAGCAGCCAATGGAGGTATAACAACAGCTGAGGTGTGTATATAGTATTGAAGTCTACTGTGTGCTCCGATTTTTACGCGAAAAGTCACTGACCCTACTTATGCGATTATGAAAAACGTGTAAACAATGCTTTGAAAAATATCTTATTAACTGTCTTACATTATGTCAATACACGGCTTGTTTGAAGAAATAATTACCGACTAGAAGTTGGTTAAACGCGGATATTATTTAAAGGAAATGGCTTTATTTCCAAACTCTATTATTCGAACATGCAGCATTGTTGTGCATGCTATGTATACGCCGAGTGCAGTCGAAGCATGTGCATCATTGTGCCAACGATGATATTACAGGAAAATGAAATTAGTTCCTAGTCTCTTCCACTCTAACTGTAGAAACATGTGTCATAATCACAGAGTACCAACAACGACAGAGGCGAAACAGCCGCGTATAACGCGAACTCCAGTCGCACACACCAGCAAAACGTTCTGAATGCTGTTTGCCAATCACAGCCTGATAACTTTTTCGCCAATCGGCCGCCCAGCAAATAGCGAACCCACAGAAGCACGGAGTGGCAGATCAGGGACAAGACCCATTCCCAGAGCCTCACGCAGCCAATCAGAGAAAGGGTACGCCCACATCAAAGGAACAGTTATGCCATTTCGTCCCTGTACTCTTATCCACTCTGTGTCATATCTAAGGCCAGCGACTTTTCGCGTAAAAATCGGAGCACACGGTAGACTTCAATACTATACACACACCTCAGCTGTTGTCATACCTCCATTGGCTGCTGGCGCCGTGTCCATATTTGACTAAGCCACTCAGGACTAAGTAACGCCGACACTGAACCTTCGTGATTCGTGCGTAAACGGTTAACACGGGCCAGAACATGTTTTAGCCAATCAAAGAAGCTGAACGACCCTACAGTGCTTTGGACTGTATCTTGCCTCAAAATCTTCTCGTGAAATATCACTGCCCCTAGTCAGTTGAATGATGGGGCGGTTCCTTTAATGCGGGCGTACCCGTTCGTTGACTGACCTCGCGAGACTCTGGGAACGGACCTTACATCTGATCGGCAACCACGTGCTGCGTATTATTATCTGTTGATCGGTCCGCCGGCCAGCGAGTAAGTCTCCGGGCGCCGACTGGACAACTCCAATCCTCCAGTATGTTGGTCTCGTAACACACCAAAAAAACGGAAGAAATCGCAGCTGTCGTCAGTCATTACCACGCTGTTCTTACCTTGCAAACATATCCATGCTTCCACTCTCTAGATCTTGTATCTACAAACCATAACCAATGTTCATTGTTGCTTAACCACGGCTTGAAGCCGGGAGCCCGAAGTCCGAAATAATTCCTTAGCCCATATGGCCACGGACATCAAGAGCATACACCTAAAATTAACTTTTTTTAGTGCTCGCGGTGAAATATTACGTTCTCTGAATTCAACAGAGCTAAACGCAGTTTGCTACGTCAGAATTCATTGAAGATATTGACGACGTAACGTTATATAGTCTCCAGTTTTCACAGTTAAAAAAATTAAAATCACCGAAGTGGTGACAACAGATCGTTTCCGGAAACGGACTTCAGGGTAGCAGCAACCGAACTTATATACCGACGATAAGATCTTCTGTTAGTTTATTACCCCCTCCCTCCCCAATGACATACTTATAACACTCTCAGACATTACCAACAAGTTCCCATGCACACGCAATCTCATTAACGTCTGCTTAGACCCGCACGAACCTTTTATAGTTTTATTATTGTAACCCTCTGCAGCAGTGATTCTTAAAGTTCCATGAACCGCGACCCATTAAAATAAATGCTAAAGTTCAGGACCCACTTTAATGCCTTATGCGTTATCAAGTGAAGGGTAGTAGGATTAATATAATAGCTTATGAATGAAATTATATTTTTTCGGGGCCCACCAAATTCTAGTCTGTGACCCACCAGAGGGTGGCAACCTATACTTTGGGAAATACGGCTCTACATAGCAAATTTTTTACTAAAGTTTAAAAAGGAAACATGTCCACATACTCTTTAAGAATTGTGTTACTTCACACACATGAGGAAAAAAAATAAATTCAGATTATATTTTTATTTCTTTTCGAAATTTTTGCGTTTGTCTGTGGTTACACCAGGTAGGTAGGACGCGTTAACAAAATCGTTTGAATTTGAATTTCCCGGCTTCCGGTTCCGTGTGTCGCGCCTTCTGCACCGCTGCGCTCGCTAGCTTCCTTCCATTCCTGGCTTGCCCTTCAGCCCTTTTCATACTTTGTCATATTGGCACACGAAGTTAACAAGGAAAAAAAAAATCCTTACTGAAGATACCATAAGTAGAAGTTCAACGGTCTTACAGCTTCGACGTTATAAAAAATAGTTGCACATTTAAACAGAATATTTACTACAAGCGCATTGCGTAAATGTACAATAAACGGCAATGTATTTTTTTTCCTTAACATATTTCCAGAATAAATTTTATTTTGATGGCGGCAACACAGTATTTTTGGTTTATGTGACTTTCATATCTCTTATTTCAAACCATGAGTGTTTTGAAGGACACTCCCATGAAACTGAAACTCTTTATGAAGTTAGCGTTTCCTTATGTGATTATGATTCTTTTTATTTGGATTGCGTTTTGTAGTGCGAAATGACTGCAGGTAAACGACGCAATCAATAATATTGCCCGGAAAACGCGGACTAGTCGTGGAATGAAAAGTAAAATACAGTCTGGTGACATCGTAAATCTTGTGTCGCGATGCGACGCGAAGTGATGTGTCGTCACACCGAACCAGCCAATCGTAGTTCATATCGCTCTAGACGAGAGCGCAAGCGACAAGCCTGACTTGCAGCAATGATATGTGGAAAAGATGAAAAGAAAATTGGTCATGCTTGTAATATAAGGGAAAGAAACGAGAAGCCAAAGAGTAAATGACATATATATAAATGAATATATACGGGATGATTCTAAAATCATGGGACAAACATTGAGGGGTGGCAGAGCTCACTAAAACAAACAATTATTGTATAGGAATATATGGGCGGAAGTGACGCGTTGATGCAACAAACACAAAAACATAACACATTAACGGAAACATAAAATGTTCATTAGCAGCATACTTAACGAGTAATTCCGTANCACAAAAACATAACACATTAACGGAAACATAAAATGTTCATTAGCAGCATACTTAACGAGTAATTCCGTACAGAAATTGTTAAAACAGTTGCTGGAAATGCATCCACCAACAGTCACGCATGCTTGGCGACCTCTACATATGGCGTGATTGGCTGACAACGGTGGCGTGCCATCATCCCCACACATGTCACGAAATGAGACCCTAGAATGGATCGACGCTGGAATGCCGGGCCAGGGGGGGGGGAGAAACCCGTGAAAACCTGCCGGCAAACGGCAAAGCCCACCACGATCCTTACACGTGAAAGTCTGGAGTGAACCCGCCGGGAATCGAACCCGGATCGCCGTGGTGGGAAGCGAGTGACCTGGCCACCACGCCACCGCTGTCCCAGGTAATAAATGTTTTTGCCTATCAGCACTCTTAGTTCTGAGTGGAGACCCAGAAATCTCAAGGATTCATTTGGCAAGAAGCTAGGCTTCACAGTTCTGTGTGTACTCGCATCTCAGATAGTTGTTCATTCGCCTGGTGCTCCAGTTTGACTACAGACCGGGTAGAACCGGTCCGGTGTTATATTCCTTGCAGGTTAGATATTCGCCCAAATACGAAACGGGTGCCAGTTGAAGGGAAAAAAAATTCAGATGTACATGTGTTTGATTTGTCGTGGGGTCGGAAATAAACAGTTTTAATATGCACGACTGTAATTGGCTGAATTCGCCAAACCGGCCCTATATATGTAATAGTAAACTATAGTTGTCCAACTTTTTCAGTAAATTATGGTGGCTTTCGTGGCGATTCTGTTGCGTAACGAACCTTCCAACTTCTTTCACCAACTCTATTGGAAGTAGCTTGACAGAAACCTTTGTTAAGGCCCTTTCACACGATCAGAGATCGCTTCAAAATCTGCTACAAATCTACTGAATTAAAATCCTTTAATGCTGCGTGACGTCACTCGCACGTCATATTCGCGCCAATTTGGTCTTTCAAGCCATTGAATAACTAAAACTCCTTCAAGGATTAACGTTTACAACATCTGGTTTCTCAACTAGTACTCCGAATTATTAAAACAGTATAATTATGAAGTGCAGTTTCTTCATATAGGAATTAATGCGTGTTTAAGAAATTTAAATATTTGCACAGATTTATTTCATGCAAAGTAAATATAACACCTCAGGAAAAAAAAAATGTTTGTTTTTATTTCGGCAAATTATTTTTGCGTAATACTATTTTTGCAGAGATTTTGAAGAAGTTACCGAACTTAAATATAATTTTTTCAACTGAAATATTTGCGAAAATATTTTAAGCTGCTACTTTCATATTTATTGNTTACCGAACTTAAATATAATTTTTTCAACTGAAATATTTGCGAAAATATTTTAAGCTGCTACTTTCATATTTATTGTATGTAACTGCATGGGTGGAAAGTGTGAAATATTTCAAAATTTGGAAGAAGTAATACAATTATTATTGAATTGAATGCATTGAAATGCATGTAAACCCTTTCTGTGATCAATAAGTTGAATTCAAGACATCATCTGTAAAAACTTTCAGAATCAGGTGACCTTTACAATTTTCANTTACCGAACTTAAATATAATTTTTTCAACTGAAATATTTGCGAAAATATTTTAAGCTGCTACTTTCATATTTATTGAATGTAACTGCATGGGTGGAAAGTGCGAAATCTTTCAAAATTTGGAAGAAGTAATACAATTATTATTGAATTGAATGCATTGAAATGCATGTAAACCCTCTGTGATCAATAAGTTGAATTCAAGACATCATCTGTAAAAACTTTCAGAATCAGGTGACCTTTACAATTTTCAGCCAGACGGCACTAATTTTAGAAGCACGATCGTTCTTTCAACTTTAAGTGAGTAGGTCGCTGTACTGTGTTGCAGCGTGGGAAATCGACGCTGGGGTGAAATCGATACTTGAAGTAGCCGCTGCGCTTGGTGAAGGGGTGGTTGTCACCCCATTTCACCCCCCAGTCGCGCGGTCGACAACAAGGTCTGTGGACTCGGCCAACCCGTGTTAGGATCGACAAGCGCACAGATCGACACTACCGCACGCAACTGCTTTGGGGGGCATATCGATCTCTTCGGCGCCTCATGCCGAAGGTTATTCTCAACGAAACAGTTTACTCGAGTTGGGGACAAGAACTAAAAAAAAATTGTTGCTGATAAGTAGGGTCAGTGACTTTTCACGTAAAAATCGGAGCACACAGTAGACTTCAATACTATATACACACCTCAGCTGTTGTTATATCTCCATTGGCTGCTGGTGCCGTGTCCGTCTTTGACCAAGCCGCTCAGGACTAAGTAACTCCGACACTGAACCTTCGTGATTCGTGCGCAAACAGTTAACACGGACCAGAACATTTTTTAGCCAATAAAAGAAGCTGGACGAACCTACAGTGCTTTGGACTGTATCTTGTCTCGAAATCTTTTCGCGAAATATCACTGCCCTTATTGATAAAGGTCTGTAGGCCATACTTCACACAAAATTTTTTTTATCTCGAAATAGTTTTAGAGAAAGTCGATTATCCGCGTCTGTCTGTGTATTCGGTTAGTACTTCTAAACTATTTAATGAATTTTGATGCGGTTTNAGAAAGTCGATTATCCGCGTCTGTCTGTGTATTCGGTTAGTACTTCTAAACTATTTAATGAATTTTGATGCGGTTTTCAACGTCAATTAGAGAATTTCTTGACAAAGGTTTAAGTGAATAAATAATTAATATTTAATATAATGATAGCAGAGAAGTGTCGAACAGTTTGTAATCAAGTCGTAAAAAACAGCTTTTAGGGCGCTTACATGGCTTGCACTGACTAAATCATAACAGATAAATCCCATTAATGTGCTATAGAATTGTAGCTCTCGAAAAGGTCTACAGAAAAGTCCATGATAGCATATGTTTATCTTTTAAGGGTGACCCACAGTAATAATTTTTTTCTTTCAATGTATCGTTGTAAAAACTAAATTGTTACCAGGTGAAGCCGGGCCGGTTCCCTAGTACTTAATATGATGTCTTTGGTTTGTTATCTGGTGCCTTCAGGGGAGGTAAATTTTTCCCTTGTGAACCAATGTTTTAAATATTTTAATTATTAAATGTAATTATTTTAGTAGACATAGGATTACTTCAGATTTGGAGATTTAGCTCTTTCAGTATCGTACAGTCATCTATCCTTATACAAGAGCCTCGACTATTTGTTATTCACTTGATATCTCCAGTCCTAGTAACAAAATCTACTTACCAGTGCTAGTATTTGAAAAATAGACTGTTACCATATTTATTGGAGATATTTCGGGTTTTTTAACAGATAGAATCATTCACGAGAGACAAATGCTTTTGGAGGTAATAAAAAAAANATTGGAGATATTTCGGGTTTTTTAACAGATAGAATCATTCACGAGAGACAAATGCTTTTGGAGGTAATAAAAAAAAACTATTGAGTTACTTCCAGGCATTTTATAAATGCGTTTCCATAATATTAAGAATCAAATATTGTGAGATCAACAGGAAAGTATAATACTCTTTTAACCTGATATGTCATATTAGCTGTGTTAATCGCGGAATGTCGCCAGTGCCGTTTATAAAATAATTCAGTTACGTAAATAATATTTTTACACTTGAAACCCCCAAAAATTACCAATTAAAGGTTTCTTCCAACTTTTCTGAAGCCCTGCTGAAGTTCCGCTCTCAAGCTATCCCTCCACCTGATGCAAACAAAAGCTAAGCCAAGTATATAAAACTACACCGCAGGGACAACGCACCAAATTCGTGCACGCTCAGTTCAATATAATTTCGTATGATAACTATTCCCTACTAAGAATTAACAACACACCTGTTTTGCCCCCGTTTTTATTCATATTTATTATAAATGAAATATTACCATTTATAAAAAAAATACAGGCAAAAATTATATTCTATAAAAAGTGACATACTTGTACACTGAAGCCAAAAAAAAAATGGTACACCTGCCTACTATCGTGTAGGGTCCCCCCGAGCACGCAGAAGTGCCGCAAGACGACGTGGCATAGACTCGACTAATGTCTGAAGGTATGCAGTAGGAAATTCACACCATGAATCCTGCAGGGCAGTCCACAAATCCAATCTGCACCAATTTGAGAAAGGGTTGCACGTCTGTCACGTTTAATGATTCTCGTCAGTCGTCGTTTGTCCCGTTCTGTCACGATCTTTTTCCGGCCGCAGCGATGTCGAAGATGTGATGTTTTACCGGATTCCCGATATTCACGGCACACTCGTGAAATGGTCGTACGCGAACATCCAAATGTTATCGCTACCTCGGAGATGCTATGTCCCATCTCTCGTGCGCCGACTGTAACACCACGCTCAAACTCACTTAAATGTTGATAACCTGCAATTGTAGCACCAGTAACCGATCTAGCTGCCGACCGCATCGCGTTACTCTGATTGGTTCCATACCTCTGTTATTTGCATACGCACGCCTATACCAGTTTTTTTGGCTCTTTCGTTTATGTTAAAAGGCGTAAAAAGTCTGTGGTAAATGGCATATTCAGGGAACAATCAAACACGCCGTGCATGGGGTGATATTTCAAAGGCTTGATTCAAAAAGTGCGTAGAAACCGCAAACCCACTGAAGTAGATGAAGACGTTGCTATTCGTATTGTAACGTTTCGAATGTTAATGGCGGCTGTAAATATAGAAAATAATTGAAGAAACTGTCCGGCATATCATGACGCGGCATTTACTGAACACGGCTGCAGTAATTTTTTCGAATGCTACGTTCTGATGGCCTACAGGTGTAATTTGTGGCGAAGGGAGGTCAAATGGAGAATCCTCAATAAACCTGACATTAAACTTTTAATAGTATCCCGTCCATTCTTGATCAAAGATTAGAACCTGTACTTGCACTGCATTTCACCCCCACTGATGATATTGTTAGCGAAAACGAAACCATTTTGACGAAAGCGACCAGTCATTTCTGAGACAAATATTCTTCAGGGCAGACATTTTATGTAAAATGCGACATAACTTTAATGTATTTGTGCAAATTTCTCCCAAAATAATAAGTTATAAAAATAATTTATTCCTGAATTGAGAAATTAAACTTTACAAAGTTATAGAATCGTACAATGATATGGAGTCAGCCCTACATCCAACATGAAGAGTAGATATAGATTACAGCAAATACGACATACCGGGGTAAGTTAATACATTTATTGGTTTTGGATTTTTGTAATTATTTCTGTTTAATTTAAAACTACACAAAAATACTGAAGTATACAGAACGACTCTTCCATCTTATGAGATGAGAATAAAACTCAGCGAAAAAAAAATCTGTTAGCCAATGCACGGTGTCACGATTTGAACCACACTGAGGCAAGTTGAAAATTAATTTTTTATATAATTTAATTATTTTAAATTAAAGTTATTTTTACAAAAATAATTAATTATTCAGATACAAAATATGTAATAAATTTTCTAACGCTCAACGTTTACAAACGGTACAGAAAATCTGCCATGGTCACGATATCTTGAAGGAATTATTGATTCCGTCCCCCTTCACCCCTTGCGTTTTTTGTGTAGTCCATTCATGTTTACTTCCAACTTTTTTGAAGCCCTGATAAAGTCTTACTTTTTTGGATATTCCTCTGCCTCATGTGCATACTCGGATTATCTGAGTTTAGAAAATTTCTCCAAAGCGACAACGCACCGCATTCACCAAATATCAGCATCTGATTGTCAGCGAGTGCACGTTTATCCAGCACTGTTTTTTACACATTTTATATGAACCCACTATTTGCAGGAATTGCAACAATCCCCGCGCTTGGACATTGAATATGGCGTTACTCAAGTCAAATTTAGGGCGCCTTATTCTTCCAAATGTTTTATTGGATTTATTTTTCTTATTTTCCTTGGTGGTAATATTTGTAAAGATGTGGAATACTCAGCGAATTATATCTAACGTAAATGTTGACTTTTTTTTTGTGGCAATCCAAAATATATCGGTTTCTAAATTGAACATATGTCTTTTAACACAATGAAATATCAGGAAATATACATTAATTAACTTAAGAGTATAGAAAAAATCCACAGCCTTCTCGCTGCAAAAAATTAAGTTGTATGTACAATTATATGGATTTACACACTCGCCTTAAAGTTCTGAAGTATACTGTAATTTCTCATGAGAATTTCCTGCAGAATAGCTAAATTTGCCGTCATTGCATTATATTACGGTATATTTTTTCTNATTGGAGATATTTCGGGTTTTTTAACAGATAGAATCATTCACGAGAGACAAATGCTTTTGGAGGTAATAAAAAAAACTATTGAGTTACTTCCAGGCATTTTATAAATGCGTTTCCATAATATTAAGAAACAAATATTGTGAGATCAACAGGAAAGTATAATACTCTTTTAACCTGATATGTCATATTAGCTGTGTTAATCGCGGAATGTTGCCCGTACCGTTTATAAAATAATTCAGTTACGTAAATATTTTCACTTGAAACCCCAAAAATTGTCCATTAAAGGTTTCTCCCGACTTTTCTGAAGCCCTGCTGAAGTTCCGCTTTCAAGCTATCCCTCCACCTGATGCAAACAAAAGCTAAGCCAAGTCTATAAAATTACACTGAAAAGACAACGCACCAAATTCGTGCACGCTCAGTTCAATATCATTTCGTATGATAACCATTTCTTACTAAGAATTAACAACACACCTGTTTTCTCCCCGTTTTTATTCATATTTATTATAAATGAAATATTACTACTTATAAACAAAATACAGGCAAAACTTAAATTCAATCAAAAGTAACATACTTGTACACTGAAGCCAAAAAAAACTGGTACACCTGCCTACTATCGTGTAGGGTCCCCCCGAGAACGCAGAAGTGCCGCAAGACGACGTGGCATAGACTCGACTAATGTCTGAAGGTATGCAGTAGGAAATTCACACCATGAATCCTGCAGGGCAGTCCACAAATCCAATCTGCACCAATTTGAGAAAGGGTTGCACGTCTGTCACGTTTAATGATTCTCGTCAGTCGTCGTTTGTCCCGTTCTTTAACGATATTTTTTCCATCCGCAACGATGTCGAAGATGTGATGTTTTACCGGATTCCCGATATTCACGGTACACTCGTAAAAAGGTCGTACGTGAACTTTCAAATGTTATAGCTACCTCGCAGATGCTATGTCCTCTCTCGTGCGCCGACAATAACACCACGTTCAAACTCACTTAAATCTTGATAACCTGCCATTGTAGCAGCAGTAACCGATCTAGCTGCCGATCGCATCGCGTTACTCTGATTGGTTCCATACCTCTGTTCTTTGCATACGCACGCCTATACCAGTTTTTTTGGCTCTTCAGTGTATGTTAAAAAGCGTCAAAAGTCTGTGGTAAATGGCATATTCAGGAAACAATCAAACACGCCGTGCACTGGGTGATATTTCAAAGGTTTGATTCAAAAAGTGCGTAGAAACCGCGAACCCATTGAAGTTGATGAAGACGTTGCTATTCGTAATGTAACTTTCCGAAGGTTAATGGCGGCTGTAAATATAGAAAATAATTGAAGAAACTATCCGGCATATCATGACGCGGCATTTACTGAACACGGCTGCAGTAATTTTTTCGAATGCTACGTTCTGATGGCCTACAGGTGTAATTTGTGGCGAAGGGAGGTCAAATGGAGAATCCTCAATAAAGCTGACATTAAACTTTTAATAGTATCCCGTCCATTCTTGATCAAAGATTAGAACCTGCACTTGCACTGCATTTTATCCTCCACTGATGAAATTGTTAGCGAAAACGAAACCATTTTGACGAAACCGACCAGTCATTTATAAGACAAATATTCTTCATGAGCAGAAATTTTATGTAAAATGCGACATAACTTTAATGTATTTGTGCAAATTTCTCCCAAAAGAATAAGTTTTAAGGATAATTTATTCCTGAATTGAGAAATTAAACTTTACAAAGTTATAGAATCGTACAATGATATGGAGTCAGCCCTACATCCAACATGAAGAGTAGATATAGATTACAGCAAATACGACATACCGGGGTAAGTTAATACATTTATTGGTTTTGGATTTTTGTAATTATTTATGTTTAATTTAAAACTATACAAAAATACTGAAGTATACAGTACTACTCTTCCTTCTTATGATATGAGAATAAAACTCTGCGGAAAAAAAAACCATCTAGTTAGCCAAAGCACAGTGTCACGGCTTGAACCACACTAAGGCAAGTTGAAAATTATTTTTTTTATATAATTTTATTATTTTAAATAAAAGTTATTGTTACAAAAATACTAAATTATTCAGATACAAAATATGTAAAAAAATTTCCAACGGTCAACGTTTACAAACGGTACAGAAAATCTGCCATGGTCACGATATCTTGAAGGAATTATTGATTGCGTCCCCCTTCACCCCTTGTGATTTTTTTTGTATAGTCCGTTCATGTTTACTTCCAACTTTTTTGAAGCCTTGATAAAGTCTTACTTTTTGGATATTCCTCTGCCTCGTGTGCAGACTCGGATTATCTGAGTTTAGAAAATTTCACCAAAGCGACAACGCTCCCCGTTTTCACAAAATATCAGCATCTGATTGTCAGCGAGTGCACGTTTATCCATCACTGTTTTTTACACATTTTATATGAACCCACTATTTGCAGGAACTGCAACAATCCCCGCGCTTGGACATTGAATATGGCGTTACTCAAGTCAAATTTAGGGCGCCTTATTCTTCCAAATGTTTTATTGGATTTATTTTTCTTATTTTCCTTGGTGGTAATATTTGTAAAGATGTGGAATACTCAGCGAATTATATCTAACGTAAATGTTGACTTTTTTTTTGTGGCAATCCAAAATATATCGGTTTCTAAATTAAACATATGTATTTTAACACAATGAAATATCAGGAAATATACATTAATTAACTTAAGAGTATAGAAAAAATCCACAGCCTTCTCGCTGCAAAAAATTAAGTTGTATGTACAATTATATGGATTTACACACTCGCCTTAAAGCTCTGAAGTATACCGTAATTTCTCATGAGAATTTCCTGCAGAATAGCTAAATTTGCCGTCATTGCATTATATTACGGTATATTTTTTCTTTACCACATTAAGAAATATTTAAGAAATACTTTGTATCATATAAAATTTGTGATTGGAAACTAAAAAAAAATATATTAAAAACGGCAATCTCCAAGAAAGCGGAGCATATTGAACCAGCTCCTATTCAACCCCGTATCGACCAATGAGTTTCCGTCACGATACACAGGAAGAGAGAACCCGAAAACAATTGCGAAAACTGTAATTTTCTTACCTTTTAGTGGTTAAATATCATATGAATCCAAACATTAAAAAAAAATTCATTCATGGACATTGCGTGACTTCAAACAACCACCGAAACATTAACTTTCCACTATCGAAAACCATTTCCGTTGAATAACTTTGATTCCGTCGCAGGCACGTCGGTAAACAAACGCACAGAGTGACGGCAACAAACGGACAGTTACTCTTCCAAATTTGAAAATAGGCGCATGCGCAGTTTCACTCGTCTTCGTCTGTATCGACGCACCCCTACGTGTCAACTTAATGACCTGGGCTCTCCCACGCGATTTCAATAAGGCCTAACGGAAGTCCCGGTTTACAGTGAATATTTGTGTGTAGCATAAAGCTCGCCCGTATATGGTCGGAATTCGGAGATCATCAACGCAGTCTCTCTCTAAATGTTTGTATTTTCGCGAGCACCTTTGTTCTAACCTCGCGTGAAAAGGACTTAATATATTTGCTTGAAATATTGCAACATAGTTAATTATTACGAACATTGAAATGCAGATCTGATGACGTCACAAGTCAACAATAAAAAAAGAGAGGGTTAAATTAAAATATAATTTTAATCGTTCTCTATGAGGTCTAAACTGGGGTTGGCCCAGTAAATATTATTATAAGAGTCGTTTAAAATTTTTTGTTCGCCGAGTATCGATTGTTTGGTAATAGGAGATTTTCGTGAAACGTCTGCTCGTAAAATCAGACTATACAAATAATGACCTACTCGCTACCAGTGCGAATAACCTTCCAAATGCTTGTCAGAGACGGGGAATTTTAAGTATAGTCTATTCACGGTTACTTCCAACTTTTCTAAGCCCTGCTAAAGTTCTACTTCCAGAATATTCCTCCGCCTCACGCAAACAAAACTTCTATAAATCTAGAAAATTACACCGAAGGAGCAGAGGATCTAATTCGTGCGCACTCAATTTATTTATATTTTGCATGATAACTATTTCTTACTAGACATTACTAGAGACCTGAAAAATTCGCAGATTCATTTCGGGACAAGCTAGAATTCAAAACACGTGTTTTAATAAAATTTCAGCCATTGGTCCACGCGGTATTTGACACCTCCTGGAGAAGGCTGGCCCAATCTTCACCTTCCGCTGTGACAGCAGACAACCAATGTGCAGTTGATGTCGGCATATCTGTACATAATACTATACAGTCTAGCCTGCAGGTCATTGAACTCACGAATTTTTCAGGTTCTAGACATTACTAACACAACTATTTTCTGCATGTGTTTATTCTTTTTGATCATAAGTGAAAGATTGTGGTTTATGGATAAAATGTAAGATAAACACAAGTATAAAAAAGTTCGTGATGCATGACGTATTTAAGACACAATCAAGGACGTTACTCTAGGGGTGATTTTTCAAAAATTTTGATTCAAAAAGTTTGAAGAAACCGCGCAAGTAGAGTATATTTAAAAATTAGTGACATCGATACGTCTAATTTTCCTTGTTATGTTATTACCTCCAGGTATGGTAAATTGAAATCAGAATAGTTATTGCAACGGAATGTTAGTGAATTGAAAACACTGAACTCTCCAAAACAATTCACGAGTTCGTTTTTATCTGTTTCGAAAGAAAAAAAAAATGGTGACCTTTTCCAATTTCATGCATTTACTTTCTACTAATTTTTCGAAGTGATGATAAATGCGCTTCAGATAAGGACCACTGAAGTCACGACCAACCAGCGTTTCAAAACTGCAGCGTTTCAGATAGCTGAACAACGCAAACGGCTACGGAAGCCACACGCGACTCGCGTATCTTGCGACTTCCGCGACGGTAACTGGCTGCTTAACAGCACCAGGGGGATGTGTCGAGCGCTCGCGTGAACAGCGACCATCTACACGGTTGACGCTCCCACCAGAATCAATAGCACTTTCGCCTTTACGTTCATCGAACGAGGCCTCGACCGCAAGCACATTTCGTTCGACCGCGAGCACATTTCTTTCTAGCGCCATTACTCCGTTGAGCGATATTTGATGGCAGCGTTTCAATCATCTTTTACAGAGGGAAACGGATGAGCAACAGGCTAATACAGGATGATTCTAAAATAATGGAACAAACATTGAGGGGTGGTAGAGCTCACTAAAACAAACAATTATTGTATAGGAATATATGGGCGGGAGTGACTCGTTGAGGCACAAACACAAAAATAACACATGAAATGCAACACTGTTTATTTACAACGTCGCCGCTTAATGCCTTTTTTACAGCAATGTTTATCATAATTGCTAAAAATTGCTACCACCGACAGTAATGCAAGCTTGGCAGCGTTGGTGGCGTGATTGGCGGACAGATTCAAATATGCCGGGTATTTCACGCACGCCACCATTGTCAGCCAATTACGCCATATGTAGAGGTCGCCAAGCATGCGTGACTGTTGGTGGATGCATTTCCAACAACTGTTTTAACATTTTCTGTACGAAATCACTCGTTAAGTATGCTGCTAATGAACATTTTATGTTTCCGTTAATGTGTTATGTTTTTTGTGCCTCAACGCGTCACTTCCGCCCCATATATTCCTATACAATAATTGTTTGTTTTAGTGAGCTTTACCACCCCTCAATGTTTGTCCCATGATTTTAGAATCATTCTGTATATATGTTTCAGTTATATCCCCAACATTTATATGTGAATGTAGCGATACACAAGTTTCTCTGTTGGCCTACCTTGCTATGTAGCTGTGGATCGATTAACCGTACACGAATCGATGACGTGGTTGGAAATGGGGTCAACATGCTATAGAATGCGTGTTGGCTCCTGGGAGAGGGTGAATGAGGCGGGAATGAAAGGGCAGTTTATCACCTTGGGGGGGTGTCAAATCTGAAGAGATTTCACTGATCCCACAAACGTTCATAATCGCTGTGATGAACTGCAATAACCATAGTTTCTCTCTTCCTCCCCCTCCTACATCAACTACGTAAGCACAACCAACGTCAGTTTCTCTACCTTTAGACGAGCCGAAACCTCCTTGGGCCTGCACTGTCTATCGGCGTCCGTTTTCGATGCGCCGAGTTTGCATTGAAACTCGCCCTGCGCCGCTAAGAAGTTTACAACTGTACGAAAGTTTGGTTCCGTTTATAACCGGGGTCGGTTGACTTGAAGACTATGAATCAAAAACCCGTGAATAAAGTAGTTGTAGGTTTTACCAAATAAAATATGTTTTGGAAATATATTGCGAGTTTCGTTTATTTTTGGGGGATTTTAGGGNTCTGATTTGTCAAAAAAAAAATTTTGTAATTTAAAATACAAAATGCATTTAAGGAACAAATAATTGTACGAGGTGTAATGGTACTTAAATAAGCATTAAAATGAAAAGTTACTTTGTTTTAAATCGGTCTTAAAGTTTTTAATACAAAAAATTATTAATTTCATAAATTATGCATTTAGATATACTGTTTATTGGAAGAATTTTGTTTTAATGTGATGAGAAACTACAGATATTTTCTATGTCTATAAATATGACTGCCGTCAGCTCATCTGGCATTGAAATCGAGAAATTATCACTAACTAAACACTGAAAATAGAATCCAAAATGGAGGGCTCCGACAGCGCAACTTATAATTTAAAAACATAAACAAATCTTGCTGCCACCTGGTGGCTAAATTGACAACTCGCCTGGTGGCGATATCGATTAATAATAATACACTAGCGCCACCTAGGTGATGTGAAAGTAAACATATGACCAACGTGAAAACCACCAAGATGTATGCATACGATGGAATGAGAAAAGATGAGGGGCGGTGGCGCTAAGGGGAAAGAGGAGGGTTCGAGCGAACGCACCTAATTGGCCGAACGAATATGAGTAATTAGCCAATGAGAAACATAGGTAGGGTAATTGGGCAATCAAATATATTGGAAGGGGGGAGTGGTGGGGGTAAGTCGTCTGCTGGACGTGGTGCTGGGAGTACCTCCGGAAATAAAAAAAAAATTAAAAACACATTTAATAATAGGTTTATAATAAAAAATGTTTAATAATAATTTTTAATTAAAATTTTATAATTAATTGTTAATCATTTTTTCATACATTTTTATAATTTTTTATAGACATTTGTAATTTTTGGGGGATTTTAGGGGTTCAAAGGTTAAAGGTTACCGGGGTCAAGGTCACGTGGATCCAACATGGCGGAAAATATGGATGCCAGACGACCGGAATGACAGAACATGAACAAGCTCCGATCTACGACACCAGACGCCGATGTGGCAAAGTCGGTTATATCATTCTACTCCTATCAAAGTAAGTTATCTTCAGAAACTAACTGTTTGGTTGAAACACTGCAAATTATTAAAGTGTTAGCTTTTATCATTTCAACACTTCACGATTTCCGAAATGGTTTTCAGGGTTAAAAAAATTTCCCAAGTGTACCTATTTTCTTACAAACTTCATTCCCTCCATTTACAAATCTTTGTGCACGAGCTTACAGAAAAGTAAAAGTTGGCGTGGTAGTAATACATTCACGCAAGTATCAATTTTCCACATACACCTTGACAATGCGCTGATTCCGGTGGTTACAGATACAGCAATGCTGATACCACAGAATAAAAAATGTGCTAGACAGATTTTGGACTCGCCCGTCTTCAATGCAACTGTCAAAGTCACATCGTCAGCAGCAATGTNAACCCGTGAATAAAGTAGTTGTAGGTTTTACCAAATAAAATATGTTTTGGAAATATATTGCGAGTTTCGTTTATTTTTGGGGGATTTTAGGGGTTCAAAGGTTAAAGGTTACCGGGGTCAAGGTCACGTGGATCCAACATGGCGGAAAATATGGATGCCAGACGACCGGAATGACAGAACATGAACAAGCTCCGATCTACGACACCAGACGCCGATGTGGCAAAGTCGGTTATATCATTCTACTCCTATCAAAGTAAGTTATCTTCAGAAACTAACTGTTTGGTTGAAACACTGCAAATTATTAAAGTGTTAGTTTTTATCATTTCAACACCTCACGATTTCCGAAATGGTTTTCAGGGTTAAAAAAATTTCCCAAGTGTACCTATTTTCTTACAAACTTCATTCCCTCCATTTACAAATCTTTGTGCACGAGCTTAGAGAAAAGTAAAAGTTGGCGTGGTAGTAATACATTCACGCAAGTATCAATTTTCCACATACACCTTGACAATGCGCTGATTCCGGTGGTTACAGATACAGCAATGCTGATACCACAGAATAAAAATGTGCTAGACAGATTTTGGACTCGCCCGTCTTCAATGCAACTGTCAAAGTCACATCGTCAGCAGCAATGTNAAAAAATGTGCTAGACAGATTTTGGACTCGCCCGTCTTCAATGCAACTGTCAAAGTCACATCGTCAGCAGCAATGTACGTGTTTGTTTATATCTTGATTATCTACAGACTCTTGTAAATGAATGACTAAATTATACATGCATCAAAACTAAGTTCGAAAAAGAGTGTTAAACCTTCTCAAAGTAATGAAACAAAACAGTTTTCCAACCTCAAATACTGTCCACGCTGTTTTTGATACGACTATCGACAGAAGAGGGCGCGGACAGTGGATGCTTAGCAGCTCGCTTGCGCACTCTACTACATTTTCCCTCTACGGTTGACATATTGTCAAACGATACACTTGTATTAACATAAAAGTATCTTATTTTTGTATAAATTGAAATATTAATAAAATTGTATCTATACAGGATTATTCTAAAATCATGAGACAAACATTGAGGGGTGGTAGAGCTCACAAAAAAAACAAAACAATTATTGTATAGGAATATATGGGCGGGAGTGACGCGTTGAGGCACAAACACAATAATAACACGTGAAATGCAACACAGTGTTTATTTACAACGTCGCCGCTAAATACCTTTTTACAGCAATGTTTATATTAATTGCTCAAAATTGCTACCACCGACAGTAATGCAAGCTTGGTACCGTCGGTGGAGTGATTGGCGAACATATTCAAATACGCCGGGTATTTCACGCACGCGTGCAGCCGCAGAGGATAGTCGGGCGACGAGGACTTCAATGGAATCAACTGGAGTCTCGTAAATGAGGGACTTCAAATGCCCCCCTAGGAACAAATCGAGACTCGATAAATCTGGCGATCGTGGTGGCCATCGGACTGTTTGTGCCTCGGCGCGTCACTTCCGCCCATATATTCCTGTACAATAATTGTCTGTCTTAGTGAGCTCTACCATCCCTCAATGTTTGCCCCGTGATTTTAGAATCATCCTGTATATCATAATGTTTATTTTAAAGTTAACGTGAATAAAATCAAAGAGGTCACAGTTTTGTTGGCAGTACTTAGTGATAAATAGTTATCGTGCAAAATATTATTACATTTGAGTGAACTTGAATTGCATCGTCCCTTTGGTGTGATTCTCTAGACTTGGTTAAGGTGTGTTTGCGTGAGGCGGAGGAATATCCTGGAAGTAGAACCTCACCAGGGTTTTAAGGAAGTTAGAAGCATCCGTGGATAAACTGTATCGGGCTGGCGAAAGATGTCATTCCAGGGATTTAGGGAGTGTGTAGTTCTTTGCGATCGTCATCCCATACGAATACGTGGGCGTCATCGCCGGACTGCTGTGTGCATCTACACCGCTCATGCGCGTAGCAGTCCAGGGCTGCTATTTTCAGGAACGACGACAAAGTTTTCAAGATGCCAATTTGTAATACGNCTCATGCGCGTAGCAGTCCAGGGCTGCTATTTTCAGGAACGACGACAAAGTTTTCAAGATGCCAATTTGTAATACGGGGAGATGACTGCTTGCTGTCTCACGGAGGCTGGTGATATGTTTGCTCTTCCTCCTCGGATTACTGCCAGGGGTGTTATTTTTAGGAACTTGCGCATCTGACCGTTGGTGGGCTCGCCTCGTGAGCCACGCATCAATGTCAGGGAAATTTTTTTATATACATATGTTTCTTTTTTCAAACACGCCTCCGCGGATGGTCTAGACGGGCGCTTCTGTNCAGGGAAATTTTTTTATATACATATGTTTCTTTTTTCAAACACGCCTCCGCGGATGGTCTAGACGGGCGCTTCTGTAACTGACCTCTTAGAAGGCTGTCCCGAAGTGGAAGCAATCACAGGCACTGAAGCTGGAATAAACCTCGACGGTTGCCAACAAAAGCGTTTAAGAGACTTGGGAGAGCTGATGAGGGTGGAGTGAGGTCAGAATGGAGCGGCACCGGAATGCAATGGCGGGGGGAACGGGAGATCCCTGAGAAAATCCTTCCGACCAGCGGCATCGTCCGGCACGATTCCCAAAAGCGAAAATCTGCGGGTGACTTTAATACTATATACACACCTCAGCTGTTGTTATGTGCATTGTATAAATAGGTGGTAACAGCAAATTATTTTTTTTATGGGTGCAAAAATAAGAACTGGCATGATAATAATACCACAACAATCAGTATGTTTGTGGATTGACTGATGACCCGAGTTTAGGCAGCCACGCATCACCTGTTTATTTTTAAGGGATACTTTTTATTCGTGGGGATTCCGCCGAAATGTTCTTTATCACGTGTGACTGTAAAATCCAAAATGGACGTAAAGAAGAGCCTAAAGGTTGGGTTACGATTGAACACTGAAGAATTAAGATTTGTACTAATGACTCGATAAATGCCTGGAAAATAAGTTGATCGGTTTTCTTATGGTGTAGCATATGTTAATTCTAACCAATCAGAATCGTAGGAAACAAAAACCGGACGATATGGCTTGGAAAAATAGGCAATGGCAAAGATTATTAACACATATTTAATATTTGTGGTTACTGTTTGCGTAAACGTTTTGAGAAACTCACTACCCATTTATAAATGGGGACGCCATCGGAAATATTTGGCAGCTAGGCCAATAAATCTGAAGAAGAGTAAAATCAAAGTGAATTTAATAACCTCTTCCCTAAACTAAATCATTAGGAACAGTTATTTAAATACACAAGAATACTGTCACTCTACTTAATAATTCACTGGATACGATTTCACGATATAACATAACCAAAATGCATGATTTAAATACAGTTTGCTTCCAAGAGCAGTTGTCGCAAATGCTAGTCTTCAATNATATAACATAACCAAAATGCATGATTTAAATACAGTTTGCTTCCAAGAGCAGTTGTCGCAAATGCTAGTCTTCAATACCATACGGGAATACCAGCAGTTTTCTTTAGCTTATTGGCAGCGTGTTAAAGTGAGGGGACAGGTTATTATTGGACTGGCGAATCAGAATTAATTTTCCCGATACTGTACGTCAGTGATTCGTAAGCTGACACCTAAAACGCGTAAAACATAAATCATCCAATGAAGAAAGTGGGCCTTAGCTGAAGTTCTGTGACATATAACCACCCATAATGTCTCTAGTTATCAGTATAGGCAGTGATATTTCACGAAANATATAACATAACCAAAATGCATGATTTAAATACAGTTTGCTTCCAAGAGCAGTTGTCGCAAATGCTAGTCTTCAATGCCATACGGGAATACCAGCAGTTTTCTTTAGCTTATTGGCAGCGTGTTAAAGTGAGGGGACAGGTTATTATTGGACTGGCGAATCAGAATTAATTTACCCCGATACTGTACGTCAGTGATTCGTAAGCTGACACCTAAAACGCGTAAAACATAAATCATCCAATGAAGAAAGTGGGCATTAGCTGAAGTTCTGTGACATATAACCACCCATAATGTCTCTAGTTATCAGTATAGGCAGTGATATTTCACGAAAAGATTTCGAGACAACATACAGTCCAACGCACTGTAGGGTCGTCCAGCTTTTTTGATTGGCTAAAAAAATGTCCTGGCCCGTGTTAACCGTTTGCGCACGAATCACGAAGGTTCAGTGTCGGAGTTACTTAGTCCTGGGTGGCTTGGTCAAAGACGGACACGGTACCAGCAGCCAATGGAGGTATAACAACAGCTGAGGTGGTGTATATAGTATTGAAGTCTACTGTGTGCCCCGATTTTTACTCGAAAAGTCACTGGCCCTACATATAAGTGTAAAGATAAATCAGTACGCAAAGGACGCAGCAGCTTAGTAATAAATATATATTACAGAAGTTGACGAGATTTATGTATGGTTTTGGAAATTAACGACATATCGATTGATTCACGATGAGTTTAAGACCATTTGAAATGCTTATTTATGAAGACATTTGATTGAAAACGTCATATAAAAAGTGGCAAATTATAAGTATTTACAGTTCTACACGAATGTAACTGTTGTTCGTAAAAATTTATTTATTTTTTTACATTGGCAGCTGAAAGAAAAGTAGAAATAAAAAAAAAACAAAATCTTCAGAAATAATTTTTTTTTTTTTAACTGGAAGCGAATTATTGGAACCAACCATTGACCTTGGTCAAAGCGAGCACGTTACAATGTGGTTTTCAACTGGTTTCGCTGATGCAGTCCACGTAATGCAACCCGAATGTTTGCTTTTCGCGGAAAACTGGTTCAAATTGAAACTTATTTCTGAAACATTACTTTTTTTTTTGTTTTCATTTGCTTGTCAATTCTTACAAAAAATTCATTTTACAGATAACCTTCACAACAGCGTTAACTCTGTAAATATTGAGAACGTGAATAAGCTTCTGGAGTGGCTTTTCCTCTTCGCGCATTGTCCTACATAGAGACGACAATATTATTTAACCAAGGAATCATTTAGTTCTTAACAAAAGCGTGTAGATGTANGCATTGTCCTACATAGAGACGACAATATTATTTAACCAAGGAATCATTTAGTTCTTAACAAAAGCGTGTAGATGTACGCACCTTAAGTGCACTATCAAAAATTGTTAATCGATTATTTAGACGAGTTTTAAAACAGTTGACACAATTCAATTGAATTGCACAATAAAAACAAATTCTGGAAGCGAAGTTTGTTTCAGTCCCGAATAAACGCGATTATCGGATTTGTTTTGACTGGTGGCGAAAACTGTTACTGCGGATGAGAACGTTGTTTTAGTTGCCTTGCACGTTCCCCGCCAGCCTCGTAACGATATTATTCCTGCAATAAAATCCCTGGTAGTAAATGCAGCAGAGAAAATGCGTTCATAAACTTCCTGAATACCGAATAAAAACTCGTCTATTCAACTGTCACTCGTTGGTAAACATATAAAAATATTTTTCTCTGTTTTGCACAGCAAGATGAAATTACAGATTGGTATAGGTTATTCGTGTAAAAATAAGCATCCTTTAATACTTTAACACAAAAATGTAACTATTCCCTATTATAAAAATGTAGCAGAGAAAATTAATTTATATATATACCGTAAAACTCGACAACTTTGTGCCACTTTTTGATATATGCAAGCATAATCACCCTTCTTTTTACTAAGATAACGGGTTGGGAATTTTATCCACCATAACTACACATCTCAAAAATGTAATTCTGTGGCCAAAACCAATCCAGGCAGCAAGAGAAGGGAGGGGGNATCCACCATAACTACACATCTCAAAAATGTAATTCTGTGGCCAAAACCAATCCAGGCAGCAAGAGAAGGGAGGGGGCTATACACATGTAAGTCAACTATGGGCGTGCAGAAGAACAGGGTAATTTTATGCACAGTTTGCACGGGACCGGGTTTGTTGTCACGCTACAATTATTCACGAATCAAAACTGTATATATATATATTTTTTTACATTTTCCCTCAATGTTTAATATTTGTTTTTCATTTTTTTTGTCAAATAAGATAAATTTTAATTGAAAATCAATATGTTATTTAAACGCTAGATAGCTAGATAGCTCTCTCGTTCTGAAAGCAGCTGTGGCCCATTGTTGGGTCGCTGGCCTAAAGTTGTCGAATCTTACGGTATATGAACACACACACGCATACAAATACACTCTACGAATTCCGTGCGTATTTTAAATTTCAGTTTATAATGGACTTTTTTCTGGAATGGTCTTGTCTCGAGTTCAAAATATCTGGACACACCTGTATGATTTCATTAATAAGGCTCGGCGCAAATAAAACAAACCACATATCTTCCCGCTAAATTTTTTTAACCATCTGTAATTTACTGAAATTTTGAAAAGGAAAATGGTATTGATATTGCAGCAAATCATACATCTCAAATTTTTATTTTAACAGGTCACAAATGATCAGAACAGCAGTTTACTNGCAAATCATACATCTCAAATTTTTATTTTAACAGGTCACAAATGATCAGAACAGCAGTTTACTAATAAAAAAAAAATACCCGTGGTAATTGTTCACTGAGATAATTAACTGCAAAATGTAAATTATTGAGTAGAGCCGACCCTCTGAAATAGTTTCCACCTTTTCGAACGAGATGTACAGTATTTACCGTGCAAAACAATGCAGTAACGTGATGGTAATCTAGGATTATCTCATGACGTGTAATTATCGTGCGGTTGTGCAANTATTGATATTGCAGCAAATCATACATCTCAAATTTTTATTTTAACAGGTCACAAATGATCAGAACAGCAGTTTACTCATAAAAAAAAAAATACCCGTGGTAATTGTTCACTGAGATAATTAATTGCAAAATGTAAATTATTGAGTAGAGCCGACCCTCTGAAATAGTTACCACCTTTTCGAACGAGATGTACAGTATTTAGCGTGCAAAACAATGCAGTAACGTGATGGTAATCTAGGATTATCTCATGACGTGTAATTATCGTGCGGTTGTGCAANCCGTGCAAAACAATGCAGTAACGTGATGGTAATCTAGGATTATCTCATGACGTGTAATTATCGTGCGGTTGTGCAACAGTGTACTACAATATTAATTCCCTTACTGTATGTAACCACAAGGGTTAAACTATAGCAAGAGAGGTAAGCGCGAATATTGGGCGTTAAAATTAAATTCGGGCTTTTAGTTTTATTGACTTTGATCACGGAATATGCAAGTGACAAAAGCGAAACTGGCGTTTCAAACACGAATCAAGTACTTAGCCGACCAGCGACAGGGATACGTCGTTTTCTGATAAGCGTTTAGAGACTAATTTGTACAGCACTGGCGGACCAATGGGAAACCTTTCGTGGAACTGCGCATTTGCTCCGTAGGAGCACACGACCAATCACGTACTGAGCATGCGCACATTAGACGAACCGCAACGCTATTTCCCGTCTGTGTTAGTAAACATTCCATTGTTGGATTGTTGCCGAGCTAAAAGGACCGCAACTAGTGAGCGTAATTACACATAAGGCGGTTACTTGATAAATGTGACGCAGTGGTTTGCGAATGCAGAGTTCCAAACACGCATATGAATCTACGGGACGATTAATAATGGCGAGTACCCCTTTTGTCAGATGGCACTTTCCACCCTTTCCGCATAAACTACGATGTGGATAAACTTAAACACATTTGCTCACATTGCAAAACTTGCAATGTAACGGTAGGAAAAGGTAATTACGTAGATGATACCTCACTAACAGCTACATCACGCAGTAAATGTACAGTACTGGACACACAATGCTGGCCATCATCAATTACCATGTCAATGGTGGCTCGGTAGAAATCATGCTGCTTGAGGATGTACAGCGCTGGTCATAAAATGCGTATAGTAGTATTGTACTTTGGACGGCTACGCTATTAATTAAGGCTAACACTCGTCGCTTGCTCTTCAGAATGCTAGATGTTTATGAACGTACAGTGGTGGACCCATAACGCGGGCACTCAACGGTTAAAGTGTACAAGCAAATAAAACTCAGGAATACAGAAGTGAAACAGTCGTTTACACCGTGAACTCCACACTTGTCAGCCGACATTCCAGCCAATGGGAACTTTTCGCAGCACGCGGTAGCCAATCAGGAAAATGACCCGTTCCAGAACCTCGCGCGTCGAATCGGCATGCCATTTCACTCCTGTATACTGAATTATTATGTGGTAAAGGGCTGGGCGCTCGGACACGTACAGTGCTGAACACATAACGATGGCACTCACCGATGGTGGTGTAGATGGTGCCGCAGTAGAAGACGGAGTTCCAGAAGCTCCACACCTTCGTGTGCTCGTGGGTGTGGCCGTGCTTGAAGGCCTCGTAGAGCTGCTCCTCGAACTTGAGCATGTGGTTGACGGCGGCGCCCTCCCACTCCGCCTCGTCGACGTACTGCGGGTCCAGCGCCAGCTTCCGCAGCTCCTGCAGCATGGAGGAGCGCTCGCGGTGTACGTACGCGCGCTCCGCCTCCTCGTTGGTGCCCTCGACGGCGACGAAGATGGTGGCGCCCAGCAGGCTGTACGAGAGCACGACGAGGAAGAGGAATATGTGCGTGAACCAGCGCTTGGACCAGGAGCGCACCCTGTTGTACAGCCAGAAGGCGGTCTTCTCGCCGACGCTCAGCCCCGACTTGGCCGTGTTCATCGTGAAGTCCTTGAAGCCCTCGAATCGCTTGAACATGAACTCGCCGGCCTTGGTGGGGTACAGCTGGAGCATGCCCATGTGCGGATGGC
>NQII01000686.1:155962-166062 GCA_002778355.1 Clitarchus hookeri | reverse complement strand
TGGAGGGGGCCCCGCGCACGCGAGCCGAACGCGCCCGATTACGCCCGAACGTCGCCGACGTGCCGGCCTTCCGTCAGCGTATTTTCGGAGAACCTCGGCGTCGCCGGTCCTCCCGAGTGACTGTCCGCTCGACTCTCGGCATTACTGGAAGACCCTAAAATATTCTTCGGGGCTCCTAAGTCAGAAGCACTGCCATGACATCACGGATTCAGGAAACCTGACTGACTATTATTTACCCGGTATTATGTAGACTCTAGCTGCATAACTTGTAGCCCGAAACGTCGAGTGTTTACTAAACGAAACCCAGAGTAGAAGGCCAGCATATGCGGTCAAAATGACTTGTTACCAGACTACGAACAGGACTAACAAAAACCGTCTTCAAATGCTCTGACGAGAAAAGGAACGAGAAGCAAGACCGAAACATGACCCTTGGTCTTCTGAAGAAATTTCGCAGGCGTAAGAAACAAGTGGTTGACTCTACAATCGAGTCCTAAAACTCATGTGTCATGCACGTGAAATTCTACGTACGTAACTTACTGAGGCACACTTTCCTAGGGCAAATTTATGTAACAGAACACAAATAAACCTAGAAGCTCGCAGGAGTGTGGTAGTCACATGAAAATACGTGCCGAATCGGCATTCGAAGATGCTCAACTGTGAAAAAAGGAGTTGGTTATAAATAAATTTCAATTATCCCGTGCGCGCAGTGCCGTAAAGGTTGGCGCAGGTTTACGTCGTTTAATGGCACGCGTATCCATCTCATCTCTAGAGAGAAACGATAATGTATCAGGACAGTAGTTTCCAACGTGGGTGTATTGCGTGCTCTGCCCTCGTAGCTCAGGGGCAGTGCGGCCGACTTGTAGTCGGAGGGTCGCGAGTTCGCACCCCGGTTCCTCCGCAGCATATGCTCAGTTCGCATGTCGCGCACATGTGTACCGTTAATTTGTCATCAAGTCGGTCTACTTGAGCTCTTCATACGGCAAACTACACACACACACACACACACACTGTCAAACGTCAAATTTAACACACTTAATACACGCTGTGTCCAACGACAAAATGCATCGGTCAATAAAGTCAATAAAGGTCAATTTAAAAAAACAAAATTATCTGTGTCAATTATTTGGGTTGCCAGTCATTTCAGTGGCGTCGGCTTAACGACATTGCAGTGCCCGTCTTGAAGTCATACTCTCAACTAATAGCTAGAGACCTGAAAAATTCGCGTTTTTCATTCGGGACAAGATAGAATTCGTAAAACCCGTACGTTTGTATTGCTAATGCTATTGGTCCATCCGTGTAATTACACCTTACGGACAACTTTGAGCCAATAAAAAATACACAGTAAAATGCAGACAGAATCACCGTCTTCCGCTAATACAACAAGCAACCAATGAACAGTAATATCTGCATGATTTTGCATACGAAAATGGNCGTCTTCCGCTAATACAACAAGCAACCAATGAACAGTAATATCTGCATGATTTTGCATACGAAAATGGAGTATAGCAAACAGGTCGTTCAACTCGCAAATTTTTCAGGTCCCTAGTGATAGCTTTCTGAGTAAATTTCCAGTTTAATAGATATGTAACTTTATTAGGGCGGGGAGAGAGGAAGATTAATTTTTTCACCCCAACACACACCGTAGACTCAGGCAGACAACTACTTTTTCTCTGGGGAATGCATGCAAATCTTTGGTCTCGTTTTACGAAGGATAAAACAACATTTTTGAATGCTTTCAGTAACATCCGCCATTTTATAAGTACTCAGGATTTCGTTTCGCAATTTGCTTTATGGATACCCCAACTTTGTGCCGGTAAGTTCACCGAACAGATCGAGAGGTAGCATACATATTAAAGTATATAAATCCACGAGTTAAGACCATTCACGTTGATAGCTTGCTCGGCAGTCGAACCCAGAACAGAGTGACCCGTTAGAAACTTAGACTGCAGAGGTCCCATGCACTGGGAAACATATCCTTCATCAGCGTAGTTTTATGTTGCGAACCGATTTGGCATATTTCTCTTTTTCAGAATCTTAGATCGAAGAAAAATTAATATTTTTACACGTAGGGGTTTAAGCAGCTTCCTTATGATAATCCTGCATTACACATACAAGCTTACATACAAGCACACGTATGGATGTGCATACATACACACGTGCGTGCAATAGTAAGTATACCCATGTCACATACGTATAACAAACCCATATATATATATATATATGACCTCCTTCGTGTGTGCATACTCACAATGCAAATATACGATTAATTGTTGACGTGTATATAAGAGAATATATAAATAAACGCATACACACGTACATAATTAAGTGAATACATCGTGCATGATTACATAATTATATACAGGTTGTTCTCAAATATGTGGTAAGTAATCGGAGACAACACAAAATGTCCCTATGAACACATGTCCTTAAGTCTGAAAGAACTCCTGAACACGTAACGTCATTGATTGTCTGACACGTTAAAATACCCCAGTAGTTGCACGTATCTGCTGGCAACCTTATTTCCCTCGCTGGCGAAGTACTGCTATGTCGGGAACTGGAGTTGCGTAAACAATGGCCTTGAGATGCCCAAGTGGATTGACATCCGGGGAGCGTGCAGGCCAGGCGATTGTTCCTGCACAACCTATCCACCTGTGCGAAGCAGGTAAAAACTCTCACACCATTCCAGCTGATCACGTTAACAGGCGCTCCTCGTATAAAATTGGCTATTACCAATANCAGGTAAAAACTCTCACACCATTCCAGCTGATCACGTTAACAGGCGCTCCTCGTATAAAATTGGCTATTACCAATAAACGCTGAACAATGTTAGAAGGTCCGTAACTGAGAAACTATCGACTTTAGGGTATATGATTATTTGGATATTTTGTGTTTTTTTGGGGTGTACTATTTACTCCCCGATAAATCACCGAATATTTGGGANCATATGATTATTTGGATATTTTGTGTTTTTTTGGGGTGTACTATTTACTCCCCGATAAATCACCGAATATTTGGGAACATTGTATTTGCATGTATACGCATTGACAAGTTTTATTCTTAATTGTTAACCCATTTAGAACCAATGTACACAATTCTGTAAATTACGCACGTGTAGGTAATTTTTGGCCTGTACTGTACGTTGCGAAGCTCAGTGACCGATAATCTTACCTGTGGGTGAATGATTCGCAAACCGACTTACTGGTCTGAGTCATAATTGGTTCATATAACTGTAGTTGATCATACAAGTCTACAACTCATTGGATCTGACTACGAAGCAAGTGTTGTGTCTTAAGTACACCACGCATCATAAAATTTTGTGTTTGCAACACGCCACACCGTAAGTTAAAGAGGGTCATAAAGCGTTAAGTAAAGAATAACACTCCGCACTCACAACGACAAATAAACCGCATGGTTTACCTCTGGGTACAGATTTCTGGCAGGTTACCAGGTTTAACTGCCATCGATCGCGTACACAATAGGTCCCCTACGTGAGAGATAAGTAGGGCCAGTGACTTTTCGCAAGAAAATCGGAGTACACAGTAGACTTCAATATTATACACACACCTCAGCTGTTGTTATACCTCCATTGGCTGCTGGTGCCGTGTCCGTCTTTGACCAAGCCACTCAGGACTAAGTAGCTCCGACACTGAACCTTCGTGATTCGTGCGCAAACGGTTAACACAAGCCAGAACATTTTTTAGCCAATCAAAGAAGCTGGACGACCCTACCTTGCTTTGGACTGTATCTTTATCATTAAATGTCAAAGCTCGATATGGCATGCAGGACTAGTTAATAAATTTTTTATATATGTACGTTTTCAGTTATATTCGTATTTTACCATGCGGGACAGAAATTATTAAATAACGGGGGAAATTGTGATTACGGCCACAGACGTTTAATTAGGAACGGGAGAAAAATAAGTTGGATTTGGAAGAAAAAAAATGAAGATCTTCCCTGTGCACTGATGGAGGCATATAAAAAAATCCGTAAGCTTATACGATACCTGCTGCCGTACTTACAAAACTTATATATGGCCTGGGGCATGAGCAGGCATTCCAGCTATAATGTGAACCAGCATGAAATATTTCTATTACACTACAGCAGTTCGTGTACTAGCATTTGTCACACTTGGTAGGTGAGCAGATAGGCACATGGTTCGTAATGGGCCCCCTTGTTAGATCTACTGTTAACCAGTAGTTTTTGTAAGGCTGATGAAATACTACCACATTTAANACTACAGCAGTTCGTGTACTAGCATTTGTCACACTTGGTAGGTGAGCAGATAGGCACATGGTTCGTAATGGGCCCCCTTGTTAGATCTACTGTTAACCAGTAGTTTTTGTAAGGCTGATGAAATACTACCACATTTAAACATTGTTCCATTACAGTTGTATGTTATAATTAGGGGCAGTGATATTTCGCGAAAATATTTCGATACAAGATGCACTCCAAAGCACTGTAGGGTCGTCCAACTTCTTTGATTGGCTAAACAAATTTCAGGCCCTTATTAACCGTTTGCGTACGAATCACGAGGGTTCAGCAGGGTCACTCCCGAATTTTTGCCAGTTGGAATCGTGCTGGACGGTGCCGCCAGTCGGTGGGTTTTCTTGGGATCTCCCGTTTCTCCGTCCTTGCATTCCGGCGTTGCTACATTATCTTAGTCCTGAGTGGCTTGGTCAAAGACGGACGCTGCACCAGCATCCAATGGAGGTATAACAACAGCTGAGGTGTGTATATAGTATTGAAGTCTACTGTGTACTCAGATTTTTACGCGAAAAGTCACTGTCCCTAGTTATAATAGAACAGCTTACTGCTATATTCTCAGTATTTGGAAATAATATTGTAAAGTGACGAAGGAATTTTTTTTCAGTTGATTTCAAAATTTCGTAAAATGAATTTATTTCCTCATGTAAAATATTTATTTGTACCCGTTAATTAAAAATGTCATAAACTAACACAGTTCTGAACTCGCGTCCAAATCGAAACCGCCAAGTGCTTCGCCGTGATTATACTAATGCGCTAATATCTAGCCCAGCATTTCCAGCTTTAAATTGATAATAATGATTCCTTATCAAAAACTTGCAAAATTTTAGTTTTTATTTCGTTTTTAATATTTTATAATATTTCCATGATTAGTTCAAAGTGGTCATCGTCAACATTATTTGCCTTTGTATTTTTTTTTAAAGCTAATTTAAACTAGTTTCATTATCACGAATGTTGGAGGCATCATTTGTTTTTCTTTATCAACTCGATTATGTATCAATCACGGGAAGCATATTGTACGTTCTTAGAGTGCAGTGTAATTGTCCAATCATAAAAGCTGGGGTGGATCATGCCGCGGAAAATAGTGCAGGTCCCATTGCTAAACATGGCATGAAATCTGTCCTTTACAAGGCGACAAATGCCTCATCACGAGCGCTATGGCAGAACTCCCACGAGCTGTAACGGAATATGGCATCACGTTATAATCACACGGCCAACTGTAACGTACGTGTTTGTTCACAATGTAATTTTCAAGAAACGCACATATTTTCCATTAATAAGATAACTTTCGACTAATTTTAATATATATTTAATGCATTAAAGATAAGTCGGAGGACTTGTATAACAGTCGCAAGTCACTTAGGTTAATGAACAGTGTTCTAATCCTTAATGCTATTTCCGAAAGTGCAATCCAGTGTTGATACACGTGGGGTGGTTACAGACGCAGCTTGCATGCGCACCCAACGCTATGTTACGCCTACGGTTTAGCACTACGGAACGGACAGCGTGTTGTTCGCGTCACGTGAGGATTATTGAACTTGCCGCTGGCTCGTGAACAGTGCGGAAGCACCTTCCCGAACGTGGCAATCAACTTTTATTTCCCCCCTCCCCACAATCTGGTCCCGATAGATACTGGCTCGTCCGCCGCGCGCCGCGAGAATCCAATTCGCCAGCGAGTGCGTGTTATTGAAGCTCGATGGATGCACCACCTTCCACGGGACAAGCTGTCTACCCTAGAGTCGCAGTTGCGACCCAGTATCGACCATAGACTGCAGATGAGGTAGACCGCCTGTTCGTATTCTGCGCACGCGCCCAACATTGACCTACCCCCGGTCATACACAACGGTCAAAGTCACGTGGTCAACGGTGACGAACGCGTATGTTTATATCTCAATTTTAAACGACATGGACTATTATACAGCGTGATTCTAAAATCACGGGACAAACATTGAGGGGTGGTAGAGCTTACTCAAACGAACAATTATTGTATAGGAATATATGGGCGGAAGTGACGCGTTGAGGCACAAACACAAAAACATAACACATNTGCTTCGCCGTGATTATACTAATGCGCTAATATCTAGCCCAGCATTTCCAGCTTTAAATTGATAATAATGATTCCTAATCAAAAACTTGCAAAATTTTAGTTTTTATTTCGTTTTTAATATTTTATAATATTTCNTTTTATTTCGTTTTTAATATTTTATAATATTTCCATGATTAGTTCAAAGTGGTCATCGTCAACATTATTTGCCTTTGTATTTTTTTTTAAAGCTAATTTAAACTAGTTTCATTATCACGAATGTTGGAGGCATCATTTGTTTTTCTTTATCAACTCGATTATGTATCAATCACGGGAAGCATATTGTACGTTCTTAGAGTGCAGTGTAATTGTCCAATCATAAAAGCTGGGGTGGATCATGCCGCGGAAAATAGTGCAGGTCCCATTGCTAAACATGGCATGAAATCTGTCCTTTACAAGGCGACAAATGCCTCATCACGAGCGCTATGGCAGAACTCCCACGAGCTGTAACGGAATATGGCATCACGTTATAATCACACGGCCAACTGTAACGTACGTGTTTGTTCACAATGTAATTTTCAAGAAACGCACATATTTTCCATTAATAAGATAACTTTCGACTAATTTTAATATATATTTAATGCATTAAAGATAAGTCGGAGGACTTGTATAACAGTCGCAAGTCACTTAGGTTTATGAACAGTGTTCTAATCCTTAATGCTATTTCCGAAAGTGCAATCCAGTGTTGATACACGTGGGGTGGTTACAGACGCAGCTTGCATGCGCACCCAACGCTGTGTTACACCTACGGTTTAGAACTACGGAACGGACAGCGTGTTGTTCGCGTCACGTGAGGATTATTGAACTTGCCGCTGGCTCGTGAACAGTGCGGAAGCACCTTCCCGAACGTGGCAATCAACTTTTATTTCCCCCCTCCCCACAATCTGGTCCCGATAGATACTGGCTCGTCCGCCGCGCGCCGCGAGAATCCAATTTGCCAGCGAGTGCGTGTTATTGAAGCTCGATGGATGCACCACCTTCCACGGACAAGCTGTCTACCCTAGAGTCGCAGTTGCGACCCAGTATCGACCATAGACTGCAGATGAGGTAGACCGCCTGTTCGTATTCTGCGCACGCGCCCAACATTGACCTACCTCCGGTCATACACAACTGTCAAAGTCACGTGGTCAACGGTGACGAACGCGTATGTTTATATCTCAATTTTAAACGACATGGACTATTATACAGCGTGATTCTAAAATCACGGGACAAACATTGAGGGGTGGTAGAGCTCACTTAAACGAACAATTATTGTATAGAAATGTATGGGCGGAAGTGACGCGTTGAGGCACAAACACAAAAACATAACACATTAACGAAAACATAAAATGTTAATTAGCAGCATACTTAACGAGTGATTCCGTACATAAAATGTTAAAACAGTTGCTGGAAATGCATCCACCAACAGTCACGCATGCTTGGCGACCTCTACATATGGCGTGATTGGCTGACAATAGTGGCTTGCGTGAAATACCCAGCGTATTTGAATCTGTTCGACAATCACTCTACCGACGCTACCAAGCATACATTACTGTCAGTGGTAGCCATTTTGAGCAATTATTATAAACATTGCTGCAAAAAGGCATTTATCGGCGACGTCGTTAATAAACAATGTGTTGCATTTCATGTGTTATTTTTGTGTTTGTGCCTCAAAGCGTCACTGCCGCCCATATATTCCTGTACAATAATTTTTTTTTGTTAGCTCTACCACCCCTCAATGTTTGTCTCGTGATTTTAGAGTCACTCCGTATTAATAAAAAACACGTGCCGAATTGAATTTAGTCAAACTGCATTACAAATTGGCTAGAGGAAGAATATAAAAACCAGGGTNAAAAAAACACGTGCCGAATTGAATTTAGTCAAACTGCATTACAAATTGGCTAGAGGAAGAATATAAAAACCAGGGTACTTGTTTACAAATCAGTTTTCTAACCTAAAATCCAAATCGTACCGTTTTCGCTATACGCATGGGCAGTGACAGTTCGCGAAAAGATTTCGAGACAAGATACAGTCCGAAGCACTTTAGGGTCGTTATGCTTCTTTGATTGGCTAAAAAAATGTTTTGGTCCGTGTTAACAAGATGGCGGTAATCCTGTGCTGTGGTCACGTTGCGTGGTCCAGTACCCGGTCGTCGCTGCGTACGACCCTATCCTATCCACGGGTTCCACACACGCATCACTGTGGTAGCAGCATGCCCCGTACGAGACGAGATGTCACGGTATGACAAACCCGTTTCCCGGAGACCGATCATTCTCGCCCGTTCGAACTCACTCACATGCTGATATAGCGCCCGTTGACTTCGACGTGGCATACTGGCACTTGCTTTCACTTCGTTTGACGGGTCTTCACTGACTGAGCTTGGCGTGACACTGACCTTTCCCGTCACACACGAGAGAGCGCTGCTGGGCCTACGTGTACGCCATCTCTCTGCAATCGCAATAACGTATTGCTTGTACACTGCTCTACACATACTCCGAGTTTGGATTAATTCAGGCTATTATGTTTAGGTGCTGCAATTTTCAAAAAATAACAGCGTATATCGTACACTGCATTTTATATGAATTACACAAACATGGAAATATTTGTATGACTGCGAACTGTCACTTCATGGAATTTGATCTAAATGTGATCCCTCGCAAAAAGAGTGGAATTTTTTAATAATTTCTGAAATTGAATAACTTTACCGTTATTTTGGAGAAAACGACAATTTTTNCAAAAAGAGTGGAATTTTTTAATAATTTCTGAAATTGAATAACTTTACCGTTATTTTGGAGAAAACGACAATTTTTTACTCGTCGTACTTTGTATGTGCTGCTTGTATGTAAATTCTACTGAAAAAAAAACACATAAACTCAAAAATGTATCATTAATTTTGCGTTGTTTGTTTAAGTGCCAGAGTATGTTCAAATATTCGTTGTACAGTGACATACATAGAATCATGTGTATTATCAGCTGAAGATTCGGAATCATTTTAGCAAGCTTTGTGCACAATTTTCTGGCTATGTACATTACCGTTATAATTTCCAAAGTAATCTCTGATGGGTAGAGACCTAAAAAATTCGCGGATTCATTTCCGGACAAGCTAGAATTTAAAACACGTGTGTTAATACAATGTCAACCATTAGTCCACGTGGTGTTTGACACCTGGAGAATGCTGGCCCAATCTTCGCCTTCCGCTGTGAAGGCAGACAACCAATGTGCATTTGATGTCGGCATATCTGTACATAGGACTATAGAGTCTAGCCTGCAGGTCCTTGAACTCGCGAATTTTTTAGTTCTCTACTGATGGGAAAGCATGTTGTTGGGGCCTGAGCTCAAACCTCGAAATTATAAATAATAATTTTTCTTTAATTTACAAAATAAAATCGGGCGGTATTTCCCAGTGATGGGAGAATGTTAGAAATAAGCAGAAAAGTAGGTAAATATTAATTAAATTCACGAAGAAAAGAAAACGGATAGCGGAATCGAAACAACCAAGATAAGCCATCAAGAAAAAAGGGTAAAATTCTCTTATGGTATTGAACCTAGCAAATTAAACGATTTCAAATTGAACTCTACCTCACGAAGTGGGTAGAAACTTTAGATCCGACTACTCGCTTGTTACCTGTAGCTATGGGCAGTGACATTTCGCGAAAAGATTTCGAGACAAGATGCAGTCCAAAGCACTGTAGGGTGGTCCAGCTTCTTTGATTGGCTGAAAAATGTTCTGGTCCGTGTTAACCGTTTGCGCACGAATCACGAAGGTTCAGTGTCG
>NQII01000686.1:126277-155513 GCA_002778355.1 Clitarchus hookeri | reverse complement strand
CCTCAGCTGTTGTTATACCTCCATTGGCTGCTGGAGCCGTGTCCGTCTTTGACCAAGCCACTCAGGACAAAGTAACTCTGACACTGAACCTTCGTGGTTCGTGCGCAAACGGTTAACACGGGCCACAACATTTTTCAGCCAATCAAAGAAGCTGGACGACCCAACAGTACTTTGGACTGCATCTTGTCTCGAAATCTTTTCGCGAAATATCGCTACCCCTACGAATAAAGCACACATCTTCTATGCCTACCTAATGAGAGTGGACATGAACATTCAATGCCTTTGCCGACACTTTTTTAAACCAGTGGTTGAGACAAAACTTGGTAAGTCTCTAATTAATTATAATATTCGCTAGGAAGACGGTTAAAGGTCAAAAGAAATTAACTTATTTCATGCTATAAAATTTTACGGCGAAAGGATACATTTTAAAAGTTTTCTTCCTTTAAATGTCTCTATCCTCTTTAAGATGCATGTCGCTCGAACAGCTTCAATTAAAGGCATCACACTGTTCTGTATTCCTGCTCCGCATGTCTTTGAGAAGTCACCTTTAAATTGCGCGAAATTCGAAAGGTTTAATAAGATGTCAAACGCAGGCTCAACGCATCAAAATGAAATATTGTTGCAAGGACTTTGCTGTGTATTGCCGTAGACAGCGTAGCACGCTATAAATACTTGGTGGAAACAACAGACGTTCAAACTTTCCGTATAATTATTAAACAGGGCAACGTGCATATTAAATTAAACTCCCATCGCAGAAGTGGCATTCTCTTACTGCTTATAATAACACGATACAGTTTCACCGAACCCTAAATGAGCACAGAAACCACCAAATATGTTGTATACACGATAACTTGATTTTTTTTCTGTAATCATAGAAGATAACAATTTTATAACTCCTACGATTTCTTTTTGGCCATAATAACAGATATAACAGTGTGAANTGTAATCATAGAAGATAACAATTTTATAACTCCTACGATTTCTTTTTGGCCATAATAACAGATATAACAGTGTGAAGTATTCATTTTAAAGTGTTGTTCTGATTATACCTGTCACAAATGTTTTTGTAAATTAACCGACATGGAATATTTTCATTATTTAAAAAAATTAAATTTACACACTAACATTTTGTAACAGTTTTTCTTATATTTTTANACATGGAATATTTTCATTATTTAAAAAAATTAAATTTACACACTAACATTTTGTAACAGTTTTTCTTATATTTTTATTTCTAAAAAATCTGTTGGAATCACCAGTTACTGTGAGACAGGCATGTACTCCTACGCGAACTCTTGCTGGTTTGAAAACGAACACCCCTTAATAAGCTATCAAACACTTAGAAGTTGTAACATCGTGAAAAATTCCTCAGTTTGCTGCTTAATTGCGTGCTAAATGAACACCGGGCGAGGTTCAAGTTAAGGGTGTTGGGCACAAACGAATTTGTTATTTTATATTCGTATCAGATACGGTTCAACTTGTAAACATAATATCTTGCATACTTTTTGTTCAGATACATTTTATTATATCGCGTGATTTTTGTAAAATTACATGTAAAAGTCAAAGTATACTGTTTTTGAAATGAAGTAAGGGAAACTTAAAGGTCTTGCCTTAACTCTTTTTAAGGCATGTTAAGCAGAAGCTAATTTACAAAAATTCAGGGGCAGCCATTAATAAAAAATTATATGAATTATATTATAAGTAGAAAGGTTTTTAAATTCCAAAATATTTCCCTTGTACGATTTTACAGACATTTAAAGTGTATCTTGGCATTGGCCTTAAGTGTGAAATAACTAATTTTTGGACGTTAGTTAGTTTCCATAATTTTCACTTTTCCAAAAGTGTAAAATTTAAATTTTGACATGTATTAATGAGAAAACTATGAGATAAAAAACAGATTGTTTAAGGAAAGGGTAATCACTGATAATGTCGACAAGTTAAACAGTATTTGCACAAATATATAATAACAAATTTTATCGTGGCCAACGCCCTTTAATTAAGTTTAGATACAAAAAGTGCAATTGTTCTATGCTTAAATTTGTAAATGGTCAATTATCCCTAAATAGGTTTAAAATGACTAGAGTGGGTCCCTCAAAGAGCCATAAATCCTGCCACTACTTCTTACAAAGCTACAGGTAGGGCTAACCAATGTAAAATATTTAAGCCAGGCACGAAAGTAAAATACGTCCAACTATAGTAAATACATTTGGTGTTTAACGCACATAACGGCTTTCGGGGATGCTTCTTAGAACTAGTAAAAATATAAGTAAAAATTATAAAAAAAAAAAAAATGTAATAACGTAAAAATTACACTTAATATTTATTGGCAATAAAAACATTTTCTGACCACTCCAACGTAAAGCAAGTCTTTCGAATAACCTTAGCGACTGCAAATAAATTTTTCTTTTTGCACGTTTAGTTACGCCACATTCATACCGAATTATCAATCTGGCGGACCTTTCACGTAAATCACTGGCAATACCAGTTTAATGCCGCAGGTAAGTAAAATGCAGCGCAGGGTAAAATTTCATACCATCCAGTAATTCAGTTTCATTCCGGTTTAACTAAAATTTAAATCTGTACTCGCCTCGTTAGTTTCGAATAATCCTCTCTAACACACTGCGGCGCCAGGAGGCGGCCTCTAATTGCGAACTGGTGCGAAATTGTAGCCGTGCGTGACTCGTTTGCAGTACGACCTGGTTTCAAAATTATTTTAAAAAAAGGGGGTCATATCCGCAATTTTATAAATTTAAAAGGTACGCCGAAAAGTAAAAATTTACACGCAAACAGAAAACGCGTGATAAAGCACATACTTCAAGTTATCGTATTTTGTTACACAGGTCAGTTATGCCAAATAAATGTATTTGAAACAAATAAAGAAGTCTACAAGCCAATAGAAAACTATTTACAAATTAAAATCAGCTGAGAAAAATTTGGTTAAATAATTATTGGATTCACTAAAATTTTGCGGAATCAAAAAATTTAAGCAAAATTTTAAAAAAATATTATAGTTATATGTAATAACTTCGTGACCATTTTTCTGCACTAAAAGGAAAAATGCCAGCAAAACATTTAAATAAGTATTACTGACAACACCGTCAGCTATTGACATAAAGAGAGTTTTACTTCCCCCAATTTCCAAAAGTAATTTTTGTTTCACTAATTCCATTTGGTTTTAATTATTCAGCCTGAGACAGTTTCTGGAATAAAAAAAATAAAACAAATGGGCGAGATATTAAAGGCAGTTTTCTGCAATGAAGAAATAATAATATTTTCAGAGCGTTTATCATAGCTTAAAAATATTTTCCTTTTTAAAAAAATAAAAATCAAAGTCCGTACTCACACTAGCGAACGAGGTTCAGTTACAATTATATTTTTTTTTGGACACTTCGTGTGGATATCCCACTTTAAAGCGTAAATAAGCAATTATTTTTCACATTTATGTTAATCACATTAAAGGAACCGCATAAAATTTAGAACGTTAGAGGCACAGAGATAAGACACCAAGCTGTAAGGGTTAAAATAGTATGCACAGCAAGTGCCTCATCGCCTCCGCACGCAAAGCCAAAGATATGTAAATGGAATGCATAATTTTTTTTTTTTGTTCTACGTGCAGCTCCGAGACTTGGAAGTTTGAGTGGATATTGTTATCGGACAACAGTTTATCCGGGGAGAATATAAGCCAATATTACATCCGTTAACATTACCAAGATATGCATAACCCAGCAAGACATAAAACTAATCTTCCGCGCTGGTTTCAGTAAGTACTACGAAGTACAAGTACTAATCTACACGTCCCTGAACCTCAAAAAAAAATTTCTGGGGTGTTAAAATACGTTAAATCTAAATTTAAATCCCTTAAAAATCCCGGAAACGTCGTTTAGTAACTGGCATATGTGAGATTTTAGTGAAACAAAAATTACAACGAAATTGGCAATCCCTTATTCCTTTTTAGACTTTATGTAGATGAGCACACTTGTGATTATATAAACATATATATATATACACACTTGTAATATAGAGGCTGTTCGGAAATTTAGCTACAACAATTCGGGAGAAAATGAGGTAGATATGTACAATGAAACTTATAGACTAGCTCAATTCCAAAGGAAGATATATAAGCCCTTAAAAGTTGAGTTAAGAAATCGAATTTTTCTAAAATATCACAAATTATTTGTAATTAAACTACAATTCTCTAGAAAATGTTTTGTGCTATCGAGATATTAACCCTACGGACCAACTCCTCCTTCCTCCACCATTAAATCAACAGGGTTGCCCGACATTTTCTTGCATACAATTATTTTTTCTTCACGTTTTGTGGAATTTTAATATAATTTTATTGAGCTGTACGTTTTGTATAACAGAAAATGTCTTCCTGCTGCAAGCGCTTAGAACCCACCACTTCCTTTCAAAATGCAAACAAAGTTTTCAGCGGCGACGATACGACGCCTGGCACGTAGGCAACACTAACAAGGGAAGGTAATAATAATGGCGTGTGGGGAGTGCACCCAGGGCAAGGCAACACCCTCCGAGTGACGGTCTTTCCAGCTGGGACCCGTAGGTGACCGTCATCCCCGGGCATGACAGAAATGAAACCCTAGAATGGAGCGGCGCTGGAATGCAAGGGCGGGGGAAACGGGAGTACCCCGAGAAAACCCGCCGGCAAGCGGCATCGTCCAGCACGATTCCCACATGCGAAAATCCGGGAGTGAACCCGCCGGGGATCGAACCCGGATCGCCGTGGTGGGAGGCGAGCGCCCTGGCCACTACGCCACCACTGCCACTTAGAGAGGGTAAACACATAGTAAGCGACCGACATTGGGCCGGCTACTCTCGACGATAAACGAGACAGAAGGTGTGTGCTGGGTTTACATGTGTGTAGGACTGTAGGGTCGACAGTATGTCAAGGTCGGCGCGAGATGAATTGGTTCACATGCACTTAATGTACGGAGCGGCAGACTGCAGTGGCCTGAGAGCACGTGATGTGTCCCCCTCTCGATCATAGAACGTTTGTCGCAGTTAACCGACGCACAAGGAAAGCAGGTAGATAGACCCTGATAACAGTTATTGCTAGGGGCAGTGATATTTCGCGAAAGGATCTCGAGACACAANTGAGAGCACGTGATGTGTCCCCCTCTCGATCATAGAACGTTTGTCGCAGTTAACCGACGCACAAGGAAAGCAGGTAGATAGACCCTGATAACAGTTATTGCTAGGGGCAGTGATATTTCGCGAAAGGATCTCGAGACACAATATACAGTCCAAAGCACTGTAGGGTCGTCCAGCTTTGTAGATTGGTTAAAAAATGTTTTGACCCGTGTTAACCGTTTGCGCACGAATCACGAAGGTTCGATGTCGGAGTTACTTCGTTCTGAGTGGCTTGGTCACAGACGGACACGGCATCAGCAGTCAATGGAGGCATAACAACAGCTGAGGTGTGTATATAGTATTGAAGTCTACTGTGTGCTCCGATTTTCACGCGAAAAGTCACTGGCCCTAGTTATTGCATTGTGCAGTTGTTTGCCACTTGCTGTCTCATTTGAACGTTTACGGGTGCGTGAGCGAGATTGCAGCGACCAGGCATGTTAGCACGTACGCACGACATACGGTTATGTTAAGTAAGTATGTTTTACCACACACGTACCGCTTTAGTCCACTTAAGAATATTCGGCCCACTATCGGATGCTTACGACATGTTTACATTCGCGCAATCGATGTATTGCCTACGTGCCAGGCATTCTATCGTCATTGCTGCAATTGTGTTCATTTTAGAACGAAACTTTGGGTCCTAGGCACTTGTAACCTGATAACTTTTTTTTTAAATAAGATGTACTGCTAAATAAAACGACATCAAAATTTTATAAATCTTGAAGGCAAAACAATTGTATGCAATTATAGGGTTGCCACATTTATTATTCAGATGAACACCGGTTTTCGCATAGGTTCAAGATATCGGTAACACTGAACGTTAATCAAGGGAGTCGTAGGTTAAATCCTCTCTGTTTCCGATATTTAGCAAAAAAAGCCATTTTAAAATGCGATTTTGAAGGGCATGTAGTCCCCTTACGAATTTAAACATTTTTTAAATTACATTGCATACGCCTACCTAATTATCCGCAAGGGATTACCTCCCGAAATATTTCGGGGGAGTTTCCGAACAGCCTGTATATTTTAAAAATCGGCATCAGCTCTTTAAATTGTTAGTTAACAATATTTGACTACCCCACTTATAACTTGGGATATGGTAGCTTAGAATTTTTCTTGGTTATTGAAGGTGTGACACGTTTCGAACCCGTTCTAATTTCCTTTCTTTGTGTGGGTAAAGGTGCACTCAGAGTCATCCGTTGCATCCGTCAGTCACTTGTCTGTAAGGCGGTCACGTGATCTTCAACCAATCGCAGGGCAATTTTTTTTTCTATCCGTCAATTCGTCAAATATTTTTCAAACTTCAACTTTCGACGGACCGACGTGATGGATGGGCCACCGCCTTCTGACGACATTACGTAGACGCGAATAAGCACTTTGAAATCAAATGCAAGGCGGTGGTTCTGTGTACGTTATCATTGGTGGTGAATTAAGGAATTTAAAATGTAAACAATAATTCAGTATAAATACTTATCAAGTCAAAAAATTGTTTCCCCGAAATAATTTAATCTTGAAAATTTATTTCCAACCAAAATATACATTCAACTAAAGAAATATCACAATATTAAGTTGTCACCCTGAAAGATTGACGGACGACGGATTGTTGTGAGCCCAGTTTTAGATGCTCATTATTATAAAAAAATACTACTCATAACAACGTTACATAAAAAAAAAAGTCAAACATCGTAATGCGCACGATAGATTATAAATACAAAATTTGATAGTACGTTATTTGGGGTGACAATTAAAAATTTCAATCCTTTACCATCAAAAAATTACGCCGTTTGCTTGAGAACGATGGTCGTAAGGTGGTATGGACCTGTATTTCCCACGGTTGTTGGACGCAGGTGACTCTCTTACGTGTTGTGAACGCCGGTGCATGTTTACCAACCTAGCCGGAGATTAAAGCAACTTGTTTCCCAGGCCAACCTGCCATGCATTTGATTGACGCAGCGGGTGGGAGCGCCGGCATAATTAATTAACAACCCTTCGCCGCCGTCGAAATAAAGGCGCCCGGGTCGATGCGGTTATTTTTTTTTCCGCGCTTGGATCGGTACCAGTGGCGCTACACTGCGGAGAACGCACGAACTACGTCCGACCAGGCGGAGCGCTCTTGACCCGGACCGGGATAATTGCGTTCTATTCGTAACTGCACTCGAACTTCAAGGACTCCACACTATACGTACATCGATTTTAGGTGATTTCCAAATGATGGTATGGTTCGCGGTGAACGCATCTCTTTAAATATAATAAATACCCTGTCGCGAACTACACGCCTTTGACGTAAACAACTTAAGGCTCCCCACATACCCGGTGCTTGAACAGCTTTATAGAGTGTTAGTAATTAATTTTTTTTNGACGTAAACAACTTAAGGCTCCCCACATACCCGGTGCTTGAACAGCTTTATAGAGTGTTAGTAATTAATTTTTTTTCTGCGAAATTATTAAACGTGCGTGCAATGTGCTGATCAACGAAAATAACACATACTTCAGACGAGGGNATTTTTTTTCTGCGAAATTATTAAACGTGCGTGCAATGTGCTGATCAACGAAAATAACACATACTTCAGACGAGGGTTGTTTAGTGTTTTCATGACGTCACTTACATTATAAATACCATTTTTAATACTCCAAAAATGGTTTTAATCGCTTCCTTCAAAGCGTTCTATCTCAAAATACACTCCGTCAGGTACGTACAAAACCATTCAAGGGCCTTGCACTGAAACTTACTGCAGACGTTTCACGAATAAAATAATAGGGTCACGACTGAAAGTCTCGTAGCTACATGCAGTGCGACGCCAACACTGCAGCCTTGCGTTTAGCGGCGATGGCGTACTTGATGCGCGTGGCAGTGTCGCCCGTATCGCTCCCACGCCTCTCGGCCTCAAACGCGGAGGAAATCTCCAGGTAGGCGGGGGCCTTAAGACCCAGGCATAATTGATATAAGCGTTTCACGAGCACAGNAACGCGGAGGAAATCTCCAGGTAGGCGGGGGCCTTAAGACCCAGGCATAATTGATATAAGCGTTTCACGAGCACAGTTATAAAGACGTGAAAAAAACTTATCACAACAAAAGCACAAAACAGCACAACACTTTCGACACTAGTTTGTTTGTTTTTTCCAATTTTGCTACTTGAGAAGGTTTCGCTGCTTTAGTTGGTAGCATGATTAAACCAAAATCTTAAGTTAACCACAGCAATTAATGTTAATTCAATCGAACTTAACTTTTTCAACCATTTCCACTGAAAAAATACAATTCAAATTTAAATTTAGATCTCCCACAGATTCTCGTAGCCAACACGTACTAACTGAACAGAAGTTAGCCACTCCAAGAAAATCGAAGTCAATAAACAGAATTTTCCACTTGAAAACGTAGTGCATCATTCGAGGCTTCTGAATGTTGTTTATACATACACTCACATGACGGTAGTTATGTCAAAAGCTGTCTGTTGACCAACAGAGAAAACGGGAAGAATATAATGTTAATTTGAAATAATAGCCATTTTACAAATAATAATAACATTTCCCAAAATAACCCACTACAATACACAGAAATTGTTACAAGATTAACGAAAAAAAAAACACTCACGTCCTGCTTTCATTTAGCCATGTGATTTAACCTATGCAAAATCCATTAGTATCTCATTAAATTATATTGCGGCTACTGAATTCTGAAATGGAAANACACTCACGTCCTGCTTTTATTTAGCCATGTGATTTAAACTATGCAAAATCCATTAGTATCTCATTAAATTATATTGCGGCTACTGAATTCTGAAATGGAAAACAAAATTATTATCGAAGTAAAAAATTGCTAATTAAAATCTGCATAGTTGATATCATGTTTTAAAGATACGTAAAACTATTTTACATGGCCTTATTTATGACACTGTATGAAGTTCGGAATAAAAAAATAACTACCGAGTCTACATAAGCAAGGAAGTGTATGAAAAGTAAATTCTCTGATTCTGAGCCCTGTTTCTGCGCGACAAAACACCTTTCGGTGTAACGAAAATTCTATAATAAATAAAGTTCCTGTAATATTTTATTTTAATGCAGTCGTAACGTTTATGCCGTTAATGGAGAGGCGAATTTTGCACCTCAGAAGGTCATTCGTAAAGTTTGAGGTAACAGTGTACCTGACGATATAATGTGACTAGAGTCGCAGTCTCACAAGTTTTTTTTTTGACACGGGTTCAAATCTCGCTTAGGTACAAAATATTTTGACATTTTAAAATTTAGTTTTTGTATAGAGGAAATTACCCAAATGACGAAAATTATACAATTTTTTCTTTGTGACATCGTTTTTAATCTTCGAAGCACAGAAAACTAACTGGGAAATTTACGGAGTGATACCGCGAATACACGGAAGGTTCTGTGAAATTTACGGTAAGTTCACTTTTGAATAGCAATAAGGAACGTAATTTTACGGAAGGTTACGGAGACGTGTGGATAAATATTTAGCAGCACTGTTCCGTAAAATTAAGGACGATTGTTTTATAAAGTGTAGAATACACTTGGGAAAGTGAACGCCTGATAGTTATGTTGCACTGCAAGGTTTGTACGTAACATTGGTTACAGCCTGCTCAGGTGTTGCTCTGAATTGAGGTTTCTCAAAAGAAGTCGACATCGAAAGTGATTTTACCAATGAAGGCTAATCAAATTAAGAAAAAAAAATTGCTTATTCATCCGATATGAGTGACAAGTACTTCACGAAAACGTCCCACGCAAGGAATTATTCGTGTACGTTATCGTGAGCATTCCAATTTGTTTCGCTTAAACTTCTCCATCTTGAGGATATAAAGTGCCCACCCTGCTTTTTGTTTTGATATTAAGTACTATGACAATGAACTGTGCATTATTCAGAATTTCTTAAGTTGCAATTTCTCAGTGTCAGTTACGATTGCACATATTCCAGACTTTGACTGATAGTTTGCTTTAATCCGAGCTGTTTTGAAATCACTCTACTTTCGACGATTTTCCGCAGACATATCCAAACGCTAAGATGGTTACGTGTCATTCAACTGCCACTGTTCACTTCTCAGAAAAACTTCTATGCTTTTCTTACACCCNGACGCTAAGATGGTTACGTGTCATTCAACTGCCACTGTTCACTTCTCAGAAAAACTTCTATGCTTTTCTTACACCCAAACTCTTATTCCAATGCCTGTGAAACGAAATCAGTCGATTCCGTTAGGTAATAATTCAAACGTTTCACTTCAGATGAGAGGATAAGTCATTTCCATATTCTTATTTACAAAGTAAAATATAAGTTCAAAGCTTTCTGTATAGCAAAGAAGGCCATTTATTTGAAACTATTTTATTTAAATTAACAAAATATTGCATTAACTCAAAGGGATCGTTAAAGAAAGTTAGTTAAGTTTGATGTTTTTTAATGTTTTACTTGCGCATTTTTAATTTAAGGGAATATTAATTTTATTTTTATTTAAAAAATCCTCTTTTTTGTTCAGTTCACAGAAAATTAATGTTGCCATACACCAAATTATAAAGGGTTGAGTGTTCTTACAANATCCTCTTTTTTGTTCAGTTCACAGAAAATTAATGTTGCCATACACCAAATTATAAAGGGTTGAGTGTTCTTACAATTTTTTTTTCGTTCATCAAGGTTTCAAGTATCTAACGAAAATTTTATATGTTACCTTTCGTAACCAGCAAATTTCTAAGATCATCGACCTACTGGAATCATTAAATTACAGTAACTGANGTTATATGTTACCTTTCGTAACCAGCAAATTTCTAAGATCATCGACCTACTGGAATCTTCAAATTACAGTAACTGAATTTATCACAAAGGATACTGTTAAACTATTGTAACCACAGTGCAAGATTATCACTGTCATTAATAAAGAGATTTAAAAAAATTTGTTTTGTGGTAAACGTATTTTTAAGTGGTTCATATTTTATCGATATTTTTATTGCGGCAACAAAGCATGTATTGCAGCAAAGAAAGTATTTAATAAACTGTCAATACTCTAGCCAGAATCTACGTTAAAATACAAATATTGTTTTATGGGTAAAAGTAGGAGGGCGTGTTCCTAATGTTTGTTTCAAAACGTGTGCAATTAACAACGAACCAGCCATGACCCTTATTCTTATTAAGTGCCTACATCTAAAGTAGCACAGTGTTAAAACTGGGGGTTCTCCGTGTTATTCCATTGCCCTTTTTAATTCCGTAGTTTGTCCATTGCTGGCTTAGTGTTGGGGCTCGATTCTTACCTCTCTGGGTCCGTGTAATCGACAACATGATTTCAGAAATTGATACTCGACGCCACAGACATATTTCTCGGGCTATGTACAGTTACGACTGCAGGTTAAGTGTGAGTTTTGTCGTTGTGCAGTGAAGTAATCACTAGGACTCTTAGGAACGGCAGCGTTTAGCTTAGTCAATAAATTCCGAAAGATTTTTGCTTTTTATAATGCACTCTGATGAGGTCCATCTGTGGCTTCAAATATATGCTAACTTGAGCCCACGGCGTACTTAGGCGATAGCTCATTAATAGGGCCAATGACTTTTCGCGTAAAAACCGGAGCACACAGTACACTTCAATACTATATACACGCCTCAGCTGTTGTTGTACCTCCATTGGCTGCTGGTGCCGTGTCCGTCTTTGACAAAGCCACTAAGGACTGAGTAACTCCAACACTGAACCTTCGTGATTCGTGCGCAAACGGTTAACACAGGCCAGAACATGTATAAGCCCATCAAAGATGCTGGACGACCTTACAGTGCTTTGGACTGTATATTGTCTCGAAATCTTTTCGCGAAATATCACTGTCCCTAGTTATATATAATACTAACTTTTACCCGCGACTTCGCTCGCGTGGTTATAGTAACGAACTTCTAGGGATAAATAACGGTATTTGTTAGTAGACGGACACTGATCAATAAACACAGAACAGAGCGCTAACGATGTCATTTTTTTGGTGCTAGAATCGCTCTTTTACATAGCCACTGGTCGTCATTTATATTTCTTTGTATATCTGGGTAAACGATTGCAATCAGTCCCGTATAACACTGCACGGAATTACTAAAATCCCCCTTAGTGACACACAGCTCACGGCATCTTTTTTCTAACCACCCATCTCCAATTTTTAATAGCGTATCAGCATATTGGTCCTGTATCAACGTCATTTTGAGGTGCACTCTCACATTTGTTGTCAAGCTGAATTTCTTCACAGTTGCCCATACGCTTGACGACTTGAGACAGGCTTTGATTTCATCTGCAGGTGTGCCCCTCTGAATCACCGGTAGAGTTTGGCGGAAGTCACCAGCCAGTAATACAACCATTCCTCCCATGTCTGTATTGTTTCGTATATCCTGCAGAGTTCGGTTAAGGGCCTCTATCGCTTTTTCGTGTGACATTGTACTTTCATCCCACACTAACAACTTGCATTGACGCAGCATTGTACCCCGAGAGCTATTTTTACTAAACTTTATTTCTAGAGGGAATGAGATATTTTTTCGGGGTTTTTAAAAGTAGCATATGTCACTTCCCGGCCCTCCAACTATCTCTGTGCAAAAAATCACGTCAATATCCGCTTCTCCGTTGCGACGTGAAAGAAGGAGAACCGAACAAACAAACAAACAAACACACTTTCGCATTTATAATATTAGTTAGGATATGTATGTACATATGTACACACATATATATGTATGTGTGTGCGTGTGTACGTTGGTGTGTGTGTAAACTTTGCTTGTTATCGCCACCACACTGCAAAAAAATATTGTTGATTTTACTGAGTTGTTTGCACTTTCACAAACATTTTTAAAAATACAATATCACTTGCAAAATTTATTCTTTGGAACGTTATAAAAGCCGTATTTTCTTACATATAAAGAAGTTTGTACTGGTGAGGAATCACTTTAAGGGACTGAGCCAGTTTAAAAATTACTACTTAAAGAAGTGCATGTGTTTCCGAAAGACGTGCTGTTAAACAATAATCACCCTTGGTGAGAGTAGGGAGTGGGGGATGATTTCTAATTACATTTTTCTACATATTTAACATTAAATTCCCAGGAAAGATCACCTTATACCACCATAATGCNGATGATTTCTAATTACATTTTTCTACATATTTAACATTAAATTCCCAGGAAAGATCACCTTATACCACCATAATGCTATGCGAATTTCCCCAGCATAATATTTTTTGTAAAATACCGAAAATATTTTCATAATATTTAATATATGTAATGGAAAAGACTATTTTCTGACGTAAAAATTAAAAAAAAGAATGTTTTGCAATGATGTATATTACAATAAAAGTTGGTCTGGACATTGTCGTACAAAGTAGTTACATGGCAAAACATCAAGACTTTATACATAAAAGACGCTAGTAGCATGAAAATAATTATATCTTTACTTAAAACTAATGCAAGTTGCAACTCAAAGTTATAATTTTGAAAATTACGAAACAAGGGTCATCTATATTTCTCTCTGTGAATATTTTCTCTCGAATATATTTTGTTGCAGAAATCGGCGGCAGCCTGAAAATAGTTATGAAATTAGACAACCCCTGCATTCAATGGAAAATTCACCATTACTTCGTCAAAATCAATATAATAATTTTCTTTGGTGTCCATACATTAATTTATATACACTTTAAACTTTAAGATAAGTCTTAAAAGTCACCACTTATTCAGGTGTCGAAGAAAGATTATTGCTAGGCGACTGGAGAAACATTTATTCCTGCAAGACAAAAAAAAGATTTCCGTCCGTATTGTACATTTTTTAAAGAGCAGCTAATTGAAATCCCCGCTAGTCGGATGCGATTTGCATTTCAAAATAAACTAAAATACATAAATTTTACACATGGCCATTTAATATCTGGGCAGGATTAGAGCAGAACACCTATCTCTGGGTCCAACTGCTATTTGGATGCCGATTTCATTCATACTGGCTGCACTCACGCCCGGTGTTCGAGTTATACACAGGTTGTTTGGAAACTCAGCTGAAATACTTCGGGTGGCTATTATTAAGGAGACTTGAGTTGGAATTGTACTTAAGTGACTCGATCATACGTTGCGCATACGTGCCAACATGCACTACGGCTGTGATCTCGNGTGGCTATTATTAAGGAGACTTGAGTTGGAATTGTACTTAAGTGACTCGATCATACGTTGCGCATACGTGCCAACATGCACTACGGCTGTGATCTCGCTTGAACACGCGTTAAGCTTCAAACGAGCCAGCAAGTACCAAACAACTGCACGGTACAATAACTGTCGTATGTAACTATTTCCCTTATGCGTTGGCGTGAACGACGGGCAAACGTTCATGGACGAGGGGGTCCACGCGGGGGGCGGGTATTTCCGTCTGTAAAAAATTATTNCTCCCCCGGTCACTGAGCGGGGCCGCAGAACCACGCGCTTGATATAGGCCGGCGTAACACCCGGAACGAGCGTCTTTTTTCTTTAGTCCTTTTGGCGACCCGACCAGCGAAGCAGACCAGGAATATGGGTGTGTCCGGCTGGCGTTAACCGTCTCGCAGAATCAGCCCCCGGCTGCAACAAGGTGATGACTTTCCAGTTAGGTTTTATTAAAATGGCGTGAGTTAAATATAATGAATAATAATATTNGGCTGCAACAAGGTGATGACTTTCCAGTTAGGTTTTATTAAAATGGCGTGAGTTAAATATAATGAATAATAATATTAAATTCAATGTAAAGATCCCCGGATCAATAGTAAAATAAATAATAATTGTGTAACCATAAATATTAATAAGCCTCATCAGATACTGTTGTGCTCTACCGAATGATGAGTCTTTATTGAGCTACGTACCTATATACTTTCAAGTACGAATTGACTGAAAAGCTAGTTCGTAACAACGTGCTCTCGGAACGTTGCAGCCGGCCACGACGTACGTCATATACACGTCGGGCAATCGCTCCTGCGAAACCCCGACATGCGGTCTGCACGCATGCGCGCCTAGCACACGCTTCGTCTCGTTCCACTCGTTCTCTCGTGAACAGTCAGCCCAATATCGGTAGCTTACGACGTGTTTACTTCCGCTGGTTCCAAGCATCGCCTACGCGCCAGGCATTGTATCGTCGCCACTGAACGACTTCGGGTGGAGTTTTTGAAAGGAAACGGTGGCCTCCAGGCACTTGCAGAGAAAGGGAACTTCTCTTTAAGTTACGTGGGACGTGCTGCTCAAAAAAGACGGCAGCATCGAAATCCCACAAAACTTGAAGGCAAAAGCTAGGGGCAGTGAAATTTCGCGAAAATATTTCGAGACAAGATACAGTCCAAAGTACTGTAGGGTCGTCCAGCTTCTTTGATTGGCTAAANTCGCGAAAATATTTCGAGACAAGATACAGTCCAAAGTACTGTAGGGTCGTCCAGCTTCTTTGATTGGCTAAAAAAACGTTCTGGCACGTGTTAACCGCTTGCTTACGAATCACGGAGGTTAAGAGTCGGAGTTACTTAGTCCTGNACACGGCACCAGCAGCCAATGGAGGTATAACAACAGCTGAGGTGTGTATATAGTATTGGTGTCTACTGTGTGCTCCAATTTTTACGCGAAAAGTCACTGGCCCTACATATAGGTATGTCTCATAGGCAAGTTAGTGAGCAAGCTTTCCAAATATATAAAGTTGGGAATATATTTTACAAACATTAAATTAATAAGCAATGATTTATTGTTCACTTTTGAGTGGGACAGCACCTTCTAAAAAGTGCCTTGTTGAAGTGGTATACCATAATAAATGAGGATGCTGCAGCACATTAATGTCATAATGCAATATTTTGATTTAGGAACCATGAAAAAAAAAAAGACTGTGGTCCAAGGTTTTATCTCTTAAAAAAATTGTGACATTTTTTGTAAATTTTATTTTTTATATGTTACCGAAATGCTTTATGTGCCTTTTCGAAATATGAAATTAAAATCTGAGATAGAACTACTTAATACATTTATATGTAGTTTGTTTTATTGACTATATATTCTTATTAATGAAACCATCGCTTACAATAACATTTGATATAATGTGCGGTTTCCGAAAAAAAAAAAATGTTGTCTGTCTTTTGAATGATAACCTATGGATACCAACCGGCCAGTAAATATTGAAAAATAATTGTTATTATTCAGAATTGTAAAATAACTGTTCCCAATTTTTTTATTTTAATTCAATTCCAATTTTTCGAATTTTAAAACATTTATTTGAAAAAATATATATGTTTCCCTTAAATATACAGAAATGTGAGTACTACAGAGTTGTGGAAATTATTATTTGGTTAATTTTAAGACAATTACTTTAGAACATTTACTGATATCGTTACATATAGATGTTACAAAATTTTTGCCAAATTTCGGCAATTTTTTAATCCCAAGCTATTGATTATATTAATTAATGCTGAATATTATAGTAGCAATCATGTTCGTTGTCAGTCAATCTTTCCCCATTCGCAGTTCAGATTCTGTTCTTTGCTCTATGTACCGGGAAGCCCTTAATGATTTTTACATTTTCGTGCTTATTCCAAGTCTCCTGACGCCACTAACAAAGCCATTCGAGATTTACTCCGCATTTCTACGAGATATTTTCATGGTCTGACACGACGTAATTCTGTTAACGCCGCTATAATATAACGCTTCGCTTTCCGCAAGACGGCGCCACGGGCAGGCAAAAGCTATTATAGGGTTACACTAATTCGGGCAAGCAAAGTAGGCCCAAAACGCGGATCATATCTTTCATGCCTTCGTTCTTTCTATATAGTTAAGTAATGGTTTCTTACATCTTTTCTGAAGCCCTACTAAAGTTATACTTTCTGGTTATTCCTCCGCCTCATGCAAAAAAAGATTAAACAAGTCTAGAAAATTACACGAAAGGAATAAATAACCACATTTGTCTGCAATAAGTTTAATAATATTTAGCATGCGGGATATTTCGTAATAGACTTACTAACACAACTGAATTCTCACTGTTTGATTCATACAAATTTTTAAATGAAATAATATTATATATAAATAATATGTAAGTAAATGTTAAATTTAACAAATAATATATTATTTTTATTATAACAGAATTATAAAAGGTTTCCTAGGTTTGATTCAATAAGTGAGAAGTTAAAGCGGAAGCACTATGCGGTACTATTCTTACTCAGTTATAATTCTTATAAGTCCATGATTAATAAACCACTTTCAAGAGAACAGCTCAGATTAAACCTTCTTAATCATTGCATACCTTTATGCCAAATGTAAAAGTCATGATTGTCACATAATCGATGACTGGTGTTTCCACTCGTTAATAAAGCGATATCGAAAAGTTTTTATGAATATAAATAATATATTCTTACATCAGTTATAATTTAAAAAAAAAATACAAAAAATACTCATACACCCAGAAATTTGTTAGTTTGTATCTAATAACGGAAACACAAAAAAATAAAGTAATAATTTGCTCATAAAAATTTACTAAAAATAAAGAAAAATTGCAATAGTTATGCAAAAATATAAAAGTAAATTAATAAATTACTAAGAAATTATACATGCAAAATACTGAAAAACCAAACATTTACATAAATTTGAAAAAAAAAAATTTCCACTAAATTTCATTAATGAAAAAAAAAGATACAAAAAAAAAAGAGAAAATCCTTTGTCAACAGATGTGAAACACAACTTCTATCTGAATAAGAATAGCCCAGTTGTCAGCTTTATCAGCTGCAATATTAAATAATAGAAAATATTAAAATGTACCGAAATAATGGCAACACAAAATTTATCAAGTGGAAACCAATTCAGGATCAAGAAAATTATGTTTACATAAATATATATGCATTTATATAAATATATTACTGGCTACNTTAAGAGTCGGAGTTACTTAGTCCTGGGTGGCTTGGTCAAAGACGGACACGGCACCAGCAGCCAATGGATGTATAAAAACAGCTGAGGCGTGTACATAGTATTGGTGTCTACTGTGTGCTCCGGTTTTTACGCAAAAAGTCACTTGCCCTAGCAAAAGCTTTTGATCGCAATTAGTGAGTGCAGGCCACCACTGTTCATTTTATGAAGACGAAGTTCTCAACACCGGTGTTTTCATATGTCGGAAATATATACAGCACTAACCATTATTCAAATAATCGTTAATTAATTCCACGACGTTTATGATATTTTGCAAGATTTGCATTTGTAAACTGGATTTTCAATTGCCGTTTCTATTACTAAAAACTGAGATAGGACACAAATATTGCCCGTGTCCACCTAATTCTCCACAAGATGTCAACTCCCGAAATATATGGGCTGAGTTTCCGGTAAGCGTGTGTATTTTTTACAAAAAAAATTACTTCACGACAATATAAGCACACGTGCATAACGTCTCGCTGAAAGTATAAGCAGACAGTGACGAATATTAACCACTTGGTATCTTAATGTTGACGTCACGCCTGGAACTATGTATTCGTAGGGCGAGTGACTTTTCGCGTAAAAACCGGAGCACACAGTAGACTTCAATACTATATACACACCTCAGCTGTTGTTATACCTCCATCGGCTGCTGGCGCCGTGTCTGTCTTTGACCGAGCCACTCAGGACTAAGTAACTCCGACACTAAATCTTCGTGATTCGTACGCAAACGGTTAAATAGGGACCAGAACATTTTTTAGCCAATCAAAGAAGCTGGACGACTATACAGTGCTTTGGACTGTATCTTGTCTCGAAATCTTTTCGCGAAATATCACTGCCTTATGTATTCGTAATGGCCCAAGGCTAAGATGAAAACCATTTTAGGTATTTTGCTAGGGGAAATAGAAGATTGGTAGATGTTTTGAATCACTATTGACGGAAGGGATATTCGTTGTTTTTAAGTGCCAGACTGTTCCAATCATTATCGGGAAACTTTTGTTCTTTATAAATAGCGCAAATCCATTTACGTCACGCTCGCCGTATTATCTTTCCAATCCTTTCCAATATTTTAAACTGGATCCCTGGAGAGTGATTACACTCAGGTTTAGTGTGAATTTCACTTAGCCATCTGGCATCATTGATCCTTGGAGATAGCCGAAGGAAGCAGACACAAGCACGAAANAAAAAAAAAAAAAAAGAAGGAAGGTAAAGTTAAGTGCGGTGTAAGATTATGGTAAAATGCCCTGAGGGTGGGATGAGAAGGGTACGATCGAGGGGAATATCTTGATATCGATTTCGATATCCGACGGAGGAAAGCTACATACGTCAGGAGGTGTTGCCCCTTCAAGGACGAGAGCCGGCTAAGCGCCAAATAACAGGCGCAAATTTGTTTCGTGTTATTTTATTTATGTGTGTGGTGTGCTGAGTAGCTGAGTACGTATTTTTTTTCTTCCGTTAATGTTATATTCCAAATATTTGCAGTTACAGGATGTTCATGATAGAGTAAGCATTTTTTAAAATCAACCTTTGAAAAGCATTCACTGTCCGTAAAATACTACCGTGGGTGCTGAAGTACTGGCTCGCAGCTGAGAGTGTAACGTAGAAAATTCATGGGAGATAATATTGATGTTTCTCTCCGCTTACACGTGAGAGTACGAATTTGTATTTCAGTAACACATTAACTGTAGGATTCCTAACTGAGAAAAAAATGTTTTGTTGAATCAAACGAAGTTTATTTGGCGCAACCAAATTATTTGTTTGTACAGGGGCAGTGAAATATTTTGATAGTGAAACCAAATCATTTTGTTGTTCTTATTTGGTTGCTCGAGATAATGATCTGGTAGGTGCAATTAAATATTTACTTGGCTCTACGTACATTAAACAATTTATTTTGACGAAAAAAAAAATATATATTTGAGAGTTTGATCGAGAAACGAACCTAGACCACCTTCGTCCGAGAACTACGCTCAAGCAACATCAGCCAATGCGACTATTTATGAATTCGGAATGTTCTCACGCACTTATACAGCAAATCCTGGACACCGTACGCAAACAACCGTTTCAAGTCTTACAGCTTTACTTTTCAGTTTCCCGTTGAACTTGTTTTGTTAGTGTGTTTATGCGATTATAAAGCATCAATATGTGCACTAACAAACACTGTTACTATACCGGATGTCACAAAAAAATGCAAGCAAACTCTAGAGCTGTATTTTTGAAAGGAGGCACTCAAATGGGTTGCCAAACAAGTACACACAATTGATGCAACATACTATTTTGTTGATCGTATAATTTCGTCAGGTCCTAAGCAGAGATTTTATTTATTTAAATACGTATTTAGTTAAATGAACTAAAGTAATTTTGTTTGCTTTTCTTATTTTGTTTTATCAAAATATTTTGATAGTACAAATACATAAATGTTTGGCCTCCTCGCCTAATGGGTGAGACGGTTTAACGAACGACACAACTGCCGACTCTCTCTAATCGACGTGAATCATTGACGTTCATGCGTTACTTACACACTGTCTCAAATTAAAGAATAATCTCGTCAGAGAGAGAGAGAGAGAGAGAGAGAGAGAGCTCCCGTAATTAGCAATAAAGCTTTTCATTATGATTTCTGACGTCCTCGCTTCCCTGTTTTGTCAAGTTGGATCGATTCCTCTTCTTCATGGTAAAAAACAAATGATATACAGAAGAAACACCCACACGATGGTTCTTTTAGTTAGAAATCAACAAACACGCAGTAAAGCTTCGCAATTTTTTAAATTTTTTAATTTAAGAAGTGGTTTCTATGTGAAATCAGTATACGTAAAAATACTCTCTGCATGCGTTATTATGCTATTTAATGCAAACATTTACACATAATCAGGATGCATTACAATTTAGCCTTCACTATTTCCATGGCCCAGTGCAAATACAGGCCTGCTTGATGATCAGTTCAAATGCGTCGCATTTTGCGCACGACGTCACACCGGGCCCACACGAGTATAAATACAACTGTCATTATACGGAGCTCTGTGGGAGTAGAATTACGAACATATTTAGAAGTTAATAAAATAACAAATAGAAATTACAATAGAAAACTAACAAGCATTACCAAAATATTTTACATTCATAAAAATTGAATCCTTGGTAAATAAACAGTTGGATAAAAAAACGACGTTTTCATATAGTTTTATTTGCAGACTTTCATATTTCAGAACTAGAAATTTACATGTGGTAGGTTTGAATTTTCTAATATGTGTGAGTAAATACATAATACAACTTCAATAAATTTAAAACTGTTCTATCAGCGTATCATCGCATTGCGAGTTGTCTTTTTTTTTATTAACTACGGTATGCAGGCATGCCATGTATGCTGCAACATGCACTCTTTATTCACGTATAATCGAGACTGGCATTAATGTTTAAGAAGATACCCATTGATGGATTTAATGAGATTATTAATTCTTTGTAGAATTTGTTTTTAAGAGTGGAATAACAGAATAAAACTATGTCCGTTCTGAATGTGTTGTTTAATAAGCTACACAGATGACCAAAATTAAATTAAATGTAGTACACAAAATAATTTTCATTTTATTAAAAAGAAAAGTAAACTATATCCAATAATACCAATTTACTATTAGTAGGCCTATGCACTGAGCTGTATTCAGCGAAGATTTTATCCCCTAGCAATTTGTACCACTATATTAAATTATGAATAAGAATAAAATGCAAGTATGGAAAAAGAGCAGACCATTTCAGAACTTTGCTCGTGCTACATTATTCGACGTGACTGTAGAATGTGTCATTACAATTACAGAATTACCAGCAAAAATACTAGAACCGTGAGACGTTTTACGAAGTTTGAATATATAATAACATTTTAAATTCAAATGGTCTTGATTATATGCGATAACAAATACAACAGAATAATCTTGTCGACAATATTTGAAAACAGCTTGAAATTAGGGTAATTAAGTTAGTTTCCTGTGACAGAGTTTTTGACTATAGGTTGGTGTTAGTCTATTGTGATTAACTGAACTCGAAATAAAGTTGAACGCCACTGATTTAACCGAATACGTAACATTGTTTAGGAACAGTTATGTTAGATATGTTTAAGTGGAAGTCAATATCCTGAATGGCTAATATTCTCTTGTGCTCACGCAAAAAAAAAAAAAAAAAGAGCGTTTTTCATTTGCGTAATTTTGCTGTAGTTACAAAAACGAACAATCAAGTTATTGGTAACCCCGTATCACATTGCGGTAGTGGACTTACAAACACAAAAATTGTTGTTACAAGAGCACAATGCATATTCACTACTTTGATCCAATAAATGCTATGGATAATTTGAATGTTACAGGACTTGATTACAACACGTGCAATCCTTAAACTTGAAAATCATCAAAACTTTTGGAGATTAACATTTATGCTTACTAGCTTTATTGTAGCTTGTTGGCTGCTATGCCACATTTTATCCACAGAAATATTGATGGTATGCAATAGTGAATTTTTGGTCACAACTGATAGTTGGATTATTACGTGTCAAATCGTGTGCAGAACACGAAGCCTTCTGACATATAGTTATCAGAAGCCAACTGTGTTAAAAAATTATTTTAAAGTATGTGCTGTAGATGAAAAACATTTAACAAATGTTTTGAAAGTCTTCCAGGTGAACACTGATAAGTCTAGAAAATTTGAAATATCAACATTATGAAATCTAGGATCATAGTATTCAGTACGAAGAGAGTTTTTTAATAACTATAATACTTAAAATAATGAGATAACCTAGACAACACGTTTCAAAATCGCAAATTATTTAAATACTGTGATAGAAGAGCACAACTTTCACTACCATTTATTTTAGAACAAAAATTCTCCTGCATAACCAAGTATGCGAATATAAATTAATATTCACGTATTTAATGATAAGAACGTTTTATATATTCACGCGGTAAAATGTTGATAAGTTACGTATTTTAATTCAAATTTTCTCCCCATGAAAACTGTTTATTTATGTGGTACTATCGTCGCATAGAAATCGGCTGATCTGTGGGAAAAAATTCTAGAAAATACATGCGATATATTAAAAGCACAATTTTACAAACAAACGTATTAATCGTATAAATAAAAATACTGAAGTCCAAATCGGTCTCACAGAGTTTAGCTATAATGATCCAAAGCTTATATCTTGCTATAACCGGACGTATATATTTCACCATCTGATAAATATTATTAAGCATTTCAGAGTAATATTTAAGCATTGAAAGTTTCTTCAGTTTTATACAAACGAAAGTAGAACCAGCATATATTTCATATTTGTTTGTAAATCATCGAAGGCAGGAAAGAATAAAAGGTATATGTATACATTATTTTATGAACATTTTAAGCAAATGTCGCCGCTTTGATTTCATAAAAGTAGAAATACAGAAATACAATGCCCAAATCACAATTCACTTTCGGAAATGAATTCAGACTACGGGTTTAAATAAACATAAGGGAAACCAAAGAGTACGATAGACTTCAGCGAGTAAACAAACCTGGTTCTATCGCTCTTTGGTACTCTCTCTCTCTCTCTCTCTCTTTCCTTCTGTGAGAAATTGAGACTGACTGTTATTGTTCTCTGTGACTTATTTATGACGTAATTACGAGACCGTGAGAGAGCACTTTACTTGCCAACTAAAAAGTGCCCTTCAATAAATAATGAGATGCCTGGGTACCCCTGTTCTCTTCTTTAAACTCTTCGTGATAATATCTGAATTTAGGAAATTTTCGTGTACACAACTTTGGCTACGAGGATTTCCCACAAAAGCGTTTAAGTTATTTTTTATGGGCTGATGAATTGCACGATAAGGTGAACGGAGAGAGGGAACAGTAATTATTGTACACTCCAAAGTGGCGTTCACAAAGAAGTAAAGTTTTCGTACGACAAATATTACGTTAAGCAACAGAAATTGTTTTTTATCATTATCAAAATAAAATTCCTAGATCCAGATGTAGAAATCGGACTGGATTGGAACCTAGTACAGGTAAAGGAAACATTTGTTTAATTTACCGGCTGCAACGTGAAGACGAATCGGCAGTTTATTAAGGCGAAATCGTACACGTGAGCACTTACCCTTGGTACATTGTTGCACAACACCGTGAGGATGCACGAGGCGATACGATCTACCATGAAGTCTTAGATACGTGAAATACGTTTTATGACTGTTCGTCTCGCTGTTACTGCAACTGCTGCCTTGCGCGCCGCTGCTCTCAGAGATGGCTCCGTTGTATTTTCTAAACGATGCACAAAAACTGGAACGATATACTTAGGCCGAATGTTCGTCACGAGCTAAGGTGAAAACTTATGTACGGCATGTGGTCTAAAGGGAATTCTATGGCCAGTGAATAACTTGAAGGTTGGGCCTGAAGCACTGGTTTATTACAAATACTGGAGATGGAACACTGCGTGTCTTTAAATCCGCTTCCCGCTTACCTCAGCGCGTCAGTATTCTGCGCAAGAATTAGCAGAAAGACCGGACGGAGATCCTACCATCACCAAATGCCACCCTAACCTAACCGATACATTCAAATAAAGTCAAAATAATGTTTAAGTCTCACATGTAGGGCCAGGGACTTTTCGGGCATAAATCGGAGCACACAGTAGACTTGAATACCTTATACACACCTCAGCTGTTGTTATACCTCCGTTGGCTGCTGGTGCCGTGTCCATCTTTGACCGAGCCACTAAGTACTAAGTAACTCCGAAACTGAACCTTCGTGATTCGTGCGCAAAATGTTAACACGGGCCAGAACATTTTTTAGCCAATCAAAGAAGCTGGACGACCCTACAGTGCTTTCGACTGTAACTTGTCTCGAAAACTTTTCGCGAAATATCACTGCCCCTACTCATATGGTAGGGGTTACAAGTCATTACTCAACATGTTCATTATTTTCAACGAAAGAAAAATTGCTAAATAAACAAAACATTGATCTTATTAATGAGTAAAAAATATGCTATAAAAATATACTCTACGATTGTGATCATCGTAAATTGAATACAAACAACCACAATACGTACTTCGCATATGAAGTTATAATTCCTTAGTGACTGTGGTGAAATACTTCTGCATTGTTCAAGCAAATACAAGCAGCTGTGAGGCTGCAATACCACATACAATATCTTAAAGCTGAGCCGTGAAGTGGCTTACGTTTAAATTCGTATCGTTCCACGATCTCATCATACTCAACATTAAAATTGGTGGTCTAAAAATGGTCATCTGCCTTACCTACTCTTACATATTTCCCTTTATAAACTCTCATCTGAACACGAGAATGCCGTTTTCCTCCGCTGATCATCTCCATCCATAATCTCAGCTGGACCTCTTCATGCTGCCTCGGCTGATCATCTGACCTCGAGGAGCGGTTCTTATGGACTCTTTATAGTAGAAAACCCGACCGAATAAAACGTTCAGAAACCCACAATTTTGGGCAATAATTTCTTTAGAAATTTAAGTCGTCGAATCAGGAAGATGAATTCACAAAATGGCGCGTGCGCGCTCCACCTCAACGGCGCGAAATTTCGGCAACACAGCCTACAACTCGTGACGTAAAGTCACTGGTGGCGCTGGAGTGCGAGACTCGGCGATGTCCCGTACTAGGGAGGGAGTCAAGCTTCGATGCTGGATCGCTGAGGGGTGGCGGGCCCCTTCCACCACTTACACGTAGCAGGCCATTGCTGCTATCGTAGCGGCGTGGGTCAACGGAGCTGGTTTAGCTTGCGGTTCCAAAAGCAGGCAATTATCTTCCGCAGACGAAAAACCTCCGCGACACGCAAGCGTTCAAAATCACGTTGACGATCGGGCGAAAATCTTGTTAAAACGGGGAGATCGGAAGACGGAGGGCAATTGTGACAATGTGGGTTTATAACCCCTTCTTTTAAATCCCAAGTATGCTACAGTGACATGGAGATAAAGTTGAAACAAGGGTAGCAATAATTGTTATTTGCATGAATTAATATTATGACAGTGAAAGCCAGGCGTTTACAGGTCTCTTTTTCCTTCACACATTATGCAGACACTCAATGTTCCAACCTTAAAGAAAATTTTTCTTTGATATTTTTAATAAACTAGTTTTTAAAGTCCTACTTCAAAGATGTGTACCACCCTCAGGACTAACTTTAAACCTTATGTCGTATATATATGTATACATATACAGGATGATTATAAAATCATGGGACAAACATTGAGGGGTGGTAGAGCTCACTAAAACAAACAATTATTGTATAGGAATATATGGGCGGAAGTGACGCGTTGAGGCACAAACACAAAAATAACACATGAAATGCAACACATTGTTTATTTACAACGTCGCCGCTAAATGCCTTTTTACAGCAATGTTTATAATAATTGCTCAAAANGATTATAATAATTGCTCAAAATTGCTACTACCGACAGTAACGCAAGCTTGGTAGCGTCGGTGGAGTGATGCTGATGCAGCAGGTCACTGGCGCACCGTTTGACTACCCTCAACTATGGCCACCATTGTCGGAGTTACTTAGTCCTGAGTGGCCTGGTCAAAGAAGGATACGGCAATAGCAGCCAATGGAGGTATAACAACAGCTGAGGTGTGTATATAGTATTGAAGTCTACTGTTTGTTCTGATTTTTACGCGAAAAGTCACTGGCCCTACATGTAGGTATTTCTCCTAGGCAAATTAGTGAGCATGCTTTCCAAATATATAAAGTTGGGAATGTATTTTACAAACATTAAATAAATAAGCAATGTTTTATTGATCACTTTTCAGTGGGGCAGCACATTCTGAAGGGTGCCTTTATGAAGTGGTATACCATAATACATGAGGACGCTGCAGCACCTTAATGTTATAATGCAAGATTTTGATTTAGGGACCATGCAAAAAAAAAAAACACTGAGGAACAAGGTTTTATCCCTTTAAAAAATGGTGACATTTTTTGTAAAATTTTGTTTTTTATATTTTGCGGAAATGTATTTCTTTATGTGCATTTTTGAAATATGAAATTAAGATCTGAGATAGAAATACTTAATATATTTATATGTAGTTTCTTTATTGACTATGTATTCGAATTAATGAAACCATCGCTTACAGTAATATTTGATACAATGTGCAGTTTCCGAATAAAAAATTGTTGACTGTCTTTCGAATGATAACGTATGAATACCAACCGGCCAGTAAATATTGAAAAATAATTGTTTTAAAATTTAGAAAATTTTGTTATTCAAAATTGTAAAATAAATATTTATAATTTTTTTGATTTTTTTAAAATTCCATTTTTTCGAATTTTAAAACATTTATTTAAAATAATATGTTTTCCTTAAATAAACAGACATTTCAGTACTACAGAACTGTGGATATTATTATTTCGTTATTTTTAAGACAATAAGTTTGGCACACTTACTGATATCGTAATATATAAGTATTACAAATGTTTTGCCAAATTTCAGCAATTTTTAAATCCCAAGCTATTGATTATATTAATTAATGCTGAATATGATAGTGGCAATCATGTACGTTGTCAATAAATCTTTCCCCATTTGCAGTTAAGATTCTGTTCTTTACTTTATGTACCAGGAAGCCGCGAACTGTGGTATCTTTCCAAAGCCCTTAATGATTTTTACATTTTAGTTTTTATTCCAAGTCTCATGACACCACTAACAAAGCCATTCGAGATTTACTCCGCAATTCTAAGAGATATTTTCATGGTCTGACATGACGTAATTCTGTTAACGCCCCTATAATATAACGCTTCGCTTGCCGCAGGACGGCGCCACGGGCAGGCAAAAGCTATTATAGGGTTACACTAATTCGGGCAAGCAAAATAGGCCCAAAACGCGGATCATATCTTTCATGCCTTCGTTATTTCTATATAGTTAAGTAATGGTCACTTACATCTTTTCTGAAGCCCTGCTAAAGTTATACTTTCTGGTTGTTCCTCCGCCTCATGCAAAAAAAGCTTAAACAAGTCTAGAAAATTTTACGAAAGGAATAAAGAACCACATTTGTGTGCAATAAGTTTAATAATATTTTGCATGCGGGATATTTCGTAATAGACTTACTAACACAACTGAATTCTCACTGTTTGATTCATACAAATGTTTTAATGAAATACTATTATATATAAATAATATGTAAGTAAATGTTAAATTTAACAAATAATATATTATTTTTATTATAACATAATTGTAAAAGGTTTATGATAAATTATAAGTTTAGCAAAGAAAAGGCATGTCACACATAGGTGATGTTTCCTAGGTTTCATTCAATAAGTGAGAAGTTAAAGCAGAAGAACTATGTGGTACTATTCTTACTCAGTTATAATTCTTAGAAGAGCGAGGATAATACAGCAAGTCCATGATTAATTAACCACTTTCGAGAGAACTGCTCAGATTAAACCTTCTAAATCATTGCGTATCTTTATGCCAAATGTAAAAGTCAAGATTGTCACATAATCGATGACTGGTGTTTCCACTCGTTAATCAAGCGATATCGAAAAGTTTTTATGAATATAAATAATATGTTCCTACATTAATTATAATTTTAAAAAATACAAAAAATACACATACACCCAGAAATTTGTTAGTGTGTATCTGGTAACGGAAACACAAAAAAATACAGTAATAATTTGCATATAAAAATTTACTAAAAATAAAGAAAAATTTCAATAGCCATGCAAAAATATAAAAGTAAATTAATAAATAACTAAGAAATTATACATGCAAAATACGGAAAAACCAAACATTTACATAAATTTGAAAAAAAAAAATTTCCACTAAATTTTATTAATGAAAAAAAAAAAGATACAAAAAAAAAAANTGTCAACAGATGTGAAACACAATTTGTATCTGAATAAGAATAGCCTAGTTGTCAGTTTTATCAGCTGCAATATTAAATAATAGAAAATATTAAAATGTACCGAAATAATGGCAACACAAAACACAAAATTTATTAAGAGGAAACCAATTCAGGATCAAGAAAATTATGTTTACATAAATATATATGCATTTATATAAATATATTACTGGCTACCGATTCTGAGTGTTTGTAGAGCTACTTCCATAAATAACTGTCAGCATGATATGTAATTAATGACAGGAATTTTTTTTTTCTAAACCAGCTCTAGATGCAGGCATTATAATTCAGAGAAATCTACATCCAGTTCCGGCGCTTTGCGGGTGGGTGTATTACCGGTGTCCTTGGGGGGAAGGACGCGAGTCCTGGATGAGTAAGGGCGCGCTC
>NQII01000686.1:86883-126168 GCA_002778355.1 Clitarchus hookeri | reverse complement strand
CCTTCCCTCCCTCCCTCCCTCGGCAAACCACTATAAAACCGGCTCTTCCCTCGCGCCAAGTTCGAAGCTCCAAGTTCCCGTCCTATCTCCAGTCGCGAGGATCGATCTCCTCCCCGGGGCGCGCGGAATGGCAAGGACGAGCGACGAAGATGGAATGTCCTGAGGGGTTCGGGGAGGAGCCGCCGAGAGCGCTAGGTCAGATCCTCACAAGTGGATTCCCCCTCCCCGCTCTCACCATGACACCCTTTCCCCTTGCCCTCTCCGGTAATTTCCTGGGGAAAAAATGAGACGCGGATGATTAATGAAGGACGCGAACACGCGCCATTACTCCGGGCCAGGAGCACGACTTCTAACTCCTTAATGCACCGGCCGGAAGACAAAAAAAAAAGTGTAATGTTAATATCTCGTGAGAAGTCATGGGAAAAACTCCCGAATCACCTCCTTTTCCGAAGCCCATCAATATTAATTTCACGAAAGCTCAATCAAAACAGTTTTTTTTCCTTTTAATCTGCGTTAGCGTGGACTTTATTAAACGTCCCCCTCCCCCGGACATGATTATTAAATGGTGTGAAATTAGGAAGTTATTGATTGGTTCACTATATCTCAGGGGAAATTAATTCAGAAATTATGGAAAGAGAGATACGTGAAATTACGGAACGAGCATTATGCTAATGAAACATTCATCACCCTCTTTATTAAAGCATGGAAAGGTGAAAAATTCTGGTTAACTGCGGATCACATAAAATATGAGTTGTTAAACAAACGGAAAGATAAATACCTTTTGATGAATCTGCTGTCGGATAAACAATGGAGAATTGCTGATATGCAAATCACTTGGCTCTACCAATCCTTCCCTTTCTTGTTATTAGTTTTTTTATAAATTACTTATTTTTAAAAAAATACTTGAGATCTAGGACGTATTCATAAATTCACGGACAACCACTTGATTAATTTTGAGGTAACTGTTTTCAGCGCCTTCTGATAATAACATACGTAACTTAAGTAAATAAACAATTAATAATTGATATAATAAACTTGCATAGCTCCTCTTAGAAAAAATTTTCACTCGTTAAGTTGTTGAACGAGACAAAGTTACACACGATCAGTGAAAGTGAGCTGAAAGAGTTATCACTCAGTAACCATTTATAATTTGTCTTCGTTAATGTAATCATGAGTAGTCGAACATTTACTCTATGAATTACTGTTTATTTACGTTTAGTTGCATTAAGTAACATAACTCAAATTATAGTTGGACCGTTTTCGCAGTAATATACTTCATTACGCTTGAGAACAGTTATTTTATTATATGATAAAGGATTGTGCTAACTTTCACCGGTTTTTCAGTGACATAAAAAAAAAAAATCAAACTCGTATTCTAAATTTAATGGAGATGTTAAGTACAGAATGATTGTAAAATATTTAAAAAACCGCAAAACTAAATTGTTTCTAAATAAAATTTTAATCACTTAATATATTATTATAATTCTGAAAATTTGTTAAATAAAAAAAAATTCTACAAAGTGGTTTTGTATAAAACTTAGCTTCCACATTATATCACGATAAAAACAATGTAACATGTTAGGGGCGTGGCAAATTTGTAGGTCCCAATTAGATAGATAAAATTAATTATTACATACGTAATTTTAAATGCAATATCACTTACTATATTACAGTACTCGGAGAAAACAGTTAACCATTACGCAAAACTCCACACGAAGAAATATTTCGTATTTCACATTAGTGTATACACGCTCTGAAAGAGCACGAATGGTGAAGATTACTGCACATATATAATCTCTTTCCTGCATTTGTACTGGAAAGAGCGAAAGGTGTAGTTAATTTTTCAACTATTAGAAGCAGTGTTTCTATACTTGCAGTCTGATGCAAGGTGAAATATCAGAACTATTTAAGTGCCAACACTTCTCATTAAAGTTAAAGAAGTTAACTGTTAAAATATCCGGGTATATAATATTTACAATTAGTTGGTTAAGTGACTGGATGAGTGCATTTTATGAAAGTTGAGCAGTCCAGTGCTCTATAACAACCAGAGACCATNTTGGTTAAGTGACTGGATGAGTGCATTTTATGAAAGTTGAGCAGTCCAGTGCTCTATAACAACCAGAGACCATTAACTTTATCACTCTCTTGTGAACTACTCCCACATTCTCTCGGCCGCCCAAGTGGATCCCAAACACAATGATGCGACACTCCCACGAGAGCTGCCATATGACTCACCGCAGTAGCTTCCAATGACCACCTCTGCTCGCCGAATCCAAAAGAAAACACACCAGTCGCATAACCTAACATAACCTAACCTAACCTAACATAACATAACCTAACCTAACCTAACCTTACCTTACCTAACATAACCTAACCTAGCCTAAGATAACCTAACCTAACATAACCTAACCTAACCTTTCCTAACATAACCTAACCTAACATAACCTAACCTAACATAACCTAACCTAACATAACCTAACCTAACCTTACCTAAACTAATCTAACCTAACCTTACCTAACATAGCCTAATCTATCCTAACCTAACCTATTCTAACCTAGGGTATAGAATGGGAGTAATTGGGCACCCAAACTGTTTTCGTTAACAGAGACACGTTAATATACGCATATTATATAGTCCACGCCCACTCACATGACCTCCCTTCGGCGGGGTAAAGTCGGCATTAGTACTTGCGCTCGTACTTTCCAAATTATTCCCAACTTAAGCCCACCCGGATATAGCCCAATTCCGTGTCGAGACTTTTCTTAAAAGGTGAGTGAATACCTGTCTTTCTGGACTGTCGTTCCCCGCGCCAGTTAAGGGCTGTCAATCATGTACAGGCGTAAAAAGTTCACAGTTTCAGTCCACACAACACATGCATCATCACCTAATATTGTGTTCTTCTTGCAGACTCATTAGTCATCGTTTGTTCATTAGTTCTTACACTATTTCCACCAAATTTCAGTTATACTACAATTAATCAGTAAGTTATTTTTCAACCTGAAATAAAAGTGGTCACTTGATTACCGATTGGTTATAGAATGAAGAACAAGCGCATCCAAAGAAACAAATCCAAGTACGAACATAAGCTGAAAATACAGTTTAATAATAAAATATTTTATTACACGTGACGTGTGTTAAGGCGCAAACGTTTGCTAACAATTCTAAGCTATATTATTTTAATTCTTGAAATAAAACAAAATTCCTTGATTTTTGTATGGTTTTAAAACCTGTTCAGTGAGTCACATAATCGGAATATAATTTTTTTTGCGCGGATGTTATAGAAGGAGAAAACGTAAAATCTAATTTATTTAATATTAGGGTTTTCCGATTTATTGTGAAGAAAAATTTGGAAGCCCTAAGCAAAGTGCTGACACTCATTAAGAAATTTTCGTTGCAATTATCTTTATGTCATATGACACCAGAAAGTCCAAAATTTCATTCAGTAAGTTGTTAAATACACAAATTTTATTGATCTTATTCTTACCTTCTTAGTTATTCCAGTCTTCAAAACTTTGACATACGGCCTATTTTGCTTGTTTGTTTCTCCGCGACAGACGTTTATCGAGATTCGTGTAGTCGGCACACTCACAAACACACTCGCATATAAAGAAAGAATTAGAAGATGCACAAAAGAGACATCAAATTTACGTCCCTTTCGAAGGAAATGAGAGATAAAAATTACTGTCATGATGTTATTTTAAAATTGTATTACCTGGATGGGCATGCTTCGTAATAAACAACCGTGACCTTCGCACTTGAGAATAAATTTCAGTTCCGAGCAAAGTTTACCATTTCTGTTGGGTATAACTTTTAAAATGTAGTTTTTAAAAAGACATAGAGGGTGTACGGAAACTCACAAGATCGCCTTATACATCAGTGTGTGGGAGGTGTTTGATTTATCTCTCACTGCTAACTGTTCCACAATGATTATGCCTTGCTTCAACTAGAAGTAATTGAGAACTTTGAAAATTGCGTAAAGACTAGACTGCCTACAGTTGTGCGTAATCTATCCGGTGTCACGTTGTTCTTATATCAGAGAGGAAAACATTACCAAAATTAATTGTGAAGACTAAGTTTCATATTACGCTATTATTTTACTAAGAACTTCCCGCAAAGATTTATTCAGATTGTGTGTCCAGAAGAAAACCTTTCTTTATCTATACATGTTATAAAACTCAACGTATTTCTGTTTGTCTGTCTGTTGGTGCGCTTATCACTCGAGAACCACTTATGCGATTTACGTGTTGGTTTTTTAAATCATAGCTATATTCTCTGTCCAGGTTTTAGTATATATTTTGTTACGTTAAGTAACATAAGGAATAAGCAGTAACGATAATAGTGAATCAAGTCGGAAAAAAATTTGCTGCCAGCGCGATCTCTTGCAATACGCTGTTTAAACCGTTAAAGGCCGAACAATATCATGTAGTAAAGAATTGTGTAGAATAAAAAAAGACATAAAAAATCTCCGCGGTAGCATATATCTATTTATAACATAGAATTACTAATAAGCGTTATTACCATTTAATTTCTCAATAAATAAATATGTAAAATTCAAGCTGTTGTTTCCCCATTAAAAACTTAATATTCATCAAAGAAAATACAAATGTCATTAGAACTGTTTAGCTAAAAAAACCTAAACCATAATTCTGTAGTCTACTTGAGCGGAGCCGCGGGCACAGTTAGTGTGCATATAAATTAATATGTTATGTATGTGCATGTCCGTGCAGATATACATGCATCTAAGTAAATACACGCACTTGTTTAACATCGTCATATCTTCCAAGGCGTTTATAAAAGCGAATTATTTGCTTTCCGCGTGGCAATTCGTTACGTGAATTACGGTGGATACATTTAACATTTTAACATTTTAACTTAAAACTCTCCCCCGTGAAGTCATTACACAAATATCGTAACTTTAAATACCACCATACAGCTGGGATTATCTTTCGCTAGTACATACACGTGCACACACGAGCATCAAGGATGCTACCAACGTTATGAAATTGAAATGTTATTTTTAATTTCTTATTTNGCGCACACACGAGCATCAAGGATGCTACCAACGTTATGAAATTGAAATGTTATTTTTAATTTCTTATTTACTTAATTTTTGTCGCAGAAGAATTTATTTTATTTTCTTGGCCGCTTTATACCCATTATATTGTTCTGGCTCGAGATATTAATTAAGTCNGTCCCCCTCCCCCGGACATGATTATTAAATGGTGTGAAATTAGGAAGTTATTGATTGGTTCACTATATCTCAGGGGGAATTAATTCAGAAATTATGGACAGAGAGATGCTTGAAATTACGGAACGAGCATTATGCTAATTAAACATTCATCACCCACTTTATTAAAGCATGGAAAGGTTAAAAATTCTGGTTAACTGCGGATCACATAAAATATGAGTTGTTAAACAAACGGAAAGATAAATACCTTTTGATGAANAAAAATTCTGGTTAACTGCGGATCACATAAAATATGAGTTGTTAAACAAACGGAAAGATAAATACCTTTTGATGAATCTGCTGTCGGATAAACAATGGAGAATTGCTGATATGCAAATCACTTGGCTCTACCAATCCTTCCCTTTCTTGTTATTAGTTTTTTTATAAATTACTTATTTTTAAAAAAATACTTGAGATCTAGGACGTATTCATAAATTCACGGACAACCACTTGATTAATTTTGAGGTAACTGTTTTCAGCGCCTTCTGATAATAACATACGTAACTTAAGTAAATAAACAATTAATAATTGATATAATAAACTTGCATAGCTCCTCTTAGAAAAAATTTTCACTCGTTAAGTTGTTGAACGAGACAAAGTTACACACGATCAGTGAAAGTGAGCTGAAAGANCTTAGAAAAAATTTTCACTCGTTAAGTTGTTGAACGAGACAAAGTTACACACGATCAGTGAAAGTGAGCTGAAAGAATTATCACTCAGTAGCCATTTATAATTTATATTCGTTAATGTAATCATGAGTAGTCGAACATTTGCTCTATGAATTACTGTTTATTTGTGTTTAGTTGCATTAAGTAACATAACTCAAATTATAGTTGGAGCGTTTTCGCAGTAATATACTTCATTACGCTTGAGAACAGTTATTTTATTATATGATAAAGGATTGTGCTAACTTTCACTGGTTTTTCAGTGACATTAAAAAAAATCTAATTCGTTTTCTAAATTTAATGGATATATTACGCACAGAATGATTGTAAAATATTTGAAAAATCGCTTTCAAAAATAGTTTCTACATATAATTTTAATCATAAAATATATCATAATGGTTTGGAAAACTCGATAAAAAAAATTCTACAAAGTCGTTTTGTATAAAGCATAGCTTGCACAATAGAAAACCATAAAAGTAATGCATGCGAGTGGCGTGGCCAATTTGGTAGGTCCCAATTAGATAGATAAAATAAATTATTAAACACGTCATTTTAAATGCAACATCACTTACTATATTACAGTACCCGGAGCAAACAATTAACCATTACGCAAGACTCCACACGAAGAAATTTTTCGTATTTCACATCAGTATATACACGCTCTGAAAGAGAACGAATGGTGAAGATCACTGTACATATATCATGGCTTTCCGGCATTTGTATTGGAAAGAGTGAAAGGTGTAGTAAATTTTTAAACTATTAGAAGCAGTATTTCTATACTTGCAGTCTGATGCAAGGTGAAATATCAGAACTATTTAAGTGCTAACACTTCTCATTACAGTTAAAGAAGTTAACTGTTAAAATATCCGGGTATATAATATTTACAATAAGTTGGTTAAGTGACTGGATGAGTGCATTTTATGAAAGTTGAGCAGTCCAGTGCTCTATAACAACCAGAGACCATTAAATTTATCACTCTCTTGTGAACTACTCCCTCATTCTCTCGGCCGCCCAAGTGGATCCCAAACACAATGATGCGACACTCCCACAAGAGCTGCCATATGACTCACCGTAGTAGCTTCCAATGACCGCCTCTGCTCGCCGAGTCCAAAAGAAAACACACCAGTCACATAACCTAGCATAACCTAACCTAACATAACATAACCTAACCTAACATAACCTAACCTAACCTAACCTAACCTTACCTTACCTTACCTAACATAACCTAACCTAGCCTAAGATAACCTAACCTAACATAACATAACCTAACCTAACATAACATAACCTAACCTAACATAACCTAACCTAACATAACATAACATAACCTAACCTAACCTTTCCTAACATAACCTAACCTAACATAACCTAACCTAACGTAACCTAACCTAACATAACCTAACCTAACCTTACCTAACATAACCTAACCTATCCTAACCTAACATATTCTAACCTAGGGTATAGAATGAGAGTAATTGGGCACCCAAACTGTTTTCGTTCACAGAGACACGTTGATATACGTATATTATATCGTCCACGCCCACTCACATGACCTCCCTTCGGCGGGGTAAAGTTGGCATTTGTACTTGCGCTCGTACTTTCTAAATTATTCCCAACTTAAGCCCACCTGGATATAGCCCAATTCCGTATCGAGACTTTTCTTAAAAGGTGAGAGAATATCTGTCTTTCTGGACTGTCAGTCCCCGCGCCAGTTAAGGGCTGTCAATCATGCACAGGCGTAAAAAGGTTTCACAGTTACAGTCCACACAACACACGCATCATCACCTCATATTGTACTCTTCTTGCAGACTCAGTAGTCATCGTTCGTTCACTAGTTCTTACACTATTTCCAACAAATTTCAGTTATACTACAATGAATCAGTAAGTTATTTTTCAACCTGAAATAAAAGTGGCCACTTGATTACCATTGGTTAAAGAATGAAGAACAAGCGCATCCAAAACAAAGAAATCCAAGTACGAACATAAGCTGAAAATATAGTTTAATAATATAATATTTTACTACACGTGACGTGTGTTAAGGCGTAAACGTTTGCTAACAAGTCTAAGCAATATTATTTTAATTCTTGAAATAAAACAAAATTCCTTGGTTTATGTATGGTTTTAAAACCGGTTCAGTGAGTCACATAATCGGAATATAATTGTTTTCTTGCGCGGATGTTGTAGAAGGAGAACACGTTAAAACTATTTTATTTAATATCAGGGTTTTCCGATTTATTGTGAAGAAAAATTTGGAAGCCCTAAACAAAGTGCTGACACTCATTAAAAAAATTTCGTTGCAATTATTTTTATGTCATATGACACCAGAAAGTCCAAAATTTCATTCAGTAAGTTGTTAAATACACAAATTTTATTGATCTTATCCTTACCTTCTTAGTTATTCCAGTCTTCAAAACCTTAGACATACGACCTATTTTACTTGTTTGTTTCTCCGCGACAGACGTTTATCGAGATTCGTGTAGTCGGCACACTCACAAACACACTCGCATATAAAGAAAGAATTAGAAGATGCACAAAAGAGCCATCTAATTTACGTCCCTTTCTAAGGAAATGAGAGATACGATTTACTGTCATGATGTTATTTTCAAATTGTATTACCTTCATGGGCTCGCATCGTAATAAGCAACCATTACATTCGCACTTGAGACTAAATTTCAGTTCCGAGCAAAGTTTACCATTTCTGTTGGGGATAAGTTTTGAAATCTAGTTTTTAAAAATACATAGAGGGTGTACGGAAACTCACAAGATCGCCTTATACATCAGTGTGTGGGAGGTGTTTAATTTATCTCTCACTGTTAACTGTTCCACAATGATTATGCCTTGTTTCAACTAGAAGTAATTGAGAACTTTGAAAATTGCGTAAAGACTAGACTGCCTACAGTTGTGCGTAATCTATCTGGTGTCACGTTGTTCTTATATCAGAGAGAAAACATTACCAAAATTAATTCTGAAGACTAAGTTTCATATTACGCTATTATTTTACTAAGAACTTCCCACAAATATTTATTCAGATTGTGTGTCCAGAAGAAAACCTTTCTTTATCTATACATGTTATAAAACTCAACGTATTTCTGTTTGTCTGTCTGTTGGTGCGCTTATCACTCGAGAACCACTTATGCGATTTACGTGTTTGTTTTTTAAATCATAGCTATATTCTCTGTCCAGGTTTTAGTATATATTTTGTGACGTTAAGTAACATAAGGAATAAGCAGTAACGATAATAGTGAATCAAGTCGGAAAAAAATTTGCTGCCAGCGCGATTTCTTGTAATACGCTGTTTAAACCGTTAAAGGCCAAACAATATCATGTAGTAATGAATTGTGTGGAATAAAAAAAGACATAAAATATCTCCGCGGTAGCATATATCTATTTAAAACAGAGAAATACTTATAAGCATGATTACTATTTAATTTCTCAATAAATAAATGCGTAAAATTCAAGCTGTTGTTTCCCCATTAAAAACTTAATATTCATCAAAGAAAATACAAATGTCATTAGAACTGTTTAGCTAAAAAAACCTAAACCATAATTCTGTAGTCTACTTGAGCGCAGCCGCGGGCACAGTTAGTGTGCATATAAATTACTGTTTTATGTATGTGCATGTCCGTGCAGATATACATGCATCTAAGTAAATACACGCACTTGTTTAACATCGTCATATCTTCCAAGGCGTTTATAAAAGCGAATTATTTGCTTTCCGCGTGGCAATTCGTTACGTGAATTACGGTGGATACATTTAACATTTTAACATTTTAACTTAAAACTCTCCCCCGTGAAGTCATTACACAAATATCGTAACTTTAAATACCACCATACAGCTGGGATTATCTTTCGCTAGTACATACACGTGCACACACGAGCATCAAGGATGTTACCAACGTTATGAAATTGAAATGTTATTTTAAATTTCTTATTTACTTAATTTTTGTAGCAGAAGAATTTATTTTATTTTCTTGGCCGCTTTATACCCATTATATTGTTCTGGCTCGAGATATTAATTAAGTCNAGCAGAAGAATTTATTTTATTTTCTTGGCCGCTTTATACCCATTATATTGTTCTGGCTCGAGATATTAATTAAGTCTGCCAATTAAGCCGGGGAATTTTTTTGTCAGTTTAATGGCAAGGAGAGTTTTTTTTTTCGTGCAGTGTTGAATAACGACGTGACGGGGTCGTGTTACCATCCTTCACCAATCTTCGTCTCCCGCACCCCTTCCTCTTCGTCATACGCTCTTCCATCACTTACGTCACGCTCAAAAAGTCAACCACCGCCAACCCCTCATTTTCCACCCCACCATCGTGTTCTGTGGCAGTCACCCCTTCCACAAGGGGTATATGCTGTTCGCGGCACACTGAGAAGTTTTGAANCACTTACGTCACGCTCAAAAAGTCAACCACCGCCAACCCCTCATTTTCCACCCCACCATCGTGTTCTGTGGCAGTCACCCCTTCCACAAGGGGTATATGCTGTTCGCGGCACACTGAGAAGTTTTGAAAGCCGTTTTTAAGATCTATTTGCATGCACACTGTGTACACTTCCGCCACGTGTAAAACTGCCATTTCCATGGGTTTGATCACATTATTCGTAGTCCGACCAAGTACACCAATGAAGTTGTTCAACAAATAAATACTTTACAAATTCGCTATGTATTTCACTTACCTGCATTAAATAAACAAAAAGAGAAAGAAATAATTCCAGTTTTCGCAAATGTTGACATAGCACTTTGAATTAAAGGTTTAGAAATAAAACTACTTTCCATCCGTCATTACCAACTTAATCAGACGCGCGTCAGTCAGTGCGCCTGTTCAGATGCATGCAAATAGTAGCAGTGGCGTTATTCAAAGGTTGATTTCAAAAGTGCTCGGTTTACGGTGAACAGCCTATTGCCGAGACAGGCGTTCTCTATGGAGACTTAACGGCAACGGAGCTGATGGTTGCGTGGGCGACGTAATACCTAAATGTAGGAGTAAAGTGGCTTCAAATTGAGCACTGCGCCTGACTGTAAAACTTGAGAACTCTTTTAAAAGTAATACGCACACTACCGAAATGATCAAACAAGTACACTTTATGTTGCATACGTAAGAAGAAATTTAATTTTGTAACACTGAAAAATATCTTGCAATTGTTGATATAATTAAATGTTTCAATTAAAATCTTAATTTATAATTTTCAATTTCTAATTTAAAAAAATTGAGACTCTTTCCAGCATGTGTGTTTCGAAAAGTATATTTTGCTAAGGAAAAAAAAACCCTACCTCAATCAAGACTATTGTAATAATTTCTGTGTGGTATATGTGAAAAAATGGTACATTTGAAACATTATAACTTATTTTATTGCTTGTCAGAATAATTATAATAATGTGCTTAGTTAAAAGGATTTTTTTTTCGAAGCATCCAGAATGGAGATACGCTGAAATTTTGCTTAAAAATAGACACGATTTTAAAGCATTTAAATAAGTAAATAATAGTAAAATATTTTATAGCGTTGGAAAATATATGCTTTCTTCTTTCATATGTAACGTAATTAGTATTTTTCTGGCTATTTTGGTAGTGCATGTAGTGCTTTATAATGTGTTCTGCAACTTGTACAGTTGGTCGTAGTGCTCGCTTGGAAACCACTCCACTTCTGCTTGAAAGGCAGCAGCACGTTCGATCCCTCTGTTCCCCATCTCTAATCTTTCCTTTGGTTTCTTCCTTGCAGCTATACGCTGCGTCAAAGCCGGCGCGGCGAGCGAATGTATCATGGTTTTCCCCTTTGTTCTGGCCTTTGCTAGTTGGGAAAAAAAAGTCTCGAGCTGTGTGTTGGACGTTTGTGCCCGCTGGCGAACATGGCTGAGGCAACCACAGTCACAGCCTGGGAGTTATCTTCTTCACTCCAGGAGTTTGCTTGCGTGTCACAAAAACCTTAGGTGCAGAATTTTTTTTTTTGCTGCAGTGATTTTCCGATTGTCGGCTCTTCTATTCCGGCGCTTTTAATTTGTACAGAAGTGACAATGTTCATCGTGAATACAGTTGTACTAAATCAATATCACTTTGTAACTATATTGACTGGTAAAGTTTTGACGTAATCATATTATGACCTTTATATACAGTTGTTTAGTTAGTAAACACACCTGCTGGATAAGATTTAAAAGTAAACGCTCCATAAGAACATAAAGTGATTTTTTTACATCCTACGCTGATCTAAACGAACAGTAAAATATTTTTCTAGAATATTTCGCGTTGAAAAAGTGCTTTCGCTTCTTTCCTCTTTTAATCGGAGCCAGGTCATAAAAGATAGGCTTTATAAGGAGGATTCAATTGGCTAAGGATTGTGTAAGATTTTTATCTGATGTTGGACTTAATGTTCTGATCAAACATCTCTGGACATGGGAACGAGAGCAGACAGTGGAAGAAGGGTTGTCTGTCGCAAAAATGTCCTTCGCAGAGGTAAATTAGTGGAGTGGAATAACATACGTGTAAGTAAAAAGAAAGGAGATTATACATAAGTACTGGAGAAAGGGAAGGAAGAACTGTGAACTCCTTAATGCCAAGAAATCCCGTCTGGGAAGCTCACACGTTAAACTGGCATTCAAGAAACCAAATGTTGGATTAATATACTGCGATTGAATACTCCTAAATTCTCACGCCTCTCACTAGGCTGTAAATGAATGCGACTAATAAAGAATCGTTCAAACACGTTCCTCTAACTTAGGTCGAAGAGACCACCCCACATCACGGCGTTAATTAATATTAAGTTATTATAATTGCAGGAGGTCTGCGGTTGGCGCAGCTATCTACCAAGGCGAACAAGGTTCGTTTCCCGGCGGGGTTGCCGCCCAGATTTTTGAACGTGTGGATCATCCCTTGACGGTACCATTGGTCGGCGGGTTTTCTCGGGGATCTCTTGTTTCCCCCGACCATGCATTCCGGCGAGGCCCCATACCCACCTCGCATCACCCTCATCGGCTCTATCAAGACCCAGATGTTAAGTGCCGCCCAAATCTCTTCACTTACTCACCCATTCAATCAACATAAATTATAACATTACACTCGCTATACAACGCGAAGTCTGAGAACTATTTTTTTTTTCAAAGAAATTCGCTGCCAACATAACTGGGTGCTTGCACGCCAGTGTGTGCTAAAGCAAACATGTAGTTACGATAAAGGTTTTTTTCAAAATATTATTTCGAACGTGGCTCACTTTACCGTGGACAATTTTTACCGTATTAGTTTATCGTATTTTTTATTGAAGTGACCTTGTTGTCAGTTGTCACAAAGGCGACAATCGTCTGTTACAGTGTAACCACCACCGTGTGAGTAGTAACGTGGTTCGGAGCCCACTTCAACGAAAATATCCTTCCGTCCTCAGTATCCGTACATAACCACGCGATGTAAAACTAACTTCTTGGAATTTGAGTAACTATATGTTGTTCACAGTAAAGTTAGCACTTTTGAAATAAACTTTTGGATAAGATCACTACCGTTATCTGCATATAATATGCTATCGTACACATTAGAGTGAGTGGTATTAGTTAAGTTGGTGACGAGTTAAGACAAATAATTCCAGAAATTAACGTTGAACTGCGAATGTAATGTTCATATTTATGGAAAATAAATTTAGTGTTTTTCAACTTCATACACATAAGAGTACGAAATAACACATTAGTTACACGTTTAGGTTCCTAACTATTTAAATTTTTCGATTGAATGGCGTATTAATTAAGTGTGTGTAAATTATATATATGGCGAATGGATACAATACGAAAGGGAAAAGTAGTTCTTAGGTAGGGATTACAGAAGTCTTCAAGTAATCGTGAACATTCTATATCAAGAGACAACGGCATATAACTTCTTAGTATTGTGGCATTCTGCCTAGTCGATTCACGTTCGACTCTTTGCGAGGTCACGTCCAATTTACGCACGTGAAAAACGTAGCGGTATAATTCCCGTTGGCCGGCTGTTTTTCTCTGGGTGCTCCCATTTACGGCATTCTGGCTGTCCATCTTAGCTCAAGCTCCGTTCATTTTTTTCCATCTCCACGGGCGATTAACACACAATTGTCAAGCGACGTCCCGACTTCTGAACTCGAAGGTGTTCCTTTCCTTCGTTCTCGTCTTTTCCGATGTACGACGCAGCAGGTTCGAGTCCCGAACGCGATGACGGTCGTCGGGGTTCGCGTGACATGGCGTTTGTGCTGACGGGCGGCGCCCTTGTTCAATGACTCGCGCTTCCCGGGCTCTCCATGTAAACGTGGGCGGTCTGCCCGACATGAAAGTCCGGCAGGTATTTGTCCCCTGCAACCGGAGCGCATGCAATTAGCAACACTTTATAACTGTGCCGTGTTGCCTACAGTGCCGGGGGCTACTAGGCCAGAGAATAATTCTTACAGCTGGTTCTCGATAAATGGAGACATGCGGTATACCTGGTATATTAGATTGATAATATTTAGCGATACGTCCCATTTTAAAATTTGATTCAAAATATTTCTAACTAAAGAGTTTAAATAATAGTTCCTTATTGCTGCCAACAAGAAATTGGTGATTATTACTTGCATGAAATTACAGACGTGCCGCTGAAAACAACAGCCAATTTTATATACAGATGAGTGCAATTATACATAAAATATAAAATTATAAAATTTACCGACTTATTCCTGTCAACCTGCACAACCCCGCCTTGGCCAAATTTTTTATAAATCCGGGACCGGGGGTGTCGATTACGCTTCAATTAATTCCATAGTTGAATTAAATCCTTGGTTTTTTCTTTCATACAACTATATGCCCTCCTATTGTACGAAAAAAATATGTTATCGTGGACTTATGTTAAGTAGTAAAATTGAACTATTATGTTTTTTGTATACTCTTTTCACAGTTAACTGAACACTTTTAAAACAAACCCTTTAAAAAGTTCCCTGTCCCTTATTTCCATATATTTTAACGGATACATTTACCGGCAAACAGTGTTATGTTGGCAGCACTTTAATAATTGTAGTTCAATGTCTACTGCGTGTATTTTTTTTTTTTAAGTTTGGTTTAGAAGGTGTTGACAATGAATAGGCTTTATTAATTTTTTGAGGCACGTAAAAATAAATATTACTGAGCTTTCAAAATATTTGTGTTCGTAATTATCTTAGACTTTACGAGATGGGTTCATGAATAATGTGATAGGGCCCATGGTACGCTAACGTTTAGCAGAGCGGAAGGAAACAAAATATGACAGAAATGAGACCTTAAGCAGAACTTTCGAAAGTGCTCGTCTCACCGTGAAAACCTCTGTAGAAGGCATTTCGTGCATTTGTTCCCACCAAAGATAAACAGAATTACTTTTTGACGCCGAGTTTAACATTACACTTTAAGAGATGAGAGGCATTGGTCGGAGATCAACATTGAGGTCCTAAGCGCAGTGAGGGTGAAAAGAGGCGAAGATGAAACAGTAGCGGAATGCATGGGCGGGGGAAACCAGAATTATTTGTTAAAACCCGCGGGCCAAGAGCTACAACCGCCACTTTTCCCTTTGGTGTAATTGTCTACACTCGCCTCAGATTTGTTTGCACGAGGCTGAGTAATACTCCGAAAGTATAACTTAAGAAGGGTTTCAGAAAAGTGTGAAGTAACGAGAATAGACTATATAAGTCAACAGTTTCGTTCCTCAATTGGCTCGTAGCCATTCTAGTGTACATTAAACACAATCGTGTGGCTTCTTGGCTATCAAAATAATCAACACTGGCTTTCAAAGTGTGTAAATAAAACCACGTCTTAGCCAGCATTAAAAAAACAGGATCCCTCGCATCATGAGATGGCGAGCAAGGAAAATACACGACCTATGTCAGTGTCTCGAAAATAATGTTTCAGATATTCAAGATTATTTACGTGGTTTTTGCGCTACGGATTCGTCCGCTTTATGCCAACTGTAAGAAATTGATATAGTCATAAAAAAACTTCTTCAGATACGTCCGGAGAAAGATAACCAGTTATTTTCTGCAGCGAATGGATACAGTGGCGAAGTTCTTTCAGTCGGATTCGGATGATGTATGACGTGTCACGAAGCGATGACAGCTTCCGATCAGTTGGAATAAAGGTTTCTGCGAGTGGAGATCCTTTAGAAGGCAGAAGGAATACCTTATAAACTTGTCCCAGGAAGTCTCTGAAGTAATCCGTATACGTCACCTCATTCGTCACTGCAGCCAATCTTGCAGCTTTTTTCCCCTATCATCTGGAACAAATTTCCCCCTGACGCATCGCATTTCGAGCATGCGGATTTTCCGATGATTTCACGCTCAAAGAATGCTTTTAACACCGACATTATTATTTTCAAACACCTGTCTGGTAACATTTTGACATAGCGAGTCTATTTTAAAAATAATAGTACGTATTTAATTTCAGAATAGATGAATTACAATTTCATAAAATCGAAAAAAAACTAGCCAAAGATGGGTTGGTTTTTATTAATTGTTATCTTTTATATCATATATTTTTCAGTGACTTGGGATTCGTTGTAATATGTGTTCGTGTCCGGATCATTTTCCCTATTAGTCAACAACTCCAGGAGAAGCCATTAAAAAAGTTGAGTGGCGATTCACCCTCTAAAATATAAATATTTGAAACTGCTCTAGATTACTGGATTTGAATGCATATCTGTTGAAAATGGTCCACTTGAATCAGTAAAAATGTACAGATCAATTTAGTTACTTGTTATTCATTTATTAAAAACTGATTTATATTTATACTGATTCTTATTGAACTGCATTGGTCAGACAGTAAAACCTCAGTAGAATCCACTGATTTTCCAGTTGATGACGGTTCATTTACTGAAATTAGTAAAATAATTCTGCTAGCTCATGTCACTGATTATGATTTAAAGTGCAGAATTCGAACACTCCAGTACTGAAGAATTGTGGCGATTAGAAGAAAAAAGTTTGAATCACCAAATAATTCAAAGTTTGAGTCTTATGTCACACGATAATACACAGAGGCTGAAATCTACGGAACTTCGTGGTTATAGTGGACTCCGAACCACATGAAGTAAAAACACACCGGCGCCTAGAAATATTTGAGTCATCCGTCGCTGCTTAGTGAGTTGAGCTTAACAGTGAGTTCTAGAGAGCCGACGCGGGTGAAATGAGATAAATTTAGAGTAGCGGTGAGAGAAACGGTAGCCGTCGGCCAACGGCAACGTCCGCCATGTTTCCACATACAAAAATCTGGATTTAGCAACGCTTATAACTTTTAGTGCTCACGGGTGATCATTATGAGTTACGATATTCGACCATATATTGCACGAAAACCCGTCAAACGAACTAACTCATTTAACTTTTGTTTCGTTGAACGATTTCGTAGTAACGGTTTCGTAATAGTTTGGGCAAACTCGATATTGTCCATCGTACGAGTATTGGATGGCTTGTTAATTCATAGGTTCGCCATTCCGATAGATCGTCGTCGTATTTTATCCCATACGACGAAGCGTGATCGAGCGATCCGTGGCATGTACACTTTAATGTTTTTTTTTTTAATTAAAAGTTTATACGCCGGGATTCAAACTCGTGACCCTGGGATCGCGATTCTACAGCGCGAACTACTGCGCTTTTCTTTGTGTACATAAGATTGCTCGCATATCTACCATAGGTTTTAAAAGATTATAATTTAATCAATATACGAGAACAAAAATCGAACGCTCCAGATGTATCGTATATGAAACACTGTGCACTAAATATTTGATCATTGAAGTAAAACGGTGTTACTGTGATTGGGAATATGTCCAGTCACGTGCTGATGTCGGGGCCGCGGTGGGTTAGAGGCAAGAGCGCTGGCCTCCCATCAACAAGGCGAGCCGGGTTCGATTCCATTTGGGGTCGCTCCCATATTTTCGCACGTGAGAATAGTGCCGGGCGATGCCGATGGTCGGCGGGTTTTCTCGGGGATATCCCGTTTCCCCCACACTTACATTCCGGCGCTACACCATACTCACTTCACTTCAAACTCATCGGCTCTCAAGATCGCGATTTTAATAGCCGTCCAAATCAATCCACTCCACTTATGTTCTATCAACTCGTCTTGTGGGAAAAAAAACCTATTTATTGCAGATAGTAATGCGAACTAAGGGTTTTTAAAAGATGACAGACGAATAACATCAACTTTCATGTTTTCCGATGCCAACCATATTTTCATGTGTGGAGATTATTAATTAGAAAACTGGCAGCATACATATCCCATGCTAATTAAACAGTGGCTTTATATGAATGCACATCTGCCACAGCTCTCCATTAACTGCCGTTGATATTACTTCCCAAATACGCTATATTCTGGCATTCTCGTCGCTCAGTTATTTTTTTTATTTTCTCCGCATTTATTTGTTAAACAAACTCCAAAGACCAACTTCTGCTACAATCTGAAATAGGTGAAATGATTTATTTTCAAGGACCACGCATATAGTGAATGCTGGAATAATATTTAAATGGTAAGTAAGACAGCTGCTCTATTGTGGTTGTTCGTCGATATAACGAGTTCCCGGTCGACTTTCACGGCGACTCCGCTCTCCTACACTGTCAGAAATAGCTCTGGTTAACTATTTAAAAAATTCTAACTAACGCTTTGTGCTACACCAAAACACATTTAATTACATGTTACGTATATCTGAAACTGAATGTAGCACAATAATGAAATTTTCTCCATGGAATTTGTTATTGCTACGATACCCAAGCTAATTTTTTTCTTCAGAAAAACATGACATTACCCGATACATATCTTACTTTAATAAAATTTTGTTATTAAAATAGTAGCACATATTACCTGGTCAAATAACATTTGAAATTCGAAAAACGCAGCTAAAATTTGGCTGGCTCTTAGACAAATTGAACCAAAACACCAAGAGTGAGTGTTTATAAGTTACCTTAACCGGGACAAAGTAACCCCGGTTCGCGGCACTTGAACTACAAACTAGAAAAACACAAACATAGCAGTCGATTTGGCAGCTTTACCTTACTCAGGAAATATAATAGTTCAACATTTTAAGCGAATCATAGACTAATTTAAGATTGCATTTGTACCACAGATAGCAGACACTATATATTTCCTATATCAATTAAAAAAAACAAACACGAAATTATTACAGGACTGAAGAAGGTGTCTTCATAAAAGAGACATCATTCATACAGATGTAATCTGGAATGGAGATATTTGAACGAGATCCCATAAAGGGGCTCCAAGAAGTGAGATGAGTATATCGAAGAATTAGCCTCATATGCGGGCCGTGACGTGAGCACCGTACAACTTTGTTCCGGGGCGTGGACACTTGAAGGAAGCACATAGCGTGGACGAGTGTCCTGGTTCGATACGTAGAACTACAGACCTTAGGTACAGGCATATTGAAAGAGGTGAAACGGCCAGTCTTACTACAACCTAATCACAGATTCTTCCACTTGTGAGGCCTACATTACAATTCCCCAGTCTCCCAGAGGAACATCTATTGGGGATCGAACCAGGGATGGGCGCCGATTGGATATGACTTCACATTATGTGTGCAGTGGTGCACTAACTTTCGGGATTAGGTGCAGGGGTACCGACGTAATGACTAGGGCCACAGAGTAGATAAATATACAGACAACAAATGGCTCGGCGGTTCCTTTGATGTGGGCGTACTCGTTTGCTGATCGTCTGTGTTAAGCTCTGGGGCACAGACCTCGCGTCTGATTTGCTATCACGTGTGGCGAGAGGTTCCCTATTGGCTGGCAAGTTAAGTTACCACGCGCTGATTGGCGAACGGCTATCCAACATGTTGCTGGTCAGCGAAGCCATTTTGCTGGCATGTGTGGTTGGAGCTCGCGGAATAAGCGGCTATCTCACCTCTCGAGTACTGTGTGCTAAAGGTGTATGCAGACCTGCCGCTGCAGTTATTAGCGTCAGATTAAGGCGTATATCCGCGATCACCGTATGGCTACCAACACCCGAATATAAGTTTTGTGCCGCCATTATCACGACAAACAAACTAGCCTTGTGGTTTTGCAGGACGCGCCGTCAGACCGAGGATATGTTACTGAGCGTTACGGCGTATCCATAACAACATTATACAGCATGGCAATGCGTGTCCACGCACATCTGTCATCGTGCGATCCGCTCTGTTAAGTACGGGCATTAACGTCGCCTGCGAGATCACCGAACCTTTCGCTAGTTGAGCATGCATGGAACCAGTTTGGACACTGTCTCCTACAGAATCCCACGACCTGCCCAATTACTTGTGAAACTCTATTGGTACTTGAAGGAAGAATGGTACAATACCACACAGGACAATATTCGACTCCACGCCAAGTCGAGTAGCCACGTGCGTTGTATACAAAGGAGTGAACATTCCATACTAAATCTTTTGTTGAACGCCATTGCTAATTGTTAGCGGATTCGTAACAACGATTATATTTACTTGACAACTGCATACTTAGTGTCGTTTCTGAAGTTTAATGGCAATGATGTGGTGAAACTGAATTCGGATTTTGTTTGGATCTCCATTGCCTGCAATGACTGTAAAAAAATTAACCAAAAAACGATCCAGTTTGACAATGAGCGACGCAGTAACAAATTAAGACAGCACAATTATCGCAATAAGATAACAGCAAAACTACAAGGGAAACACACACTGCAGTGTAGCTGTGCGTTTATTTAGTCCTGTGTTAATGATTTAGTAACGTCTTGACGTCTCATGCGAAGTTTTCCGATAAATCTGCCTAGAAGTTTATGTTACTATTATGAAAATGCCTAATGTATAATTCATAAACCAGAAAGGAAATAAATGCAATAAAGTCAGAGTAACCTTCGTGAAGATCGTAAATCACAGTTAGGGTCATAAATATTTGTTTTCATAGTTTGATTTGAAAAGTGGTTAAATTAGTCGTGAACAATCTGCGAGCGGCGATATGTCGGGACGAAACTTAAGCGAGTGAGGAAGGTCGAAGGCATTGAGTAGTTGGCAGGATCTCCGCTACGCGGCGTTGTCTGCAGCTCAGATCGATTGCGGCTTGGTCGGCTGGTTTGTGTGCGTGCGCGCGAAGCAGGTTTGGAGAAAGGGGGGTGGGGGNATTACTACCCTCTCCCTGCCTTTCACCGCGAACCCTCGTAGAACAAGTAGATCCATCTCACTGTCAGAATAAGGGACGGGACACCTACCTGCCACTTTCAGTTTAAATACGGACTTTGCAGCGGGGAGATTATTGTCTTCGAAAGTTGATGGAAATCGCCCGTTAGGTTTTTGTTCGACATGGCGAGTTTCGAGACTCCTGCAAAGCTAGCTTCCTCATTTACTAAGAAACTTAAATTTAAATTTGTTATTATTTTAGGAACAAATTTACCAACGAGAAATTAAAAAAGGTTTCAGTAACAAAAATAGCAATTTTTTTGTATTGCCACCGAACACTTTTCACCAGTATTATCTAATTTCTAGTCAATTTGAACTGAATTTCATAACTGATGCGAAATAATATATTGAAACTGCGGTTATACTGTTCTCTTAGCTAATTTAAAGGAATATTTAGCATGATTCTTGTTTACAAAATCGTTTAGACAGGCATAAATTTTAATGTTCACGTTTTACATTCGATTATTTAAAATATGAAATTGTGTATTTTTGGGGATTACACTACTTTTAAAAATTCTGCGTAACTTATTTTTCTACTAGTGAATTAGCAGAAAGAAAAAAATCTAATTTTCTATTTCATTCGGTAGTCTTCAAGTTTGAAATTTTAGGCACAAATTATAAAAAACTTGTTATCAAATCACATATTATTAAAAGCTCGTATCTAGTAAAAAAAACGCTTAACGTATATATTTTGCTTTTTATAGATCTTGTGCTCTTTTCAGGCGTTAAAATACGAGAGTGCAATTGGCGAACTGGTTTGCGCATTTAATTTAAACGTCAAACTCTCCTACGCACAAAGAAATAAATGAAGTGGCTATGTATTATTTAAGAAAATCGGTAATAAGTTTTCAGATTTCTTAATAAGATTACTTAATATATTTGATGGCTTCGTTGAATAGCACAAATATAATCAGTAAGCCAATAATATGCGCCTTGACAAAATTTAGCTGGCTTACATAGTAAGTTTGGCATACAAAAATGTGGCGGCNAGTAAGCCAATAATATGCGCCTTGACAAAATTTAGCTGGCTTACATAGTAAGTTTGGCATACAAAAATGTGGCGGCAAGAATTTTTCCAGAAGATGTTGAGATTCGATACCTCGACGTATTTGAAAAATTCACACTAAACATTTTATCACTCTATTTAGTGGAAACAGTTAGAACTTAAAGCATGCTACGTTGTGTTCAAATAGTTTAAAATGTTGACGTATGACGTTTAAGGCAACAAAGATGTTCGACCTCACAAACGAAAGTCGTCTTCTGTGGCAGAAGGGAAAGGGAGCCACACATCGATATCCAATACATCGATATCATCGATCTGGCACTGCCACCTGCGCAATGAAAACAGGAAGATTGGCGTGACACGACGCAAGGGTTGCTTCGGTTGGGTTCATGGCGCATGTGCAAGCTTGGTTTCTGACGAAGATCCCGATGCATTGCGAACTTTCAGGTGCACTTCTTGTGAATGGACAATTTGTATATGATAAAATGTGACGAAAGAACTGTTGGCTATAAATGTTTTTGCTGACGACAAAAGGTTTTTTTTTGTAAGGGTAGTTATTTTTTGGGAACACGGTTATTTTTGTAAATCAATAACATCCCGTTTCGACTGTTTTTCATAAAGTACATTACATGTAATTTGAATTCATATTGTCTTTGTTTCTGTTTTCATGTTAGGTTGATGGAAACGTGCACCTCTCTTGTTGCCATCTCTGAATCCCTTTATGCTCTAAAGTGTGGCCAATAAATGATCGAGAGGAACATCAGCATATTCATTGTCACTAGCTCGAATAATAGCGTCAAAAACGATCTTCTACACTACCGTAAACTCCATCACTTAAAAAAGGAGCATCGCTCCCATATTTGCCCCATCTGCTCTTATTTCCGGCACTTTCTTAAGACTATAACTTTTTCCCATTCCATAAAATGACGGCCTCTTATTCAAACGTTCTTACCTCACACTATTATTACTTGGCTTCAGGTTATACTTCCCATGATAAAGAATCTTTCCGAACATTAATCAGTTCACAATGGCTGGGATTGCTTAAGCGTGCCAATATTTGGTCGACCTACCTAGGATATTTGAATGCGTCACATTTCTAGTAGCCCGTATCGCATGGCGAAATAATAGAACATGTTTACATTGCTACACATTTTTTAATTAGCGCCAATCTTTCTAAATGTTACCTGTTTGGATGGGCTACCATAATTCCATTTGAATTCTTAATTCAGCAGGTATCAGAAGAACGATAAAAAAACACAAATTCTGGATCAGTTCGTTTGAATGGTTCCTAAAATATTACACAGACCTCAAGATGTTTCACTGTTGCCATTTTTGTGTGACCGGGAAGTACTTAAGTCACCTGTCCTTAAGATTTACTGTGAGAACACCGAACCTCGTGAGATATGTTGCATCTTCAGAATCATATAGAAGGAAACACAGGCAGAAGGGTTAACTAATACACCTATCGTTCCTATTCAAAGTAATTAAATTATTAAAAATAAACATAATACTTAGAGAGTACATGCGCTGTTTTCTTAAGAGTATTGAGATAAATTCAACAGAGATATCCGTAGTTCAGTTAACTGGCTCAACAGCGTTTAGTATTACTCATATTCTGCAAATATATTTTGCGAGAGAAATTCAGCTGCGGCAATTGCATGTCCAACATACACTTGGAAGATTGCCGAAAGCAGTTTCCCAACCGCTTGACACGAGCTTGTAATGTTTAAGATTTTTTACGGGGCTGTCACCTTAATAGAGTGACTTCATGTAACAAAATGCACAGCATTACGGGAGTTCCAATCGAATTAAGGAACGACATAAGTGAAACAGCATTGCGGTGACAGTGAGAGGCTCGCAGTTTTTTTGGACACTTCCGTAGACAATCTTAGAAACAACGCCGCTTCACTCAGGTTGGAAATCTCATTGTTAATAGTTAGAAAAAATAAATTCTTCGCCGCCAGATAGCACTAGTGTCGTTTGTGTGCAGTATTTTTTCAGTTTTTTTTGTGTAAACAAATAGGATACTTACAACATGTCCACGAGTTTTTGTTACTCTATCGAAAAACGTGATTCGGAAAATAATTAAATTAAGTGTAACGTTTTATTTAAATGTTACAGAATTGAAAATTTCCATTCGATAACAGCCATTTGCATTTCGCATTAATATTCCTAACTTCTACTTTTATTAAAATAAGAGTATTTAGGACAGCTGAATTCCAAATATTCTTGCTGTTTACGCTTGTAAACACTATTAGATGGCGCGCATAAGAGTTTTAAAAAGAAATTTAATACTTAATATTTCGGCACGGATATATGTCAGAATTCAAAGAAAAAAACACACTTTTACACAGAAGTAAATAGGCATCCATTTACCGCCAGTTTAAAAGTGATCTTGTAACACAAGCTCACTTTGCGGTGGAAATTTTTCCTGCACCAAACTCTCCCGTATAGAATCTCGTTTTCTTCCCATATATATTAAATCAAATGATACTGCTATATCTACAAGGAAAGCGCATACAATCGATGGAAAACATGTATCAACGCTCTGTTACAAGCTGGCCATTGAAATTAATCTTCATAAGGTGTTCTTTATTTTGTACACAGTGGGGTAATGACTTGCGTAAAAGTATTTAACACAAACAAGACTTTAAAACTAACGACACAGCAGGCGTGTGTCTTCAGGTTTTAGAAGATCACTTTATAGTATTCCATAAAGTAGTCTTGTTATCGCTTACGTTCTGCGCGTGAGGCGAGCAAAGAAAAATACACTACCCATCGCACTTTATCTGAAAATTTCTAATATTCCCGTATGTTATGTGCCAGGGAGAAAGTGATGAAGAACAGGATACGGCATACCTCGTTACTGTATTCAGTGCATATATCTATAGTTAGCCTTCATCTCCCTTGGCCTGCTTTTAACCGTCTGTGCTCTTCGAGAAAATTTTAACCGCAACTAACCTTGCCTAGAGCACACCACGTTTAATAAGAGACTGTGTAAGTAATGAAAAAAAGTAACTTGAAGACACGCTGAGCAGATAATCATGTTAGGAGAGTTTCAGCACAGCCAGATTACAGTCCTACTGTAATTAACACAGTCACACACATCTCAAACCGGTGTAGTATTTCGACCCGAAGATGGCCTCTGTAGAAAGCGTTGAAACTGTTCGTTCTATAGATAAAATCCTTTGGGGATTAAAATATTTAACTTTCCCAACTTTTGGCAAGAGCTGTGAAAGAATAAAAGTTTAAGGCTACTTTCCCCATCCCGCTTGAAGCTTCAACGGTGTTGCAAGGTGTTTTTTATCCAAGTTTGTTTCACAAAATTAAATTGAAAATATTCAATAGCTATTAGCTTCGACTACAGCACTCCTTTCAGTGGTGGTCTTTTCAGGACATGGCCCAATTAGGAACACCAATTGGGAAACTTTCAACATATCTGTAGACGGCATTTTCACACTATCGTAGATGAGAATTTACTGACCAGATACACGCGAAACTAGAATCGACGAATGCAATGAACTTTACCGCATAATTTCCACGAAGGATTTTAGAGGATCACTGCAAGTTCATTGGTTAGCTGCATGCACTGCACGTAAGCTCAGTTCCTTGCACGTAGAAAGCCTATATACCATTACGTGCGCCGACCGGCTTTGACCTTTGACCTTTGACNTAAGCTCAGTTCCTTGCACGTAGAAAGCCTATATACCATTACGTGCGCCGACCGGCTTTGACCTTTGACCTTTGACGTTTCATTGATTTTGTACTTCTCTAACACAAACGAAACACCTACTATCCAGATATAATATTAAAAAAAAACTTGTCCCGCATTTGCAGGTCGGTGTTTGGAGGTTGCATTTCCAAACACGCACTTCGAAAGACGGAGCAGATCTAAAGTTTCGAAAAACCGCGGTTGTGTAATAGTCAGACCACTCGCCTACCACCTAGGCGAACCGGGTTCGATTTCAGGCGAGGTCACTCCCCGGATTTTTCCACGTGGGAATCGTGCCGGACGATGGCGCTAGCCGGCGGATTTTCTCGGGGATCTCCCGTTCCCCCACCTTTGCATTCCGGAGCGGCTTCATACACACCTCACTTCACCCACATCGGCCCACAAGACCTCGATGTTAAGATTCGCCCAAATCTCTTCACTTCAGTAAAGTTTCCACCCTTATTCTTTCTTTGGATTAGCTTTCTAAGTCTCAAAGGGGAAAACTGAGAAACTACATTATCATTAAGATGGAGGTCATAGGTCTAACTAAAAGAACAGTGGGAGTAATACTTAAGTAACCAATCTTTAGTCGGGCAGGAAAGAATGAGAGGGTCCGTAAGGGCGTGAAAGTATTAAATTATCGTTTCCAGGACGCAATTACCCCGCTTTGAGCTGTGGCACCATCGCGTAGCACGCACGGTAACGCACGCACGTTACTGCAAACTTCATGTTAGCTGATGAGGCACGGCGTGGTTCTGCTTCGAATATTTATCAGCAAGGAGCGGTGTAATTAGCTCCGAAGCCCCACACTACCATCCTGTTAAAAATAGTAGGGAGCGTGGGAGTGTTTCGAACCTCTAAAAGCATTCCATCCCCTCCAGCACCACAAACCACTTTCCCCTTCTCGCCCTCCTTCCGACCACAGCGCAGAGCGGTGTTAAACAATGGGTGGTTGGCCCTCGGCTGTTAGCAGCGCCTCTTTCGGCGGCCGACTGGAACTAATAGTCGTAAGGGACTATCCATTAGGAAGGGGGGAGCGCCTGTGCATTGGGAGGCACGCAACCCGCAGTACTCAGGTGGCAAGCGGTGGCCAACGCTCTCCCTTGCAACAGCTAGCCACTAATGCTCCTATAAAATTCACGATATATTGTGGTCGCGCGTGCATCAACACATACTCGTATACAGANAGCTAGCCACTAATGCTCCTATAAAATTCACGATATATTGTGGTCGCGCGTGCATCAACACATACTCGTATACAGACCCGAAATTTCGAAAACATATATGATTCATTGTTTGAGCTCAAAAATGGTTAAGAATATTCCATAGTAGTGTATGTCACTGGGGATTAAATTTTTGCTTTCATAGACATGGCAGCGTTTAATGTTAATCACAATTTTCCATTCCATAAAAACCAATACAATTGCCGGTGGTTGAAGGATGGCGACAAAATGGGTTTCAAATATAAACATATATTTCCCAGTTATCTTATAGGCTAAAATCACATATTAGCCAAACCTCCCTCTGGTGTGACTAAATATGATATGTGAAGTGAGTTTATGCTTATTAGTTCCCCAGCAAAAAAAAAAAATACTTTGCTTGCCTTGATAACCGTGCGTTTTGGATTAAAAACCAGCGATTTTATACCGAGGCGTGTATTGAAGAAACTGTAACGAACTTGTAATGATGCGTACAAAAACTGCAACGAGTAGAGAAAGACACGCTCTTTGGAAGAAAATTATTTAAACAGTTTCTAATTATCGGTGCCGAAGGCGAGTGTATTTTTCTCACATATCCCCTCGCCANGGAAGAAAATTATTTAAACAGTTTCTAATTATCGGTGCCGAAGGCGAGTGTATTTTTCTCACATATCCCCTCGCCAATAATTCCGTGTTGAATTCGCTGTTATTTGTACTGACAATTTTACTCGGGAGAAAACTTGCATTTGATGTTGTTTGGTGGTAAGTACAGTTAAAGTAATTTAAGTACAAAATGAAATACTTGGCAAACATTCTCAGCTTACAAATGCCTTTTTATAATGNGTACAGTTAAAGTAATTTAAGTACAAAATGAAATACTTGGCAAACATTCTCAGCTTACAAATGCCTTTTTATAATGTTAACCACAAATGTTGTATTTGTTTCATTGTATATACAGATATTACTTATATCATAAAAAGAAATTGTTTGAGCACAATAAATTTATATATTGGAACAAACTGGCAAAGGGAAAATAGAAGTTCTATAAAAGAATTAACGAACTGATCAATTTTTGAGAAGTTTTTACTAAAGCTTGTGTAATTAAGTGCCGAAGGTATCAGATAAAGTTCCAGCTTNACTGATCAATTTTTGAGAAGTTTTTACTAAAGCTTGTGTAATTAAGTGCCGAAGGTATCAGATAAAGTTCCAGCTTCCCCCCATCCCCACAAAACTTCCTTTTTTTACATTTGGCACACCTATTCATATAGGTTTGCTTTCAGTGTGTGGTAATGTACGTTGTCAATAAATGTTTAAGAATTTTGGTCCTACCTGTGTAATGTAATATTCTTATTCATATGTTTATGGCGTCATATGTGTGTGTAGTTCTGTAGTGAATATAAAGATAAGAACATTTGTAATCTCTTCATTAAAACGCAGTTCATAGTATATTTCCTTCTTTCTTCAATGTCATTACATTTCATATAATTTATCTGTTATTGATAGTGTAACTTTCATACTTATTTTAAATCATAACTACTAAGGTTACAAGGCCATATGGCCTTAATTTTGGCAGCTTAATAAAGACGTTACTATTAGCTATTTGTGTTGAAATAAGGTAGTTAAATTGACATAGTAGTTGCATTATTTATTTTACTAGAATTTAGAAATTATCTGATTTAATTTTCGATCTGTTTCAACAAATGGACATCTAATCAAACGTTGTTGTGCTTCGTACACTATGTATATAGAAATAAAACGTGATGGCAAGTGACACACCAATTGATAGAAATCTTAGTATCATAAGCAAATTAGATGCTTCTACAGGACTCCAGCCATCTATATATGTAGAAATTTCCTGATGAATATTAATCGTCTCTGCCACCACCCAATTACGTTTGTCGGGTTCTGTATACAGAGCGATAATAAGGAAAAATGTAAATTCGTGTTGTTAATTAACGAAAAAAGGCTGTTAAAATCACTTTTACTCGACCACTCCCTCCCCTACCCCCTCATCGAAGCCTAGGTCTGGTCGCTTTGGTTGTAACTGAAGCCCTGCTGAAGTTCTACTTTCAGGCGATCACTCCACCTCACATACAAAGCTTAACCAAGTCGAGAGAATAACACTAAAGGCACAATCCACCGCATCCATCCGCACTGAGGTTAATATCACTTTGCACGGGAATTATTTCTTTCTACGCAATAACAACACACATATTTGCTCCCTGTTTTGATTCATATTAATTACAAAAGAAATATCGTTATCTATCGATAAAATGTAGGCAAAACGTCTGTTCAACAAAAAAGTATGATTTTAATTTTAACGAAGAACAAAAGCTTTTGATGCGTGGCATATTTAGGAGACAGCCAAACACGTCAGACATGGTGTGATTTTTCAAAGACCTTATTCAAAAAGTGTTAATAAACCGCGAATGTACTCTAATGAAACTCCATTCAGGACGTCCGCCGAATTTTTTCTACAGTGTTCATTGAAACACGACCATCTGAATAATTCCCAGCAAGTAAACTCTTCTCGTAGGACAGCAGCTGACTACCCTTGCGTTATTTCACAAAATAACGTTGCCTGTAACTTTTTCACTGCTTAATAACGTTCAGCTCAGTGACTCTCTCCAGCCTTCACCGCTGGGTACGTAATACGTTCCTGGGGCACTGTCGGGTGGGGAATTTTCGCCACGGGTTTCCTCATGTGTACGTGAGGCATACCCTGCCGTGGGGTGGGTTTTCTCCGGAGCTTCGCCTTCTCCTCCCTCGTCTGCATTCCCGACGCTCCTACACNTATGTTATCCCTACATGAAGGCGGCAACAATGTGTATATTTTACATGTATTAGTAACTTCAAACCGTTTTGCCTTCAGGTGATTCCGAAAACGTAACACAAAAGTTAAAATTCAATAGGCATAACTAGGGCCAGTGACTTTTCGCGTAAAAATCGGAGCACACAGTAGATTTCAATACGATATACACACCTCAGCTGTTGTTGTACCTCCATTGGCTGCTAGTGCCGTGTCCGTCTTTGACCAAGCCACTCAGGACTAAGTAACTCCGACACTGAACCTTCGTGATTCGTGCGCAAACGGTTAACACGGGCCAGAACATTTTTTAGCCAATCAAAGAAGCTGGACGACCCAACAGTGCTTTGGACTGTATCATGTCTCGAAATATTTTCGCGAAATATCACTGCCCCTAGGCATAACTAAAGAATTGAGACTAATTACAATAACAGCTTGCAAACACTGCGTCATTTACATTGGTCATGTCCAATCACACAGTCTCTATGTTTGTACGTGTTTGGAGCCGGTTCACGTAGATTCAGCAAACGATAAAGAAAAAAAAGTAAGTAAAAAAAACGTGGCACTCTCTTTGTGTATATGGGCGGGAGTACGGGGAATGGTACTTTGGTGCGTAAATGGGAAAAGTCGAGTGAATATATACCGGTCATCAATCTATCCACTTGCCACACACATTCACGGGGAAAACCTGCTCGGCCTCTCCACCGACGAAAACCGGTTTCCTACCTTAGTGCACGGTGCTACGAACGAGCTTTTCAGCTAATTCGTACTTGAAAGTTACTGGGGACGTAGCTCAATAATGACTCATGATTCGGTAGGCCACAACAGTATCTGATGAGGTTTATTAAAATTTTGCTTTTACAATAAATATTTATGTTGTTNCATGATTCGGTAGGCCACAACAGTATCTGATGAGGTTTATTAAAATTTTGCTTTTACAATAAATATTTATGTTGTTACCATTCATCGGGGGAGCCTTAAATTGAATATCAAGTCGATTATTTAATTATATTATGATTCACGCCATTTTATTTAAACCTAACTGGAAATGGCGTGAATCATAATGTAATTAAATAATCATCTTAAATTCAATGTAAAGCTCCGCCGATCAATAGTAACATAAATAGTTATTGTAAAAGCTAAATGTTAATAAACCACATCAGATGCTGTTATGCTCTACCGAATCATGAGTCATTATTTGAGATACGCCCCGAGCCCCCAGCATACTCTCACATTGACATAATACATTGTTACTAGTTTGTAACAACGGGCCAGCATGTTCTACTGGAAATATCACACATTCTCCCCACTACGCACGCAGTCACGCTGTTTTCATTTTCCTTAAATTTAGTCTGAAAAAAATTGGACGCCGATATTTTGGGACGATATATTGTACACGAGGGATTCTGGTACATTGTCAAGATTCTCCAAACGAATAAACCTACGTGACGTAAAAGGCACTGGTAATGGATGTATTTCTAAAATTATATATGGCAACAATTGAAGGGCCAAGATAAACATCAGCATTTTACACACAGTGAACAACAAGTAATACAAATCAGTATGTCTGAGAATCCTGGCTCATCAACATGATTTATCAGTAGGTATAAACAATTTGAAATACAGTTACAGGAAAGTTATTTTTTCCTACTCTTTTATGTTATTTCGTTATATTATCAAATGCAATGTCAACATATAATTTAAAAATTTAGTAATGTTAACATTGCACTTTTTTTTATGTTTTACGTTATATTTTCGATGAAACCTTTAGGAACAACCTAACCAATTATTACAAATTTTTTTTTTAATGTAGTGATACTGCTAGCATTTGATTTCTGGAAATATCAGATCTTTCNTAACCAATTATTACAAATTTTTTTTTTAATGTAGTGATACTGCTAGCATTTGATTTCTGGAAATATCAGATCTTTCTGAAACAGGTGAGTAATTGGAATTGTTTAGATTTGAAATATTTAATGTAATTTGTCTGCAATGGAAATAGAATAACACTTGGGAAAAAGCACTTGTCCAGACGGCGGGGTGGATGCCATTTCGTTAATAATGCAATTACAACATACTACCGCAGAGGTGTTAACGGGGAATTTGGGTAAAAAGGGGGGGGGGAGTTCCAGGTTCAACCCATATCCCCTCTCCTCCCCGATTTTTAAGCTAAAAAAATTGTATAGACATTGTTTATTATAAAACAACTCCCACTGCCCACAAATAAATATATGTCTATGCCACTGTATTACTGCATGACGAAAAATCTTCTGTTAAAAAATTTAGTGTGGAATTTTTGTGCTAGTGGCAAAAACCAACATCATAAATTATTTCCGGTTTCGTCAACAACAAATTCGTAATGCATTAATTTATCTAAACCATTTACATTTCCCCATAACATTTTGCACGAAGAAAGTGCAAAAGAATAAAGACTTAACATCACTTCTTGTAGATGTTAGGCGGCAACGTTTTTAAAGGAAGTCTTATTCGTTCACACATTTGTTTGAGTGTTTTTATTTGCGTTTTCGCATTATAAGCTCGGTTATCGTAGAACTTTTGTTCACAATTATACGACATACACTAGCAATTTACTTAGGCCCCAAATTACATAATGTACAAAAATTACAAAATTTGGCATCATATTACAAACCGAGTCCTGCATAAAAGTTAAGTTATTGGTCCTTTTTAAGAAAAAATAAAATTCATGGAAAGTAACTACAATATTTATCGTTAAATAATCAACTATTTAGCCACTACTTCTTAACCGATAATTTATATTCACAACTTTCAGAACTCATTTGGTCAGTTGTTGTTTTTACTTAAAATAATTAATTTACTCAGCATTAGTTCAGAAATACCCATTTTCATAAAAAAAAGATGCTACACAAAAACTCAGAACTCTTGATGACTATATAATTTTCTCGAAATACTTCTAATATTTCAAAGTATTAATTTGATTTTGACGTAAAGTTTTTGACCGAGTTCTTAAACTAATTAATTCCTATTCTTTAAGCCATCAAAAACTCAATAAAATTACTCCAGATTGCAGAAGACTAATACGATTCACATATTGGTGACGAAAGTGCAGTACAAAAACCGAAGTGTCATGATTGCTACTTTATAGAAATCGACTTGAAGTCTGGTGTGATTGCGTGTAAACAGCTGTTTGCACTTTCGATGCCAGGGTAATATACAACCAAGCCGCTTGCTGAAGTATCTCGCTTTGCTTCTACAGTATTGTAAACCGGCCTTCAGTGATCCTTAATTTCGCCTGTAGAAAAAAAATTACAAGAACATTAAATCAATGCGATTACAAGACGTTTACGTAGGGAAACATGCCAGATGAACGGTCTAGGCTTCCTACTTCTCTCGTCTCCTGATACAATTTCATGTACACCAGGTGTCGAATTAAATCAACCCAGCATTAATATTCTTCGAGTTTAGCAGCATATGGTATCCTTACATAGGCTCAGGCTGGAATCATTGCAAATATGTCAAAAAAATTTCGTTATTGATATATACTCAGACACAGTTGAACTGTTCTACTACCTGTACCATCTAATGTGCGTTTGCCCAACCATTAACGTAACAATACAGACTATCATAATATCGGATCATTTATCATTATATAAATTATTAAAAACAAGTTTTCACTTAACATTTTTGAGTAAATAAAACATACAGAATAAANAAGTTTTCACTTAACATTTTTGAGTAAATAAAACATACAGAATAAAAGTTAGAATAATAACTGAATTAGTATTTCAATTTATCAAAATGCTGTGTTTACTGTCGTATAAGTTACTTCGGCATATAAACAGAAAGTTCCAGAGATCCAAGATAAACTGAAAAAACATGAAATTTTAATCATTAGACTTTTTCAAAAACAAATGTTTTTATTTCGGTAATGTTAATACATAAGTTATGATAGAAACTAAACTTAGCAAACAATTTGCTTCCAAACGTCTACAGANAAAATTTGGCATCATATTACAAACCGAGTCCTGCATAAAAGTTAAGTTATTGGTCCTTTTTAAGAAAAAATAAAATTCATGGAAAGTAACTACAATATTTATCGTTAAATAATCAACTATTTAGCCACTACTTATTAACCGATAATTTATATTCACAACTTTCAGAACTCATTTGGTCAGTTGTTGTTTTTACTTAAAATAATTTATTTACTCAGCATTAGTTCAGAAATACCCATGTTCGTAAAAAAAAGATGCTACACAAAAACTCAGAACTCTTGATGACTATATAATTTTCTCGAAATACTTCTAATATTTCAAAGTATTAATTTGATTTTGACGTAAAGTTTTTGACCGAGTTCTTAAACTAATTAATTCCTATTCTTTAAGCCATCAAAAACTCAATAAAATTACTCCAGATTGCAGAAGACTAATACGATTCACATATTGGTGACGAAAGTGCAGTACAAAAACCGAAGTGTCACGATTGCTACTTTATAGAAATCGACTTGAAGTCTGGTGTGATTGCGTGTAAACAGCTGTTTGCACTTTCGATGCCAGGGTAATATACAACCAAGCCGCTTGCTGAAGTATCTCGCTTTGCTTCTACAGTATTGTAAACCGGCCTTCAGTGATCCTTAATTTCGCCTGTAGAAAAAAAATACAAGAACATTAAATCAATGCGATTACAAGACGTTTACGTAGGGAAACATGCCAGATGAACGGTCCAGGCTTCCTACTTCTCTCGTCTCCTGATACAATTTCATGTACACCAGGTGTCGAATTAAATCAACCCAGCATTAATATTCTTCGAGTTTAGCAGCATATGGTATCCTTACATAGGCTCAGGCTGGAATCATTGCAAATATGTCAAAAAAATTTCGTTATTGATATATACTCAGACACAGTTGAACTGTTCTACTACCTGTACCATCTAATGTGCGTTTGCCCAACCATTAACGTAACAATACAGACTATCATAATATCGGATCATTTATCATTATATAAATTATTAAAAACAGGTTTTCACTTAACATTTTTGAGTAAATAAAACATACAGAATAAAAGTTAGAATAATAACTGAATTAGTATTTCAATTTATCAAAATGCTGTGTTTACTGTCGTATAAGTTACTTCGGCATATAAACAGAAAGTTCCAGAGATCCAAGATAAACTGAAAAAACATGAAATTTTAATTATTAGACTTTTTCAAAAACAAATGTTTTCATTTCGGTAATGTTAATACATAAGTTATGATAGAAACTAAACTTAGCAAACAATTTGCTTCCAAACGTCTACAGANTATTTCGGTAATGTTAATACATAAGTTATGATAGAAACTAAACTTAGCAAACAATTTGCTTCCAAACGTCTACAGAACTCAAAATAAAAAAAATTCTGAAAATATTTTTGAAGTATAAAACAACGAAAAATTGAAGTATAATCCTGGTGCTTACGAAGGGAAAAACACAAGCTTTTAGATAAATAACAAATAACTCGTAATAACAAATACCCAAAAGAAATTTATTTCGATCTTTCGAGCTTTTCTTCTCCGGACATGAATGAATCACGGTGCATCCCACTAATTTTCCGGACTCGGTAGCGCGTTAGTAGAGACGGTGGTTTATCGCGGGAAAAGTTGACTGTTTGGTAGGATTCAACATACTGTAAACATGTCCGACAGTTTTCTCTATCCTTATTGGCTATCGTGCATGTATGAAGATACCACCCCTTTTCATTAGACCAATGACGATTCTGATACTATAAGGTGGTTGGTCTGCAAACAACTTAGCTGGGTCAAAACCTTGTTCACTCAATCATGAAAGAATAAACTAGTTAAGAGTGTTATAGAAAATATGTCGGCTCGAAAATTTTTCGCGATTTTCCCACTTTATTTGCTTATTAGTTTGAAGATTCTTTGTGCAGAACAACGCTGACGGAAATTGCCGAAATCGACTGCCTCTGGCCGTCTGTGAAACGCCCCTCGCCTATCGGAGTCCAAGTGCGGAAGAGACTGTGGAGCTTCCCATGGAAGAACCACCACACGAATAAAACTAAAATTCCCTTACGTTTTGGGTGACTTCGTGTCTAGTCGTAACTCGTCGGCTCGCGGTCCACGTGCGCAGCAGCTGGCGCGTTCCTCCACGCGCGTGTCCAGACAGGTTCAGACCTGTTCGCAGGCGTGTCGCTACTTGTCGCCGCAAAGTTTCGTCACTTCTGCGCAGCACGTACTCGAACTGCACGTCTATGATTTCAACTTTCGTTTTTGCACAAGTCGCTCGACCAATTTTTTATTTATGCTCGGGCCTCGCCACGTAAACCGCAAGACAATTGGGAGCACTGCATAGAAATATAAAAACAGGCACGCACAGTTGTTTATTTTATGTTCGCGCGTAGCTACAGTCATTTGTGCACTCGGATGTTAGGATGCCGCCACTCGCGGGAGCTGATTTTACATGTGAGTGGTCGCGCGTGATTATGTTCCAAATTTCTACAGGGTTCGTTACAGTCAAGTGGCCTCAATGATGTGGTGACGAATCGAGTGTGTTTTCAATTGCAGTAGTAGCGTGACCACGCGCGTGTTTGTATTCTCACCTGCCTCGAAACCAATTCGCAAACATGTACTACTACGCCGTGATATTTGTCGTGTTAACCAGAGAACATGTTTTGAGAAACACCAGTCTTTTCGCGGAAAGCAGTCGAAATTCCAGTAAATGATGACGTATTTGCGTGCTGTTAGGAGCCAAATCAACCGCAAATCTAAGGAGAAATAATTAACAAAGACAAAAACGTAGAGTCGAGAGGGGCTTATATTTAAGTTTTGCTGATTTTGTGACAGCATTTTGCAAACACATCACGTGCCCGAACACTTTTAACCTCGTATTGACTTAGGCAGACCATAATATTCGAAGTCTTTCTCTACATTATTGCCCAAGGATAAACTTTTTATTTGGCAAGTCACTGAATCAATCTTGAAAATTTCTCGGTGAATATTCATTTTAGCTTTGTAGTAATTTTGTTATTAACAATATTTTGACTAATTTTTAGCTAATTTCACAAGATAACATCAAATAAGAAATTTTTTGCATTTAAATAAACATGGATACAAAACAAAATTACGTAAAATAAAATTAATTTATCTTCAGAGGGTTTTTTTTTGGCCGAAAAAAAACCCTGCAACCATCACCTAAAAGCGAATTCCTTCCAAAGTGTTTCCGGGGAATACCTAATGGAATCAAGGTAACACTTCGATAACGACCTTAATTCGGGAAGACGATGTTCCGGAGGGAAAGCTGGCTAATTAGTTCTTCAGGTCGTGCTTCATTCGATATCCAGGTCGAGAAGGGATGTGTTGGAGAGGAGAAGAAAAGAAACTTTCAGTCGACCTCCTCGCAGTATGAGATTCATAACAGAAGTTACCCCCTCGCCATCCCTTACCGGAGTNAAGAAACTTTCAGTCGACCTCCTCGCAGTATGAGATTCATAACAGAAGTTACCCCCTCGCCATCCCTTACCGGAGTACTCCTGTAGGGTGCTTGGCCAAAAGTTGAAGAGGGGTAGGGGAAGGGGTTAGGGAGGGGTAAGCGCTTATCCCCCCTCCACATCCCACATCCTTCCGAGAGCTGATTAACGAACGCCACCCCACAGGGATCAGCCCGTCTTACAGATCATCCCTCGTCGAACGAGCGAATGCCAGGGTGCGGGGCCCGAGGTCCAGACTGCCCGGCGGCCAATCACGGCGCGGCGTTCTGGCGCCTTTGCAACCCTTAAGCCACTGGGAAAACCATTCTCGTCCGTAATCGGTTGGCCAACCACTGCCCTCTCGTTTCCCCGAGGCTAAATCCGTTGGGAGACTACCGCAGTACGTTAACGCAGTTCACAGTATATTCGCGGTTCCTTCACACTTTTTGAATCTAACCTTTGGATAATAACCCTAATGCCTGACGTGTTTGGTTATTTCCTAAATATGCCATGACCTATTAAAAACGTTTCTCTAACTATACAGGGAATTCTTGGCCAATTGTTGCCGAAGATATTTTTGTGACACTACCAAAAAACGTAGACAAAATTCTCGAAATCATAGCGGGGAATGTGTGAGACTAATTATGTGTTCTAACTAACTCGCGATGTATACTTCAAGTTGATTATAAATACATATCTACATGAACAGTTTTGTATGTTTTATAAGCTAATGTGTTTGTATACATATAATATTTCAGCCCTAGAGATACAAGAAAATCTTTGGCAATTGGTTTCCATAGAATTGTTTGTAACAAGAAAATCTTTGGTACCTAGTTTCCAAAGAATTGTTTGTAATAAGAACAGAAATTTTTTTCTGTTTGTATCGCAAGCATTTTATACTCGCGTTAAAAAAATATTGTCTTATTTTTAATGAAATTGATATTTTATTAGTACTTTATCTATAAATTATAAGATGTAATTTATAACTAATATGAATAAAACAGTGAGGAAATATGTGTGTTGGTAATGCCTAGTAAGATAGTTCTTTGGCAAATAATTATTAGACTGTGCGATGTCTCTTTGTTGTGATTGTCTAGATTCGGCTGAGCTTTGTTTTCATGAGGTGGAGGAATATCTTGGACTTCAGAAAAGTTGTAAATAACCGTGAACGGCCTACTATGGGTTTATATTTTAGTATAGAGACCAGGGAAGGTTAATGTTAACCAAACTGATGTTATTTATGAAGACTGCATAGGGAAAGTTACAATAGATGCTAGTTTTTGTGCGTGGAAGGTCCTAATGGGTATTTAGTCGATTGGTCACGATATATGACTAACATGAGTGGTATCATCACCGTGGGCTGAATATCATGACGGGAGGCGAGGAGCTCCACAGCAGGGTTGGTCTCAGCGTGGGTCCACAGCCAGACAGACCGCGTACAAAGTGTCACCAAGTGTTACACTGTGTCGCCGGGAGAAGAGATAGTATGACACTTCGGTGCACATTTACACTGAAGAGCGAAAAAAACTGGTATAGGCGTGCGTATGCAAATAACAGAGGTATGGAACCAATCAGAGTAACGCGATGCGGTCGGCAACTAGATCGGTTACTGCTGCTACAACGGCAGGTTATCAAGATTTAAGTGAGTTTTAACGTGGTGTTACAGTCGGCGCACGAGAGATGGGACATAGCATCTCCGAGGTAGCGATAACATTTGGATGTCCGCGTAAGACCATTTCACGAGTATACTGTGAATATCGGGAATCCGGTAAACCATCACATCTTCGACATCGCTGCGGCCGGAAAAAGATCGTGAAAGAACGGGACAAACGACGACTGACGAGAGTGTGAATTGCATCCCGCATACCTTCAGACATTAGTCCGAGTCCATGCCACGTCGTCTTGCGGCACTTCTGCGTGCTCGGGGGGCCTTACAAGATATTAGGCAGGTGTACCAGTTTTTTTTTGGCTCTTCAGTGTATTTAATAGGATAAAAGTAAAAAGCGGTGGCTGTAGATTATAGTTTTTTAATTTTTCGAACAGGGTTTTGATTCTCGGCGGGGTCAATGGGTTTTCCGCGCGTGGGAAACTTGGCAATACGGCGGGTTTTCTCGAGGCACTCCTGTT
>NQII01000686.1:34049-86604 GCA_002778355.1 Clitarchus hookeri | reverse complement strand
CCCCCCTTTCCCCTTGCATTCTGACGCATGCTCAATCTTTACCTCGTTTTACCCTCGCCGACGCTCGAGAACTCGATGATAAAATTTACACTCTCCCGAGATTTCCCCCCACCCCTCCGAATTTTCGGTGCCCAGCGATACGGGCGATAATAACACGCGCGCCCAGCAACTCATCGCTCTTACGTGCTAGGCGCTCAACCTACGTGCGGTTCTTGCTTGCCGAACGTCACGCTATCCTAAGCAAATTACAGTCGTAAAATCGGGACCTAATTACTAGCACAGACGTTACTGTGACTGTACGGTTTTACCCTCCTTCCGCCTCTTAAGGAAAATCCGCAAACGAGCTCTAAAAATGCGTTTTTTTTTTTAACATTTCCACTATTTTTTTAATACTATTAATAAGGTAAAAAAAAGGTATTCGCTAAGATAATTGTTTTTTTAATCTATAATGGCTAAAAGTCTTATTCCTAGGGTAATAATTTACTGAGATACGTGTAAACGCGCAAACCACAAATGTACAGAAAATATGTCCGAACTACAGCGGACCAAAACCTCTTCATTCTGAACTCTATGGTGATCTTATAGCAGAACTTAAACCTTATGCCACCAAAGCCGCGAAACTGTGAGGATGTTCGATTTATATAATTTGAATAAAAATATAACTACACGCGGACATAGAAGTTACAATATTTAAGCCTTTGATTTAGTATAATTTATAACTTATGCTGCAGCGAGAATCAATACAAATAAAATATGAAATAAACAAAAAAATAATGAAATGCCCGCTTGTATATCTGGGGTGAAATGTTTAGATCGTGTGAACAAGTGATTAATGCAGCAGCCAGCAAGGGGACAGTAGGTAGAAAAAGTTACCAAATGAACAGAATCGACTTGAATTAACAATAGATTCAGCTTAAGAGTGCAGTTCGATGTTTTTCGTAGGGAAGTAACATCCGTGATCATCTGAATATATATTCAGTGGAGGGTGAACATCAGAACTGTACATCAGGTTGAGTCAGACCACAGGATTAGTTGAAGAATTGGATGGGGATTCGATACTATTAACGTACCATTTCTTTGCATTCTTCAATAAAAACATTTTTATTTAATACACTGTAAGGAATTACTCACAAGTTTACCACGCCACTTTACAGTTGGGGCCACGGTGGTGTAGTGGTTGGACTACTCGCCTCCCACGTAGACAAACCGGAGTTGAATTCCCGGAAGGGTCACTCCCGAATTTTCGCATGCGGGAATCGTGCCGCTGGTAGGCGGGTTTTCTTGGGGATCTCCCGGTTTCCCTACACTTTCATTTCGGCGCTGCTCCATCCTAACCTTGCTTCACCGTAATCGGCTCTCAAGACCTCGATGCTAAGAGCCGTCCATATCTCTTCACTCACTCTATAGGCGTAGTAAGAAATGTTTATGGAGATACGTCTTCTCCATGAATCAATAATGAAATTCCTACATTTCTTTTGAAAAAGTCCAACACATAACAAAGTAATTAAATCCGCATGGTAGCTTTGCTACAAATTTTTGTGTTTAAGTCGTGGCGTATGGACAGTTTTTTTTTTCTATTTACAGGTTAGAAAAATTCCATCAAATATTTTGGAAGTTTTCCAATTTTAAAAGTACCTCTTTAGTTTCACTTTGTCACACTTGTTATCAAAATATCTCAAAACTATAACTATCACTAATAATTTTTTGTTGATCATGTCAACACATAATATATTACAAAAAAATAATGGCATGCTTTCCCTCTTTCGATGGTTAATTCAGTTTCGTAACTTTAAACGTACTCAAGTGAGTGCTCAATAAAAATACCCATTTTTTCCCCCACTACGTAATGGATTCGCCGGTCTGGGCAGCAAAATTACGTGCTGAGATTTTAAAATATTTTTTTATTTAATGACTGTCGAATTGTTTACAAAAGGCCAGGCTTTAGCTTACAAAAGTCACTTGTTTGTATTCCGTTAAATTTTATTTTGTCGTAAATAAATACATTAAAAGTGATAAGCACACCATTTGCCACTAACGCTACTCTGCAGTAAATAAACACACCACACTGCTTCTATCATGTAATCCCACGGCAACAAAAATAATATCTACAAAAAATGTTTATCATTTTATGTTTGATAACAAAAAAATTAATATCTGCCCTTTAGTTATTTTTTTTGACAAATCAGTAAAATTCAAGTATAGTAATTAACTGGCATACATTTCTCAGTGAAAATTACTTTTAAACGAAAACGGAAATGTACAGCGTTGGTGTCACAGAGACTTGCATTGGCTGGTTAGAATTTTCTCGTTTCAACACAGAAGTTGGGGCCACGGTGGCAGAGCGGCTAGACTGCTCGCCTCCCACCAAGGGGAACAGGGTTCGATTTCCCGGCCGGTCACTTCCAGAGTTTCGCAATTGGGAATCGTGCATGACGAAGTCGCTGGTCAGCGGGGTTTCTCGGGAATCTCCCGTTTCTGCCTAAGTTGTATTCCAGCGGGGCTCCAGTCTCACTTCATTTCGCCACCATCAACTCTCAATACCTCGTTGTTAAGAGCCGCTGAAATCTCTCAACTCATCTCAACACAGAAGTTTTCCTTGGCTTGAACTTGGCTAACGGGTTTATCTACAGGTCAAAATGGATACTTAATTCAGTAACGCGGAGAATGCAATAAAACAAATGACAGACTTCAAATCACAAAGCAATTGCATAGCAAGATCTCAAGCACAGTCTATTCGCGATTTCGTCACATTTGTTTAATCAAACCTTTGAAAAATCACCCCATTTACTACGCGTTTAGTTATTTCTTAAATATGCCATTTATAACAAGTATTTTTATACCTCTGTTAACATACAAGTATCTTATTTCTCGTAAAATTGCAGTTTTACGTTTATTTAATTTATAAATTATAATATTTAACTTATAAAAAACATGAATAAAACCGGTGAGAAAAATGTGTTTTGGTAGCGCCTAGAAAGAAATAATTATCATTCAAAACAATTGAGTCCGCACGAATTTGGTGCGTTGTTATTTGGTGTAAATGTCTAGACTTTATTAAGCTTAGTTTGCATGAGGCGGAGGAATACTCTGGAAGTAGAACTTCAGCAGGGCTTCAGAAAAGTGTGAAGTAACCGCGAATGGTTTATATGCACTTTACGTATGTGCCGCGTGCATGTAGGAAGTGGGAGGCATTGCGCATTATAACAACTTAATACAATATGTGTTTTTTTTCTTTAGTTCCGAGATTTTGGCGATGGCAAAAAATTACGAGTTAGTTCTATGACAAGTTCTCACTTCAAAAACATTCACGCATCGATGTATTTTGAGACGACAACAAATAGACTTGACCATACACATATAAGCCATGAGAGAAAAATTAAAGCTTAATTCAGGATTTACATCCATGCGGTTATGATCAGGAATACTGAATGTTTATTGGATGTCTTTATGTTATTGTGAATGCTACAATTTGATTGTTATCTTGATGGTTACAAATTATGAGACATCCCGATGTATGAACTCATAAGATACTTCGTCTGTGTCACTTGCCTCGCCTCCTTGGCGCCTTAGAAATCACGGTCACTGAAAAATATAACATCTAACGTATAGACATAAGCTATAATCCATTCACTTTTACTTCACACTTTTCTGAAGCTCTGCTAAAGTTCTACTTCCAGGATATTCCTCCGCCTCGTACAAACTAAGCTTAACAACGTCTAAAACATTACACCAATGGACAACGCACCAAATTCGTGCGCACTCGTTTCTANGTACAAACTAAGCTTAACAACGTCTAAAACATTACACCAATGGACAACGCACCAAATTCGTGCGCACTCGTTTCTAATAATATTTTACACGAGAACTATTTCTTACTAGGCGCTACCAACACATATATTTTCTCACTGTTTTTATTCATATTAATTACAAATGAGGTCTTTGAATTTTTTAATAAAATATAGGTTAAACTTTAATTTAACGAAAAATAATATACCTTTATGTCAACAGAGGTGTAAAACGCTGGTGATTTCATGGCAATTAGCATACAACTAAATACGTCATAGATGGGGTGAATTTTCAAATGTTTGATTAAAAAAGTGCGAAGAAACTGCGAATAGACTATAGTTATTAGTTATTCAGTAGTCAAATAGATTATAGGTTGCTGTGGCCTTAACAGACTTTTCGTGGCTTGGGACGGAGGTAAATACTGCTACTTATTTCTGTAATTTCACATTCTTGGCACATATGGCACACACCATCTTCCCCATTGAGTGAAACAAGGCCATAAACGAGATCACCTAATTTCTTACGCGAGGGTTGAGCTCGCGGGATTTCACGACTTCCAGGTTGTCGATTATGTAACAGAACAAATATTTAGAGCGTGGAAAATATATACTGCTGTTCAACGTCCATTCTTGTTTACTTCCACCTTTATTTAGGCCCTGACCAAGTTCTACTTTCCAACTACGCATTACGTATCCTTCCTCAATGCGTAAAGCAAACGTAAAAAAAGTCTAGAATAACAACACCAAGAAGACGATGATCCGTATTTGTTCGCTGGAAAAACCAAAATAATCATGAATATTCTTTATATGTATGTAATAATTTAACCTGTTAAAAAAACAAAAAAGGTTAATATATTTTTAAAAAATTCTACTTTACAAATAAATAAAAAAAAATACCCAGTAATTATAATACTTTACATACGAACCACTTTTTACAAAGCATTACATACATGCTAATATTCTTTCCATTTAAACAAAATTTTAAATATTAATAAATATTACAATTTATAATTAAAAATAAGCAAACGTTTTACTAAAAAAAAAAATTATTTAATTTTTTGGTAGGTAAGTATGAAACCCTTGTGATGTACGATAGATTTAGGAAACTACCTGATATGTTTAGACAAGGGTTGATTCTTCAGAGGTTTGGTTCTCAGACACTACGTTTATAACGACACCTGGAACCAGACTTTCGGTAACCTGGGTTTAAGAAAGCAGAGTTCATGTACGGTATAAGCGCCGCCAAAGTGAGGTTTCGCCGGAACTCTAAACCGAGGTTTGTAATTGAAGTTTCGAGTCGAATGATAGGTTGAAATGTACAACTAGGATATGTTGAAGTGTAAAAGAAAATGTTTAATTGGTTAAAAAATAACGCGTGTGAATGCAGAGTGAGTATATAATTCAGCTGTAGGTACGAACATATCTAATACGAAATAAATATGTTCCATCTTAAAAACAGTTTCAAAATACCAATTATATAATTATGTTTTTTGAAGCAATGCATGCAATTTTAAATAACTTTTTTTTTGTCATAGTTACGATTTTCTGTAAAATGTATTTCCTTTTCGTATCACCACAACAAAAAGGATTTACTCGTTTTTCATTTTTTTGATACTAGTGATTTCCGGCATGAAGCCACATAAGTAACTCAAGTTCCCAAAACGGAGTTTCATATGACGGTGTAAACACTTCACTAAAAACCTTAGTTTGGAAAGTTGGAGTTTCCGAAACTGAGGTTTCGGCTGACGGTATGAACGCACTGAGAGTGTGAAGATACCGTAAATACGCAAAATCAATCATTCTCCCCTCCCTGAAAGTCCACCCGTGTATTTCTACAGGGTCAGCTGTCTGACGAACCTACTTCCGGTCGCCGCCGCCAGAGTTCAGTGCGGGCAGGGCGCCTTCCCAGAAATCGCCACGTGGGGGCCACCCGGCCGGACGACAGGTGCGACGCGATATCGATTTATCGACAGGTCGATCAGGAATCGTTAGAGCTCGTCCAGCCGTGTCGGTGGACGCGCTCGAAGCGAATGGATTACTGTGTGATGTGAAGTTTCTGGGAATTTTCCCTAGTGGAGTTCACAGGGGAAGAAATTAGCAAAGCAAAACAGTTGGTGATAGGTTTTACATGCTCAAATATATATATTTAAAATTGTAAATGGAGTATGGCGTTCATACTAATATCGACATATCGTACAACAATGAACGTCACGTTACCCTGAACCACATGGTTCGTTGGAGACGCTTTAGCAGTCATCGTCGGTGAAGTTGCCTCTCCACTAAAGAATCGATTAAAAGAAAATATTCTCCGGTTGCAACCAAGTGAACTTTATCGCTCGAGTAATTTAAATGAACAGTTGATTCCTGTGAGCTACGTTTCCTGATTCAACTGCAATTTCTCGGAATCACTGGCTTATTGTTGGGGTTCGACTTACTTGACAGTCGGTGGCCAGTAATAGAATGATATAATTTGAATTTACTGTCAATATTGCTTCACTGATTGGAACCACTAACTCATAGTTATAGGATAATCTTTCCTGCTCTCTTTCTGCCAGCTGAAAGGAAAAATGTTTCATAAGGGTCGGGTCATACGGTAAGTAGTTTCCGTGAATGATAATAAAGATGTCGGTCTGTGACGGCTTACTAGAAGCGCACCTATAACACGGAATAACGTGTAATATGTGATTGCACATAAAACTAGATAATAAATGCAGGCAACTAACGATGAGAATCGATGCTGTATGATAAAATTTCATATGTATAGTCCATTCATGGTTACTTCAAACTTCTCTGAATCCCTGCTAAAGTTCTACTTCCAGAATATTCCGCCACCTCGTGGAAACAAAGCTTAAGCGAGTCTAGAAAATTACACCCAAAGGGACTGCGCACCGCAATCGTGCGCACTCAGTGCAACATTATTTTGCAGGAGAACTATTTCTTACCAGGCATTACCAACACACCTGTTTTCTCGCTGTTTTTATTAATATTAATTTGAAATGAAATGTTATAATCTACAAATAAAATATAAGTAAAATTATAATTCAACCAAAAATAAGGCACTTTTACGTTGACAGAAGTATAAAACTCTTGTAATACATGGCATGTTTAGGAAATAACCCAACACGTCGTACATGGTGTGATTTTTAAAAGGTTATGTACAGAAATAATGAAGAAACCGTGAATAGATTATAGGCGGCTAGTGATAAGACGTAAAGCTTTATAAAAATAGCACAGTCAGCTGGAAATAAGACATAAAACCATTAATAATAAATAGCATTAAACCATTTGAAAAAAAAAGGGTGGGCAGATAACAAGCGTCCCTGCAAGTGCCAGGTTATTATTTAACTGCACAGCAGTTGGCACATTTAATGCAATATGCATAGATAGTTTTTAGTCAAAACGAAGTAGTGATGACTTTTTCGTACCACCCTTTTCGGCTATATACACAGACAGCCGAGAACTAAGTATTTGTTTCGTATTCAAAGTTGTTATATTTGTGGTTATCTAGGTGTAAATCGCTCTTAGAGCTGATGAAATTTAACTAAGCATAGAGAACATAGGCATGTACGAGGTGTGTTAAAAAAATAAGGTGACTTTGCAAATTTCGAGGGATGCGTAAAATTCGATTATCGATTGTTTTTATTGTAATGTTGGTACACATGTCCCCAACATATGTTGACATTGTCAGCCATTTCTCATTGTTAGTTTGTTTGTGACAGATATAAAAGTTAGACGTGTTTTGGCGTGCTTGGCGATTTTTTGCTATCGGAAACAATTGATCAAAGAATTTGTATTAACCACACCGTAATTATGCCTCAGCCACCGTATTCACCGGACGTGGCCCCCTGCGACTTGTTTCTGTTCCCAAAACTTAAGAGACCCATGAAAGGACGGAGGTTTGCCACGATTGAGGAGATAAAGACCTGGGAGACTTCAATGCCATACCAAAATGCGCATATCATAAGTGTTTCGAGGATTGGCGAAAAGCGCTGGCACAAGTGTATTATATCTGAGGGGAATTACTTTGAAGGTGACAATATAGATATTGATGAATACATAAATATTTATGGAGACAAAGTCACAAAATAACAAGTCGCCTTATTTTTTTAACACACCTCGTATTTCGATATGAAAGCGTCTGTGGGAAGGCTTGACCGGGTGGCTTCTGCGGTCAGCATGTCGGGTGACCTATCAGATAAATTACTTCTGTATTATGTCACGGCTGATAGAACTCTTCTGCAAACCATTCGTATATTCTTCTTGCAACCCGTTCTGTGCCCTTCTATACTCTCACGTAACTATTAGACATTCCGGAGGACCAAGTTGCTATATTACGTACGTCAAACAAGAAACTGTAACACTGGTAGATAACTGAATACCTAACCTTTACGTTAGTCACTATCCTTACACATTATAAAAAATAATCAGTTATACATATATATATATATATATATACATCTCCCTGACCACCAAAAGTTAGTACTCTAATAAACTCTATTGGACAGCAGTAAATATGTTTTTTTCCAAATGCGTGTACTACTGTACAATTTGATATGTCGCAATTGACGTTCCAAAAACTGATGTTAACCGCCTTATTTAGCAAGTTTCAGTGGAGTAGAGAGATTTGGGAGGCTCTCAGCATCGAGGTTTTGAGAGCCAATGAGGGCGAAGCAGGTTGAATATTGAGCAGCGCTGGAGCGGGGAAAGCGGGAGATCTCCGAGAAAACCCACCAACCAGTGGCATCGTCCGGCACGAATCCCACGCGTGGAAATCCCGGGTGAATCGAACCCGCTCCACCTAGGAAGAGGGAGGGGGGTAGTCTGACCACTATACCGTTGCCGTCCCCAGCAAGCTTCAGGGTTCCAAAATTTTCCTCTTGGCCTCCGCTGAGCGTTAACTACGCATAGCTTGACTCACGTCTATGCCAAGGACGCCGAACAGGCAAAGCGGGCAGAACCTCTGGTTGTTAACATGCAATCATAGTTTTCTCCGATACCATTGTGTTGTTTGATTACAGTCTGTTTATGACCACGTTCCACGTTGTTTAGTTCGTTGTTTTTAGTTCCAATACTCCAAAATAAGTGACGGACACACGCTTGACGCAATCTCATACCTATTCTATTTTATAAATTCACTTGTGGTACAAATTTTACAAAATTATTTTCAAGAGATCGCAATTCTGTTGAAGTACTTTAATTCGTAATCCTGCCTATTGGTTGATTTCCAAGCTACATGTATTTAATACAAGTGTATGAAAGAAACGTCAATGGTTACGCATGCCATTATAAATACATATATTGACATATTCTGTACTATTACATCGATACACGTTAATTATCCAAGAAATGCGTGGTATGAAGTACGCGAATCTACTAACTTTCGGGGAAATATCGGCTAAGTCAGCTATTTTAGCGAGCAGAAATGAGTGAGCTGAACGTTTCGGCGTGGCTCGTGCAGAAAACGAAGACGGCTTCTGATTGGCTGTTCTAGTTTTCTGCTCTGACTCTGTGTTAGAGGCGTACACTCGAACCAGACATCGTTTGCACAAATACGTTTGCTTTTATTTGTTAACAGAACAAAGGTCCTAAAATGCATCACTACGTAGCTACAAGACTTGGGCTGATTAGTGGAATGGATAGATTTGGGAGGCTCTTATGATCGAGGTCTTAAGAGTGGTTGAGGGTGAAATGAGGTGAGTACGGAGCAGCGCCGGAATGCAAGGACGGGGGGAAACTGGATACGCCCAAGAAAACCCGCCGACTAGCGGCATCGTCCGGCATGATTCCCACATGAAAAAATCCGGGAGTGATAGCGCCGGGAATCGAACCCGGTTCGCCCAGGTGGGAGGCGAATGGTCTGACCACTACATCACCGCGGCCCCTTCGGACTGATAAATGATTCTGTTCTTGGCACTGGAAAGTCGAAACTCATGCAAGTATAACTGTTTCCCGGAAAAGTCTCATTGATTACTTAAATATCGCGGAGTATTTTAAGGATAGCAACATGCCATATGGTGATGCGTTTATATCGCCAGAATTGAAGGAGAACTTATTCCCGCTTATTACGGGAACTGAAGACCTGGCATAAGGTGTCGCTGGTACAAACCAAATTGTTATATTTAACAGATATGTAACTCCAAGATGTGCGATTAATTTTGGTTTAGCAAGCAGTTCTTAGTAGGTAGGCAACACTACATGCTCGCTTCTATGCTATACTGCTGTGCCCACTGCACAGGCGATGTTGGCAGACATTTTCAACCCTTACTGAAAACCAACATGCATCTAAGTTGATAAGCTTAGGTTACTGAAGCGGCCAGTCTCTTTCTGGCGACAGTCGGTGTGATATTTCCTGCAGTCAGTAAGCATTCACACACGCGCTTGTAACTGTTTCACTGCCGCCGAAATGTTCGTGTACGTTTTGTACGAAAACGGCGGTTCCTGGGCAGTTGCAACAAGAGAACCAGTTTAGTTAAATATGCCATTATGCTTAGTAAACCGGCGTAAAGGTCCATAAATTATTATGGTAATAAAGCTGTACTCATTAAGAGGGTGGCCACAACTATTATTTTCATTACGGTGGGATATTAATAAGAGTTTGCTCTAAAGTTAAAGATCCCGAAAATATTAAAAAATGCGGAAAGATTTCTAATTTAATTTCATTTCGCTTACGATATTTCGTAAAAATGCAGTTTTAAAAAAACTTGATTTTCAAAGACTTGTATCTCTTTGCCATTCAATATAGGTTAATGTGTCCCGTATATTTTTAAGTTGATTTAGCTTAAGGAATCAGCTCGCAAAGTTTTGAACAAAATCGTATTTACGTTTTGAATGTAAACATATTTTTTCTGTTATGTATGCTGACATATATATATAGCAGGAAATTTCGACCAAATATATGAATCGGTTAGCGTGACCATTATTATTTCTTAATGCTTGATGCCATACTCAAGATAATAGGTTACAAAATATATTATTTAGGCACGATAAATTTTTATTGGCTAGGACTTAAGATTTATACATTCATAAATACAGCACCCAACATAATTTTCGTCAATTTGCAATGTACTGGTAGCGAGGGGGTTAAAGCAAAAAAAAAAAAAAAATCTTTGAAGGAAAGATTATCAACCCATGCCGGTTTAAAAATAAGGTTCGTTAGTTATAATTCCGTAGTCATTAAAACTCGAGCTAAAATTTAAAAAATTCCGAACTGACTTCAAGTGAAAAGTTTCAATATCCAGCATATTTACCTTGTTACGTCGACCCTGCTCCGAAATCTGATGGGGGCGCGTACATTTAACGTTCAGCACATCAAAAGCGCGCCCTTTAGCCGGTACCCTATCAAGTATGTAAGCGGAAAATCGCATTAAGTGCCCCGCGCGGAAGCACATCAAAATGGGCGCCCCAAAGCCTTGGCCAGCGGCAAAAAAATCTTTCAACCCGGAAGGCTTTGATTCATAAAAAAAAAAAAGATACCCAAAGCCCACGAGTCGATTTGGAACACATTACGCCGCCGTGTAATAGTCTATTCTAGAAAGTTATTCCCTTTGGCGTTGACTCGCACGTACGGTCAGTTACACAGTTACTCAAACAGCAAAAATATTATACAGGAAACATGTAATATATCTAATTTTTTTAACTTGGTTATTATTACATGAAGTGCATCCCAAAATTGTACTATAGTACTGGGGCCGCGGTGGCTGAACGGTTAGACTGCTCGCCTCCCACCAAGGTGAACCGGGTACAATCCCCAGTCAGATCACTCTGGATTTTCACATGTGGGAATTGTGCCGGACGATGCTGCTGGTTGGCGGGTTTTCTCGGGGATATCCCGTTTCCCCTACCCTAGCATTCCGGCGCTGCTCCATTCTCCCCTCATTTCACCTTCATCGGCTTTCAAGACCTCGTTGTTAGAGCTGCCCAAATCTCTGAACACAACCCAACTCAAAATAGTATTGACGTGCTTGTGTTAACACAGCTATCACCTGGAGATAACTCCAGACAGGTGTAGTGGAATTAAGTCGTTAAACACGTTAAACAGATGCTATGGTTAAAAAAAATAGGTGGAGTCAAACGAAAAGAAGTCAGAGTTTAAGGATGTGTTATGCCTCACAAACAAGGCTCAGGGTGACGAGGCCATGTGAATACTAAGGACTGCCGAATCACTTGTAACCCAAATCGGTGCTCTAAAAATGTAAGTCACTCCGGGAACGGAGTTATAATCGTCACCAGTCCGGTATCCTCACGAATTAAGCGTAGTGCCTTAAATTTCACGGCCACTGAGACCTCCTACGTGAGAGCTGGAATCAAGTTGTAAATACTGAAGTGTTTTCTTTTGACTGCTGTTTTTAACACATAACTTACACTGAAGAGCCAAAAAAACTGGTACACCTACCTAATATCGTGTAGGGCCCCCGAACACCCAGAAGTGCCGCAATACGACGTGGAATGGACTCGACTAATATCTGAATGTATGCAGGAGGCATTTCACATAATGAATCCTGCACGGCAGTCCACAAATCCAATCTGCGCCATTTTGAGAAAGGGTTGCACGTCTGTCACGTTTAATGATTCTCGTCAGTCGTTGTTTGTCCCGTTCTTTCACGATCTTTTTCCGGCCGCAGCGATGTCGAAGATTTGATGTTTTATCGGATTCTCGATATTGACGGTACACTCGTGAAATTGTCATACGCGAACATCCAAATGTTATCGCTACCTCGGAGGTACTATATGTCCCATCTCTCGTGCGCCGACTATAACACCACGTTCAAACTCACTTAAATCTTGATAACCTGCCATTGTAGCAGCAGTAACCGATCTAGCTGCCGACCGCGACGCGTTACTCTGATTGGTTCCATATCTCTGCTATTTGCATACGCACCCCTATACCAGGTTTTTTGGCTCTTCAGTGTATAAGTGTAAGAATTAGCAAATTTATAAACTATCTACTTTTCTTATCATTTTACCGTTTCGCCTGACCGATGCATGAACATAGTGATCAGGCTCATGGCAATGTTAATTTTCCATGTGGTGGAAGACTACACAATTTGCATGCAAGTAGAACTAAATAAGGGCTTTAAAAAGTGTTTAATTTACTGCGAATAGCTTTTGAAACTGTTTACTTATTTTTTGAGCATTTTAAAGTACGATAGCTTCATACGAGAACGTCCGTGATTCGCATACAACAAAACCCTGGGTAACAAACTATATATTCCAGCCACAAACCGAGGCTATTGAAATCTGCCATCAAGACAGAAAATGGGGAAATATTTACGCGGGGAAACTGTTTCTACTAATGTTTCATCGACATTTACATAACCAACCCTCCAAAGTGTAGTTTGCTGGAACGACGGCGCGAAGGTTCACGTGTTCGGATTCTGGGCACGGCATGGATGCGTGTACCCCTACGTCAGATTAAGTATTCAAGAAATTACCAGGAGATTCAAGAAGCGATAATTTAAAAACAACTTTTGCAATTGCTGCATACAAAATATCTTGAAAACGTGCTTGTCCGTTTAATGTTTCATTCGCGTGATTATGATGAATGGTGGCATCGGGTGATAAGAGAGGAATTTTTAAGGAAAGTGTTTGTAACCAATCATTATCAAGGCTTAATGTAGTAAGCAAACAGCTGGAAGAATTCGGGGTGTGTGTAGCCAGCCAATCAGGACATTTCTTCAAAAAAGATTCTGCGGGAGGGGATAGAGGAGGAAGGGACACCTAGAAATTGGTTTAAGCAGTTGGTAAGTATACAAGTAAGCATAAATGTTGTGGTCGTTAGTTGGTATCCGTTTGGTAGTTTCATACACGTTGGCTTCATTTCATGTATTTCTTTCACGAAACAAAATTCTTATCAGAGAAATTTAATTTTATTCACAGTTTCAGTGAGAATGGGGTTCACTTAGTTGCGTGAAACAGCTCACATGCTTAATTGAGGAAATAATTTCCTCCTTCTTCTCTATTTTCTTTCTAGAGATGGATATGAGAGGAAGAAGGTCGCTTAAAATTACTGCTATTTATATGGAATCATGTTAGGTCTATTTGTGGTACAAATTCATCCTAACATACGCACAAACTAGTGAAAAAAATATATTCTGACTCTCAGTACTACGATGTGGTTAGAGTTGCTGGGACTTGCCCACTAACAGCGATGTCGTTGGCGTAGGTTAAATCAAGGGAATAAATAATCTTTATTTTGCGTACAACACAAACTCACATCCTTATAGCTTGATTAAAATATTAGCATAGTCTTAATAACCCATGCTTAATTTAAGACATGCGTCTCACCCATTTATCTCTCTAAATTCGGTAATTACTCTTCCCTCCCTTTTATGCTTCTGATGGCTACTGCCGTGTTCCCGAGTAGGTTTTTCATTCTCAGAAACAAAAATATTGAGGAACGTAGACGAGGGGTTGGTAGCAAACACTGATAAAGGTTCATCAACGAAAAGAAAGCGTGTATTTATAAGTTTCGCCTACATAAAGCACTACGAAAGAATTTAAACTACACCCTACAAATTAAAACGGAAAACATTTGATATTTATGTCCAGTTGGTCAAATTATTTGTTATTATGAAAGTAATGTGGGTAAGAGATTTACCGACCGCACAGCCTTCAGGCTTTTCAAATAAGTGTGTTTGTAAATTTGATGCAGTTTTTGCTATCGAACATCTGGAAGGGGCAACTTCGTGTCTCTATCGTATGTTACCGACAAAGAGTCCTCAGCGGGTTAACGTTCTTCAGACAGTTTAAGGTTTTCCATTTCTCACTGGGAACATATAATGCCTCGACTTTACCTCATTGTTTGTTTTTAATTTGGTCGGTTTGTTTGGATATGCGCACTGAAGCGAGACGTCGGTATACGCAAATAAAGTACGCAATTAAACCTATACTGCGAATCAAGTGAGGCCGCAGCATTTGGACGGTTGGTTTGAGCTGTGCAATTAACATACCTTTCAGGGGCTGAGGACATTTCTCACCACTCTCTGCGGATGTGATGATTTAATTACTGTTGCACCGAGAATGCAGTTTGTAGGGAATTAGAGAATTCAGCTTGCAGGGAACGAGGGTGTGACGAGTTCAATTTTGAAACAGTCACACTGGAGAAAATTTTCATTGTGAAAAATTAATAAAATGTGGAAAGAAGAGAACGTTTCCATTAATATCTGTCTGGTGGCGGGTGGAGACGAAATTGAAACGTCTATCATCTCGGTCACCACAAAAGTAAAAAAAAAAAAACCCTGGGAAGTAAGCAACGTAATTAGTGGCGTCTTTCTCTCGCGTTTCCAGGGGCCACGGTGGCTGAGCGGATAGACTGCTAGACTCCCACCAAGGCGAACCGGGCTCAATCTCCGGCCGGTTCACTCCGGATTTTTGCAAGCGGGAATAGTGCTGGACGATGCCGCTGGTCGGCGGGTTTTCTCGGTGGTTTCCTGTTTCCCCTGCCCCTTTCATTCTGGCGCTGCTCCATACTCGCCTCACTTCACCCGCATTGGCTCTCAATATGTTGATGTCAAGAGCCGTCCAATCTCTTCACTCACTTGACTCACTCTTACGTTTCCACGTGCAGTGTTATCCTACTGCCCGGTAAAATCATTCCTATCGGAAACAATTATAAATTTTTCGTTTTCACTTCCGTTAGCCAAAAGTATGGCAACATGATAAGAGTATTGTAACATGATATGAGTATTGTAACACGATAAGAGTATTGTAACATGATAAGCTAGTGAGTATTACCTCTGATAGCTGGATTATAGAAAACTAGCTTAGACGGCCACGCGTTGCTGTGGCATAATATATTTTGGTTCTATTCATTTCTGTGAAATTAATTGAAAGAAGTGTATATATTTTCAAAATCTTAATTGTTGCGAGCCAAACTGAGAAGCAACGAAGCAGTATGGAGAAAAAAACATTGAGAACAACAAACTGAAATGTTCAAACAGACAGCTGTTAACAAAGGCGATTCCTGACGCGAAAGCATGGTAAAAATGAGCTTTATGCAGATTTTAGTACCTTTGCAGGTAATACAGATAAAAAATAAAGGCTTCAAACACTCGTGGCAACCAAAGGAAGGTTTATAAAATAAAAAGAACGAAAATCGGTTAATTTTTTGGGAGTTATACGCGTCCGAACAAACGGACACAACATTTATATATATATATATATATATATATATATATATATATTAATTGCAGATAAACGTAACAGATATAAGTCCTCTTTTGGTGGGTTAATGCATTGTAATGATTCTCTTAAAGGCTATATTTTAAATTAATTATTCAAGCATTGAATGCTGCTTCTATTTGTAATACTTACAAATAAAGAAACACTGAAAAGAATGGGAGGGAGGCATTTTTAAAATATTAATGCTGTTGTAATATTAAGGCTACGGATATCATAAAAGAAAAGTAATAATCACGTTTTTTTCCAAATATTTTTTAGTGTCTGGAAACGAAACTCCTGGTGAACCGTTTTGTTAGATTTACATATGATCTTGGTTAATTTTAATGATTCGGTTAAGTACTAGTGCTACTTCTTATTGACATTGAAATGTTAACACGCATACAAGGTCATGAACTTTTATTTTTTAGGTTGTTCGACCATAGCCCCTAAATTAGGTGTCAATATTTCATATAAGCGAAAATCAGTAACAGGGAACATGCTTGTATCTCGGGTGAATCCGTTGTGCCCAGTTTGGCAACACAAAACTAGGGCATCGGTAAAGATATTTGCCACTTAGTTTTTAATGGATTGCCTTTTGGTATTTACTCCGCAAGCGTCGAAATTAAAAGAAAAATTAAGGTTGAGTATTTATAAATATTTCACGGCCAGCTATGTTACATTTTACACTGGGTAATTGCAGGAATGGGTACCACCAAAGCCAAAACATTACACTGATCAAACCCGAAGTTAGTGCTCCGAATGATATCTGCGTAATGCAGTTATACCCGCCAGCTTGTGGTAAGAGTGTTTCTGCGTTCGAGTCCCGAGCAGGACGGTCTCTGTTTGTCTCATTATTTGCATCTTTGTAGAAGAAAGGACCTAAGGAATAATATTGATGACGTATTTTTTTTTGCTAAAATTTCTAGCACAACGATTTGCACATAAGCACCTCTATTTCTATTCCTTAAAAATTTTGGTAGAATAACGATAGCGAAACCTCGTGATGGCAAACAAACGTGTAGCGCAAGGCATGTAACGAAAGACGTATTTTATTAATCAATAACTTTAGTTGATTATTTATTATTACGTTTATGCTTAAATTTAAAAGTGAGTGACTGCATTTATTTTTCTCCTTGTGTTAATTTATGGGGGAAATAACATATAATTTTCTAGCCTAACAACATATGTAAATGGTATCAACAGCTGAACAACTTTATCTGTCATGTAACTCGTAAAATGTACACATTGAAAAATAGAATAAGTTCTGCCAGTCGAAATTAACAAAAATAATTCGTTATAAAAATTGTAGTGACAAATGATCACATATTTATCTCATAATATTAGAAAATTATTGATTTAAGATTACTGATATTTATCTCCATATACCAAAAAAAAAAAACATGTCTGCCAAAGAAGAGATTTAATGGGCCTATATAGCATTTAAAATATGTTATGTTTATTGAGGCGTTTTCTATCACAATAAAGATGATTCGTCAAGCGCTGAAAGTGAATGGTTTGGTAACCTACTACGGATATCACGATCAGTAACCGCAGAACCACAGAAACTATCGGTTTATCTCTGCCTTACTAACTCGCTGTCATACATCATACTGCTTCCACATATTGTAATAATCGTTTATCTCTAACATTTAAGTGCAAGGACAGGGGACAAAGCGAACGAAGTTTCTTATTAAGATTGTTACTGTGCTTCTAATGAACCAGATTAAAATATATATATATTAAACCTGAATTTTTAATGAAAAAATGCCGATCATGCCAGAAAAAATACTTTTTATAGTACGAATAAAAATGATCTAAACATAAAAATTTAATTATTCTTTTCTGAATAAGATTTAACTGGAAAATTTTCAATTGATATTCACTAGCAGATTTATTTTTCTGCGTAAAGTATTACTCAAACCACTGCGTTAATTAACATATGTAAGTTAACAGTGTAAAATTTTAGAAGTTGTGATGAATCCTCGTAGATTTTTTCTTTCCGATATGACCGTCATTTAATGCAAAAGCTAAATTGGATGGTTTTTATTTTGTAGGAAAAGCAGTTTGACTTCCGTATGATTTTACATAAAATTACCCAAACTTAAAAGCCATACTCTAATATAAAAATGTATTGTTATATTTGCAATTTTTTTAGTTTTTAAAAAATACAAGTGGTGACGTCGATTTCCCTCCCCTCATAACGTCTGTGTCAGCGGACTACATCTTGTTTACTTCTATACAGGGTAAAAAATGTTTGCACGTTTCACAAAAAAATTCTTACGAATCTAATAGTCAACATTTTCTTGTTAACTCTGAGTAAACTTTTGTATTTTTTAAACACATAGATTTATGATACAAAATTATTTGTGTATCTTACGTTTATAACAATCATGACGGCTTCACTTATTCCTCGTTAAAAATCAACGTTATTTTTACACATTCCAACTGTCCGAATGGCAGAAAACATTAAAATAATATTCAGAATCTCTGGGTGCTATCACATTAGATGGCCGAGTAATAAGCTGTTGTAGGCCTTTATGTTTTAAAGTATTTATAAATGAGGGAGCACTTAAATTGGATTGGAAAGAGCTAATTAACGTCCCCCGGTGTTATGCCTGAGGGTTTATCAGGGGACGGCTTAAAAACTAACTTACGACCTAATTTATACTAACAACCATGCCTTACCTAGGAGTCTAACCCAGAACATCCCACACCCCCAAAACCGGCGGGGCGCCAACCGACTGTGAAACCGGAAGTCAGCTGGAATCACGTAAAAATGTACTTAACTTACAACGCACACTAGTACATACAGGTTGATCCTAAAACCATGGGACAAACATTGAGGGGTGGTAGAGCTCACCAAAACAAACTATTATTGTATAGGAATATATGGGTGGGAGTGACGCATTGAGGCACAAACACAAAAACATATCACGTTAACGGAAACGTAAAATGTTCATTAGCAGCATACTTAACAAGTGATTCCGTAAAGAAAATATTAAAACAGTTGCTGGAAAAGCATCCACCAACAGTCACGCATGCTTGGCGACCTCTACATACGGCGTGATTGGCTGACAATGGTGGCGATAGTTGAAGGCAGTCAAACGGTGCGCCAGTGACCTGCTGCATCAGAGCCCATTTATTCCTATACAATAATAGTTGGTTTTAGTGAGCTCTACCACCCCTCAATGTTTGTCCCATGATTTAAGAATCATCCTGTTTAGCAGGACGTAAATCGAAAAATTTCTATTCCGGCGTTAGTCAGAACTTCTAGACATCCAACTTTTGGACTATACAAGGACGTGGATGGACGCCTTACGCAGTTAATTAAAAGCTACTGGCTACACCTCGGCATCTTTACTAGGCAGCTGTCGGGTGGGAGGTCTTCCGGAGGGTTGGTGCTAGGTTTCTTCAGAGGGAGTGTCAAGGGGTGAAGGTTGTTAGTGTCCCCTCTTGTAACGAGAGCTGTTTGCCTGGGGTCGCAGGACCTTCCGTCCCTTCTCCGACTGGAAGGTCCTGTTGGAGTTAGATTTGGGGAGGGGGGGAGCAGTTAGCAATGGCGGGCAATTGTTGGTCGAGCAAACAGCCCCTGCCCGCCTGTAATTACAGACGTAGTTAATTACGTCCTTGCCAGGAAGTGCGAGTGTTCCCGCAAAAGCCGACTTGTATTTACGAAGTTGGCAAGGCTTGCGCCGGACAAGGGCTTCTAACAATTCATTTCGTACGGCGGCAGGCGGCTTCCAACAGTTTATCTTACACGAAATCTGGCATGGCCGTACAAAGCAACGTCGCAGAAGTGAGTCAAGATGTTTGGGTGGCTCTTAACTTCGAGGTTTCGAGAAGCCGATGAGGGCGAAGCGAGGCGAGCGTGGAGCAGCGCCGGAATACACGAGGGTTGGGGGAAACGGAAGATCCCCGAGAAAACCCGCCGAACCAGCGGCTTCGTCCGGCACGATTCCCACGTGCGAAACTACATGAACGGAACACCATAACTAAAATTACGAATTCAAGATTTTTTTTACGATACGCAAAGTCGCGATTCGCAAACTCTAACGGTTAACGCGCCTCAGTGTAGACAACATTGTCCCGGTAACACTGTGGTTGCATTCGCTGCAAAGAGTATACCCGACACAGGTTACGAATTTCAGAGTCGGGTTGCACTGACAACATGCACTTACGCGTTTTAACTCTCACTACTCACGACTTCAATATAGCTGTGATTGGTACATGTCCCCTATACATCGTATAGGTAGTTAATTAAAATAGACGATTCTGAAATAAGTATAGTCGGCGTGCGTTAACATAGGAACTTTTGAAAAAAAAAAAAAAAAAAAATTTGGACAATGAAAACATCTGCCGGCGATTGCAAATAATCGAACGTGAATATTAAATGTTTTAAGTCGGATTCACAGTTTCTTCGTAACGTACGCACGCTTTCTGTTAACAGTTGTTTAAATGGAAACGTAACTTTGTAAAGCGAGATTATTATTTTGCGTTTTGGGTTTTGCAGGCTTTGGGATAATCATTGTACAATTTTAAAACTTAGACCAAGGAAAACATAATTTCGTATGTTTATATCTTCGGCTTTGTAGTTTTAGTTGAAATAATGAATTCATTATTAAATAGGACATTCTCATTGGTTGTGAGCAAGTAGCAGTTGAAAGTTGAGCTACTCTGCTTCTCCTCTCTACGCACGTACGTTAAGTGTGAATTAGAATGGATGCATGGTATAGGCGGTGTTCAACTTTTATTGATACGCACGTGGGCTACTNGTACGTTAAGTGTGAATTAGAATGGATGCATGGTATAGGCGGTGTTCAACTTTTATTGATACGCACGTGGGCTACTCGAAGGCTGTGGAATCCATGTTTACTCTTGATGTAGTTGTCAGTGAATCAATAGTATCACCATTTCTCAAGAGGACATGAAATATAAAATAAACGTCAAACTATTATTTTCAAGTCTGCATGATCGTAGAAGGCAATATAGGAAAAACTAACACAAGATAATGCCAGGTAACTGTTTCCGCCAACTTTGTTTGCAAATATTTTATGAGAATGACGCATTTATATCAGCCACTTTCCTGCGTTGCTAACTAAGTCTTTAAAATCACACCGCAGTGACAACGCACCGCGTTCGTGCGTACTCACTTCAATAATATTTTGCATGAGAGCTATTTCTTACTAGGCATTTCCAACACACCCAATTTCTCTCAGTTCCATATACACTGAAGAGCCAAAAAAAAAACTGTTACACCTGCCTAATATCGTGTAGGACCCCCGCGAGCACGCAGAAGTGCCACAAGACGACGTGGCATGGACTCGACTAATGTCTGAAGGTTTGCAGGAGGCACTTCACACCATGAATCCTGCAGGGCAGTCCACAAATCCATAGGAGTGCGAGGCGGTGGAGATCTCTTCTAGACAGCATGTTGCAAGGCATCCGAGATAAGCTCAATAATGTCCATGTCTGGTGATTTAGGTGGCCAATGGAAGTGTCTAAAGTCAGAAGAGTGTTCCTGGAGCCACTCGGTAGCCACTCTCGACATGTGGGGTGTTGCCTTGTCCTGCTGGAATTGTCCACGTCCATCGGAATGCACAATGGACATGAATGGGTGCAGGTGATCGGGCAGGATGCTTACGTATCTGCCACCTGTCAGAGTCATATCTAGACGTATCAGGGGTCCTATTTCACGCCAACTTCACACGCCCCATACCATGACAGGGCCTCCACCAGCTTGAAAAGTCCCCTGTCGACATGTACGGTCCAATGATTCATGAGGATGTCTCCATATCCGTACACGTCCATCCGCCCGATATAATTGGAAACGAGACTCGTCAGACCAGGCTACGTGTTTCATGTCATCAAAAGTCCAATGACGGTGTTGGCGGGCACAGGCGAGGCGTAAAACTTTGTGTCGTGCAGTCAACAACGGTACACGAGTGGGCCTGCGGTTCCGAAAGCCCATATCAATGATGGCCCGTTGAATAGTTCGCACGCTGGCACTTGTTGATGCCCCAGAATTGAAATCTGCTCTGATTTGAGAAGTGGTTGAACGTCTGTCACGTTTAATGATTCTTGTCAGTCGTCGTTTGTCCCGTTCGTTAACGATATTTTTCCGGCCGCAGCAATGTAGAAGATTTGATGTTTTACCGGATTCCCGGTATTCGTGGTACACTCGTGAAATGGTCGAACGTGAAAATCCAAATTGTATCGCTACCTCGGAATTGCTATGTCCCATCTCTCGTGCGCCGAATATAACATCACGTTCAAACTCACATAAATCTTTATAACCTTCCATTATAGCAGCAGTAACCGATCTAGCAACTTTGGCAGACGCTTGTTGTCGTATATAGGCGCTGCCGACCGCATAGCGTTACTCTGATTGTTTCCATACCTCTGTTATTTGCATACGCACGCCTATACCGGTTTTTTTCGCTCTCTAGTGTATATTAATTATAAATTTAACAATATTATGTATTAATAATATATAATATAAAGTTACAGTTAACCAAAAATATTATTATTTCATGTTAAAAGAAGTAGTAAAATCTTGTTATGCATTGCGTGTTTAGGAAACAACCGAACACGTAATATGCGGGGTTATCCTTCAGGGTTTCCTAGGTTTCAAATATTCGAAAAGCCTTCGTTTTGGCCGTTAAAAATAACGCGCCCTCTACGATAAAACATTTTTAACGGCATTATGTGATGGTTGCGATTATGACAATAACAATTACTAGGGGCAGTGACATTTCGCGAAAATATTTAGAGACAAGATACAGTCCAAAGCCCTGTAGGGTCATCCAGCTTATTTGATTGGCTAAAAAATGCTCTGGCCCGTGTTAACCGTATCGCACGAATCACGAAGGTTCGGTGTCGGAGTTACTTAGTCCTGAGCGGCTTGGTCGAAGACGGACGGACACGGCACCAGCAGCCAGTGGAGGTATAACAACAGCTGAGGTGTGTATATAGTATTGAAGTCTACTGTGTGCTCCGATTTTTACGCGAATAGTCACCGGCCCTAGCAATGACTGATGGCGATGACGATGGAGATCGCGGCAACGAGGATGGATGTCATTGACGGCGACGGCGGCGACGATGGTGCCAGTGGCGGTGTCGACGTTCATCTGTTGAGTCTAGAAGGAAACCCGCTTGGAGACCTCGTCGCACCCTAGGCGCATGCGCAGCTTGATTCTGTAGCGGTCAGCATTGCTTTGCGCAGGACGAAGGTGAAGAGCTCCGTCAAACATTTGAAAAAAAAATCACGTGGACCGCGGTGCCAGAAATCCAACTCGGATTACGAGATACTCACGAAACGCACGTGTAAAATCCTTGAAGCATTCGAACACCGTGCTATAAAAAAAATTAAATTAACAAACTAATTTCAATAAATTATTTTGTAGTATGCACTAACGCCGCTGAATTGTAGTTGTATACGCGGCGTAAGTATATACTCGGAAGTAATATGCACGAGAAAATTAGTGGTTTCAACAGATCCAAGTGGAATAGTGAGAGTTCTCACTAAATTTCGACAATTTATTATATTTTGTTACATTTTACACCGACTTGTTGTCTGCAGCATATGTAACGAGTCTTATTGTGTTATTTAAAACTGTACCGTTTAAATAAGCGGAAGGTTATTCAAATACCCCTCAGCTAGAACCATCGCGATGTAATATTTACGTCCATAACGATTTAATAGTATCACGTGACTTGCGAATTGACACAAATCTAAAGTCCATGGCAGTGTTCATTTAATTTAGTGGCTAAACAAGTACTTATAAGGTCTCCCCACGGTTAATTAAGCACTTTCGAAGTCAAATTTTCAAAAATGTCACTTCTCGTACCTGCATATATTTTAAAATACAAACTGACTGGCATACGCCCAATAAATTCGATGCCAACAGAGATATAGTAGTTCCATGCCTTATATTTTAGTTTAAAGTGTTACGGTAACATCCGTGAATATTGAAATAATTAATTTTCCTACATTATTTTTTAATGCATATAAGTGTAAAAATAAAGAAATAAATGCCAAAAAAAAAAANAAATAATTAATTTTCCTACATTATTTTTTAATGCATATAAGTGTAAAAATAAAGAAATAAATGCCAAAAAAAAAAAAGTCCAAAAGTGTAGGAGGTAAGGGTAAATGTATTGTGTGGAGGGGGGGAGAGGAGGGTTATGAGNAAAAAAAAAAAAGTCCAAAAGTGTAGGAGGTAAGGGTAAATGTATTGTGTGGAGGGGGGGAGAGGAGGGTTATGAGCAAGTTATGAGAAAATATTCAAGACTCGTACTGCAAACTATCAATATATATCAATGATGTGAATCAGTGGAATTCACTGATTCAAGCGGAACTGTTTCAACGTATCTTCCGTCAAATTCGATGATTTTAAGTAGTCTTAAATCTTTCGACTGCAATGTTCACGCCTGTCTGATGTCTCGATTGGCCGCGGAAACGAAAGGTCGGGGAAACGAAAGTAATGTGCTTTCTTTGCCAGCCTGCAGAAGGGGAGAATGTCTATTACAGAAAAGGGCACAAGGGCTCAGCACGCAATAACACCCTCTTGCATTTGCATTTTGATTGCGCTGCCAACCCCCACGTAATTTTATCGACCGGACCCTATCATAAAAAAAAAATAATAAGTGAGGTAGAAAAGAAAATGAAAGTGCGCAGCGGAAAATTCCTGACATACGCACCCGTTGGCGGCATCACCGATTTACGGGCGTTGATGACAGAGTAGGGCCTCTCCTCGTCTTTTGCTGTTGTCAAGGCACTCGAATTATTCATTCTAATATATTCTGGAGTTTGATTCTAATGTAGCGTGGAGCGGCGTGTTATGTGGAAATAATACATTCATAGGCAAATGCTGCTATCCGTGTAGGACCAAACACCGGGTTTCCAAGCCTATAATATATACGTAGGGCCAGTGACTTTTCGCGTATAATTCGGAACACACAGTAGACTTAAATACTATATACACACCTCAGCTGTGGTTATACCTCCATTGGCTGCTGGTGCCGTGNCGGAACACACAGTAGACTTAAATACTATATACACACCTCAGCTGTGGTTATACCTCCATTGGCTGCTGGTGCCGTGTCCGTCTTTGAGCGAGCCACTCAGGACTAAGTAACTCCGACACTGAAANTCGGAACACACAGTAGACTTAAATACTATATACACACCTCAGCTGTGGTTATACCTCCATTGGCTGCTGGTGCCGTGCCCGTCTTTGAGCGAGCCACTCAGGACTAAGTAACTCCGACACTGAAATTTCGTGATTCGTACGCAAACGGTTAACACGGGCCAGAACATTTTTTAGCCAATCAAAGAAGCTGGACGACCCTATAGTGCTTTGGACTGAATCTTGTCTCGAAATATTTTCGCGAAATATCACTGCCCCTATATATATATATATATGTGTATTTTATTGGAGTGAGTGAGTGCAGAGATTTTGTGTGACTCTTAACATCGAGGTCTTGAGATACGAAGAGGATCAAGCGAAGTGAGTCTGGAGCAGCGCCGGAATGTAAGGACGAGGGAAACGGGAGATGCTCGAGAAAACCCGCTGACCAGCGGCATCGTCCAGCACGATTCCTACATGTGAGAATCCGGGAGTGACCCCACCAGGAATCGAACCTGGTTTGCCTTGGTGGGAGGTGAGAATCCAACTTACTACTACACCACCGCTGTCCTCGGTTGTATTGCAATTTTTAATGGTGTTTATATGGTTTTTGGAATTAGTCCCTTGGCAGTGGCAACAGAAGAACAGAGTTAGTGAGTAGTAGAAAACGAATCACTGAAAATGGAAGTGAATTATAGAAAACAATCAAGATGAAACGGTAAGGGAGACGAAGAGAGGCCAACGCTCATCATTATTATGATTATTATTATGTTGTCAGGACACTTCTCGAGATGCAAAGGCAAGTGGCTGATATCATTGGTCTGATTTTGAACGGGTGGAATCGTGATAAACCGCTTGACTTTAACCTTTACATATGTGGCGGAGGAAGACATATTTTTGCTGAAAAGTAAACGCTAGTTAAACTTCTCATTTCCCAGTGTCAGACACCCACATAAATACTATGACGTTACCACATATTTTTGCATATCTGAAAAGGGTAGTGCCGGGAAGCAGAAAATGGTAAAATATGGCATTGAACGTCATTTATTTTATACCGCGAAACTTCCACAAAACTTATAGTGACTTGTACGTAACTAATAAGACAATATACTTTACCCCGTGTAGCCTAAAACTTGTCAATTCAACATTCCGAAATCAATGTACATCATTGAAACATACTCTATAACGATTTGAAGTTACCGTTGCCCAAAAGTTTAGTAATAACTGTAATAATCAATGAACAACGAAAGCAGGTTACGCCCAAAAATCGTCTGTGTACGACGTCATTGAAATTTTTATAGTTTTCAATACAAAACGTAATTTTTTTTCCTAGACGGAACTCGATTGTAACATAGGTTTTAAAAATAATTAGAATGCTTATGTGACATCTTAAATTGCTTTCGTGTATCACAATTATAATTGATAAGCTCCATTGGAGTCAGTTTAAGGATGTAGGTCCAAAGAATATAAAATATGATGAATATTTATTTTGATATATTGGGTGGAATGAAAACACAGATTTTAATGAACTGATCGGTATTTAGTTATGTACGTTCTGAAAAAATAAGATCTATTATGGTGATAGTAGAAGGAAATTGTTGTTTTACAAATAGTTTCGGTCAATATATAAAGAAACTGTTAAATTATTATTTTTATTTTTATTTACACGTAATAATTAACTGAGACTGCGTTTTTCACTTTGTTTTGAGTAGTAATCAGGCCTTAGCTGAGGGGACTGTCTGATCACACCTTCACTTATTTATCCAGGACACGGGTCATTATTGCTGTAATTAGTTATGAAATCGCAAATCACAGAAAACCCCTCCACCGGCCAGTAAACGGGGACAACGCAGCCGATATAGGGCAGTGTAGCCCGTGGGCGGTGTCTTTTGTAGTCGGGCCATTGGAACGAGATGACTACTGATGATGGATGTGTACGGCCGTTGAATTCCCATCTTTATCAGCCTCCGGAATCATGGACCAGGTGGGGACTATCCAATTCGACTTTACTCAGAATATGGCTGGTTAAATCTTTAAGATTTAATATAAATTAACACTTCCGTATATTTGTATAGCTACCCCCGCGCTCGTATTGAAATAATATTGTACAACCTTACTGTTAAATAAACCCCTTTTATATAGTGTTCGTTAGATAAATCTTATAAATAACATTGATACTCCTTCTTGATACATCAGGTATGATGATGAACCATAAAATTATATCATAACAACCTGAATAATCCTGTGGTCATACCTGACGTACAACAGTCAGAGTAGTTCCAGGTTCACACGCAGAAACGGCTACAGAAAAATTGAAAAATACTGAGTGCTGATTGGCTGCTGAGATAATTTTTTGGCACGCTTAGTTCGAGTCATTTAGCTGGCTATATTTTGGAGATACATATAAAAGACAGCAGTAGTACCATGGCGTTTTTTTTGTTTAGTCGGCATGTGTACGAGGCCAATTTTGCTTCGTGCACATTCAAATCAGTTTGTATAACTAAGAGATTGAATAAATTATTTTTATTTAGAAAGTTTTATTCTTACGAAAATTAATTTCTAAAAATGATTACTTCTCGTGAAAGAATCTCAACCGAGTCACATGAAGTAACGCTAAATTTACTTGTGTAGTATTTTTGCCTTAAATTATCTATAAATGACGAGTTTCTTACTAAGGGCTGTTCACGCTACAGTGAGCACTTTTGTAATCAACCTTATACAAATGTCAGTACTCCTATCTGCATATATTTTAACGGGCGCACTGAATGGCATGCGCCTAGTAAAGTTGGTAACGATGGAGGGGAAGTAGTTCCATGACTTTAAGTAAAATAAAAAAAAGTTATCTCACGATTTCTGAATAATTAAATTATTTCTTTCGCTTTCTGGTTTTTTACTGTGTGTATGTATACGAATGAGCGAATTATTAAAATTATTACTTTTATAATAATTTTACAGTTTCATTGACGGACGCGTGAATAAATTGGCAAGGCCAATGGCAGTGTTAATTATGCATAATGCGGAAGGATACACGGCGTTCATACAAGTAGACCTTAAGCACGGCTTTCAAAAGTGCTCATTTTAACATGAACAGCCTTTACACAGTTTCTCCCCTTTAACTATTTGTTCTGTGTTCATCAATTATGTGCAGAGTTGAGAAGAAAAAAAATCAATAAAAACTAAACCAGCCAGGCAATTTTCATTGGCTAGAATAAAAAAAAAAAAAATGAAATTTATTGCCATTCCGGCCATATACTAGACGTGCCGATACTGTTTCTAGCGGTACTTTGCATCTACGATACGTTGATTTCCAGTTTCGCCATAGAGTCATGAGCAAAATTCCTGCACAGGCCCAGGATGTCTGAAAATACATATTACATATTTCTTGCAGAATTTAGAAATCACTATATACTTTATTGCCAGTTCTAATTTTAAGGCTGACAGGACAGAGAAAATAAGAAAACCAAAAGAAAAGACAACACAGTGACGAAAACAAAACACCACAAAATTGAACAAATAAGAGCAATAAAAAAGACAATATCAGTGGTCACAGCTGAACAATAAAAAATCAAAACAAACACTAAAACAAATAATTAAACAAATTAAACACAAGTCAGGAAAAATTTTCCGTGTCTTATTATAAAACTAAATAATTGATAAATTATCAAAATTAATGCGCTAGATATTTGGTCAGCGCCCAAGAGCTGATGTTTTAAGGAACGATAAAAATGGAGTGAACTTGAGATGTAACAGCGAAAGAATTATATGAAGTAGGAAATGGCAATACCCCGAGCAAACCCACCACTGAAAGACAGTATCCGCTACGTTTCGAACAACCTAAAATACAGATTTAACCCTTCCAGGAGACAACTAGTCCAACCAATAAACCACTACCCTCCCTATTATTTTAATACTTATTATGAAATTACGGTATTCCGTGATTTATATAAACAAATGTAGTTTTTGGAAGTGCTCCCTTTTTTCCCCTCAAATTACTGTTTCAAATGTTTATGATTGGCAATGTAGTGTATTGTAGAGCCGGTTAAATCCCTTCCGGAAAAGAATCGGAGTGTGACTGTACCGGGGATAAGTCCGTGCGTTGACGCGAAAATGCTTACGTTAACTGGTAATATTTTCTTCGGTATATGGGAATTAAATGAAACTAACGAAATGTGTATTTGTAGGGGCATTGATATGTCGTGAAAAGATTTCGAGGCAAGGTACAGTCCAAAGCACTGTAAGGTCGTCCAGCTTCTTTGATCTTCTGAAACATGTTCTGGCCCGTGATAACCGTTTGCGCACGAATCACGAAGGTTCAGTGTCGGAGTTACTTAGTCCTGAGTGGCTTGGTCAAAGACGGACACGGCACCAGCAGCCAGTGAAGGTATAACAACAGCTGAGGTGTGTATATAGTATTGAAGTCTACTGTGTGCTCCGATTTTTACGCGGAAAGTCACTGACCCTATGTATTTGGGTTTTACGGCTTCTATCGACAAACACACGCGATACTTCCGTTTGGGGCCAAAATCAGCGCGCTGTAACATCGGAGTCGCGAGGTTTGCTGCTCGGTAAAATTTCTCCCACGTTCAAAATAGTCGCTTTCAGCTGTGCCCCCTCCCCCTTCTCAACACTCTGGCCCTGCGAATGCGCACCGTCAACTCAACTGAAGGTCTCCCTCGCATCGCAGCCGTATGCCTGATGGAACGTGACCACACTTACTTCAATCGTGTTATTATCCGTGAAATTGCGGTGTCAGATTTGATAGACTTGGAAACATCAAATCACCGTTTCCTATCCTAGTACCGTACGTGTCGGTCTGATTTCAAAGACGTATTCACGTCAGAAGTTGAGTAATTTCTAAACGAACTAATGTTGTGGGTAGAGAGCGGAAAAAATTCGCGAGTTCGATGACCTGCAGGCTAGACTCTACAGTCACATGTACAAATATGCCGATATTAAATGCACATTGGTTGTATGCTCTCACAGTGGAAGGCAGCGATTGGGCCAGCGTTATACGGCAGATGTCAAACACCACGTGCACCAACGGCTAAAGCTATATCAACACACGTGTTATGAATTATAGCTTGTCTCAAAATGAATTAGTGAATTTTTCAGGCCTCTAGTTACGATTAAGGGAAAAGGTATACTGAGAAAAATAATTGTTTCAGTATACAAAATAGGCAAATACTTTTGCATGGCGTTTGTTTGAGCTAAACGATATTTTGTTGGTACAACCAAGCCTCATTTCCTACAAATGATTTAAACTTGTTTACAAATCTAAATAATTGATTTTAAACAACTTTTTATGTGCCAATAAAATATTTTGTTGTTTCAGTACATTAAACAAATATTTACAATAATATAGTATACGTCAATAATGAAACGCTATACAAGAAAATTGAAAAACTCTCAGATACTATGCGCAAAAGGAGACTAAAGTTTTACGGACATCTTCTCAGAATGAATTCTAATATATTAACTAAACAAATTTTTGATTTCTTCCGTAACCGCAAAACGAAGCCTAATTGGTTCACAGAAATTGAAAAAGACCTAAGATAATTACAAATTACAGAAAAGTCATAACTTGATAGAACAGTACAGATAAAATTTAAAGACGAAGGGATAAGGTTCCAAGAAAAATCTAAAATAAGGTCGAAACCCATCATCTCAGATGAGGAGAGAAGAAGAAGATCTGAAAGAATGAAGAAGTACTGGGTGCAAATGAAGGAGCAACACTCAAAGAAATGTCTGTTACATCGTACCCCAAATAGGGTGAAACGAATATAAAAAAAAAACAAATATTTAGTGTATGCAAACATATCGTTCAAATTTGTCAACAAAATAGTATGTTGACACTGTGAGAATAAAGTATTTGTTTGTGTAAGGCCAAAAATACATTTAATTGCCAAACAAAACACTTTGTTGAGTAAAAGAAATTCGAAAGGAAACCAAATTAATTTAGTTCGTTTAACAAAAAATACACGCTTGAATTAACAAAACCTCTGAGTAAATTGAACTGTCAACGAAGAATTTGGTTGAATCGACTGTATATATTGGTTTGGCCTGACCATTTGATTGCCTTCGTTAGGAATTGCAGCTCGTCAGTATACTGTCAAAAATTTTCTGATCAACTTCCTTAACTGCAATTGATGTTTTAACCTATACTCTGTATGGAAATAATACCACCCATCAAGCTGCACGTATAGGAATATTTATAATGGCTACTATACAAAGTTGGGAACTTGCCTACGCATTTAGCTGTCTTCTGAGACAATGTAGAAACCCAAGAATGAATTTATAGGAAAAAAAAAAATACTATTTGCGCTTTCTCACNACTGTCTTCTGAGACAATGTAGAAACCCAAGAATGAATTTATAGGAAAAAAAAAAATACTATTTGCGCTTTCTCACTAAGCGTATACATAGGTATGGCAAATTTCGGAATAATATTGAGTGTGCATGTTTGTATATTTGTGACAATTAGGATAGTAACAATGTTTGTTGGTGCCATTATTCATGCCTAATAATGCTATAAAGATCCTAATAAAACAGGCCCAACAGAAAACAAAAAAATTGTGCTGTTAATATTAAAATATTTATTTGTGTACGTTGTTCAGTATTTTAAACGTATATATTAAAAATATATATTTTGTTTTTGCGAGTGATCACTTTAGCTGAGGTAACTAGAGCTTCGAGCTCTGGTGTAGCTATTTGGTTGAAATTTTGATCCAGTTTCAAGTTTATTTTCTGTATTATCCGAAACTTTTTAATGTACGTAGAATAAAAAAAAAAAAAAAAAAATTAGTTGCAACGAACCAAATCTTTGTTTGGGGCAAAAAAACAAGAACAACGAAATAATTTGGTTTCAACAACAAAGTATTTCAGTGCCCCCATTACAAACAATTAATTTGGCTGCGCCATTCAATTAGACGGAGGTGGTTTCGCAGACTGCGATGCCAGGCGTTACGGTGCAAGTAAGTTGACGTGGTGAAAAGTTTAGAAAGGCAAGACTAGAGAAGAGAATCTCATTCGGGTTCAAAGATCGTTTACCAGAAGTGGATGGAGTGCCACGGGCCTTTGTTTCGTCGTGTTGCAGGCGATCTCTTGCAACAATCCGACACTTTCAACCCTCTCCCCCCCTTACCCATTTACCCTCGCGAGATTGTCGTCCGGGGCCATCTCGCCTGGTGCGTCTTGGCTCTCCTCATCAAGCTGAAACAACCCCATCTCTCTCCTCCCCGCGTCTGTTAATCAGCGACAGAACAACGCGCTCAATCCCCGTGAGTGGCGCGCAGGCGCACAATGGCCTGGACTTACAACTCCAGAAGGACAGGAGAAGTCGCCTGGAGGGAGGGGGGATTCGCCAGGGGAAAGTGGCAACTGTGCGAGCTCCAGTGCTGGCCGACGGCAAAGTCGAGCAGCGTCCGGGTAACGAGTCGCGAACACAGAGTAGACACGCACGCAGAGACGAAACGGGCGCAGCCATTCGTCGATCCGCCGCGCGAGGCTCCGGGAACGTGCCTTGCGTCTGGATTGGCTACTGCTCGCTTGCGAAAGGTTTCCCTATTGGCTTACCTGCCCGGCTGGGGAATCGGGTACCACGCGGTTATCGGCGAATGATGTCCCCTCATGTTTATTGCTAGTGACCCCCCAGCTTTCTGTTAACTATAACAGGACACGTTTAAAATGACAGTTCCACAGGAGAAAGTACATAAAATAACGCACCTGCAGGAAGCGTCGTTATTATATACTTACGGCGATAGTTTCACTAAGCAATAAATAGGGCCAGTGACATTTCGCGTAAAAATCGGAGCACACAGTAGACTTCAATACTACATGCACACCTCAGCTGTTTTTATACCTCCATTGGCTGCTGGTGCCGTGTCCGTCTTTGACCAAGCCACTCGGGACCAAGTAACTCCGAAACTGAACCTTCGTTATTCGTGCGCAAACGGTTAACACGGGCCACAACATTTTTTTTAGCCAANGCCTTGCGTCTGGATTGGCTACTGTTCACTTGCGAAAGGTTTCCCTATTGGCTTACCTGCCCGGCTGGGGAATCGGGTACCACGCGGTGATCGGCGAATGATGTCCCCTCATGTTTATTGCTAGTGACCCCAGCTTTCTGTTAACTATAACAGGACACGTTTAAAATGACATTTGCACAGGAGAAAATACATAAAATAACGCAGCCGCAGGAAGCGTCGTTATTATATACTCATGGCGATAGTTTTACTATACAATGACTAGGGCCAGTGACATTTCGCGGAAAAATCGCAGCACACAGTAGACTTCAATACTACATGCACACCTCAGCTGTTTTTATACCTCCGTTGGCTGCTGGTGCCGTGTCCGTCTTTGACCAAGCCACTCGGGACTAAGTAACTCCGAAACTGAACCTTCGTTATTCGTGCGCAAACGGTTAACACGGGCCACAACATTTTTTTTAGCCAANCAAGTAACTCCGAAACTGAACCTTCGTTATTCGTGCGCAAACGGTTAACACGGGCCACAACATTTTTTTTAGCCAATCAAAGAAGCTGGTCGACCCTACAGAGCTTTGGACTGTATCTTGTCTCAAAATCTTTTCGCGAAATATTACTGACTCTAGCAATAAATTATTACCATCGCTTGACATGCATTTTAGAATTATTCAAAAGTTCAATACCCACTAAAATGTACCGTTACAGGTGGTTCAAACAATAAATTTAATGGTGCGTGTTATACTTCAGCCAACAAAACTCTTGCTTGGTTGTCACAACCAATGAGGCGTAGGCTTTGTNATTTAATGGTGCGTGTTATACTTCAGCCAACAAAACTCTTGCTTGGTTGTCACAACCAATGAGGCGTAGGCTTTGTGTTTTGGTATAACAATATGAACGCTTCACAGCGTGGAGCAGCAGCGTGGTTTACGAATTACTTACTAATTGAGCACAGCCAGTGTGCATTACCGGCTGGAAATGGATTGGACGGCTCTTAACAAGAGNTACGAATTACTTACTAATTGAGCACAGCCAGTGTGCATTACCGGCTGGAAATGGATTGGACGGCTCTTAACAAGAGGGTGAAGCGAGGTGAGTACGGAACAGCGCAGGAAAGAAAGGGCAGGGGAAATGGGAGATCCCCGAGGAAAGCCCCTTCAACTAACGGCATCGTCCGGCACGATTTCCACGTCCAAAAATTCGGGAGCGACCCCGCCAAAAATCGAACCCAGTTCGCCTTGGTGGCAGGCGAGTGCTCTAACCGTTTCACCACCTCGGCCCCTTCCGGCTTAAAATTACCTTCATGAGCGTTATTTATACACAGTTTTGTACTCTGGGTGTTAAATGGTTAACATATTTTTCGTATTGGTGCTGTATTTTTGTTAACTGTAATTTTTACCAATTTCTCAGAAAATAAATTTTAATACTAATTATTGTAAAATAATTCTGTGAGCCTCAGGTGTAGATGTGTGCTCTAATACCTTATTGACTAAATGATCAAAAAAATCTAGTTCATTTCAGAACAGCGCAAGATTCCCGGTGTTATTCCCTCATGTTTTTTGGTTAAACCCTCTTGAAATAAAGCAGTGTAGCCACTCGGCATATGCAAGCATTAAAAATGGAAATATACTGGAGACAGAGGAACGTACGGGTTGCTGATTACAAGAAGTGCGTAAAGATAACCACTTCAGAGTGGAGCAGGACTGCCTACTTTTTAATGCAAAAAAACCTCTGGATTATCTATAGAAGGCGGAAACATGAAGCTCTGATAGACGAGAGAGCGTCGTTGGAATAACGTTTCCTGTCCCGCCATCAGTGAAGCAAAGAAACGTAGACATGCTTCTAATATCTGGTTGAAAAACGAATCAATGCCTACGAATAAAACATGGCGTACGACTACTTAATCGAATACAGTAATAATAGTGGCGTGTGGGGAGTGCACCCAGGGCAAGGCAACACCCTCCGAGTGATGGTCTTTCCAGCTGGGGCCCGTAGGTGACCGTCATCCTCGGGCATGACAAAAATGAGACCCTAGATTGGAGCGGCGCTGGAATGAATGGGCTGGGGAAACGGGAGTACCCCGAGAAAGCCCGCCGNGACAAAAATGAGACCCTAGATTGGAGCGGCGCTGGAATGAATGGGCTGGGGAAACGGGAGTACCCCGAGAAAGCCCGCCGGCAAGCGGCATCGTCCAGCACGATTTCCACATGCGGAAATCCGGGAGTGAACCCGCCGGGATCGAGCCCGGATCGTCGTGGTGGGAGGCGAGCGCCCTGGCCACTACGCCACCGCCGCCCCTCTAGAATACAGTAAACTAACACTACGGGCTTACTCGTGGAAAAGTGCCTCGTTAACTGTCCCAACTATACATTTACCAAGTAAAAGAAATACCCATATTAATTTAAAGACTTAAATGGTTTGACTACCGAAAAAAATTGCAAGTGTCACGATGTCATGATATTGTCATTCGTTTATTTAATTTTACGAATCACAGAATTTCAGTCCTTCGTGTGCGACATTTATTGACTGAAGAATAAAATCGCCTTGAACGATTTCTAGCGTTGACCATGCACGTTCATTGAACAGATTTGCGTTCTTTTGTACACAACCCAGCAAGATAATACTCTTAGCGAAATTCTAAAATCTAGAGAGCGTTTCCAAATCAATGATCACCTCGTGGTGTTAGAAGGTCAAATGTCATTTTTTTATATTTATGTGGTTCTTTTTTCCAGTAAAGTGATTAGCTTGTGGCCACAAAGGCCTTCCACCATAAAATTTGTATGATAAATTAATATGGGAGCACTCTGAGAAAACCCACATAANTATATTTATGTGGTTCTTTTTTCCAGTAAAGTGATTAGCTTGTGGCCACAAAGGCCTTCCACCATAAAATTTGTATGATAAATTAATATGGGAGCACTCTGAGAAAACCCACATAATCGTTCACCCCAGAAGAAAACATGGAAATGCTTACATAACAATACATTATTTAAGTATGCTTGTAGGCATATGTTAATATGCTGTAAAATATTACTTTGAAAAGACCTCCATAGTGTTATATTTTCATTTTCCAGCTCACAGACGATATATCCGTTGCTTACAAATAATCTGTGTCGTGTACATTATTTTGAGTTAATTTTTTTTAGTAGATGCGAGTGGTAATGCAAATGAAATTTAGTTAAAACAATTTCCACTGTTTTATGATATTTAACTTTGAGGATTTAGGCGCCTTTTAAAAGAGGGGAAAATACTCTTCTTACATTTCACATTACATTCAGAACTCGCAGAAAGCAAAGTTTTACTCTGGAAATTGTAAAGGAAAAGTTTCGAATCTCTTTGTAGCACAGGAAAAATTTTTTCTCATATCGCGGTGGAGAGAATTAATAAGTTCCCGAAGTTCATTTCGAATTCGTTCAATTGATTATAACCAGTTATACCCTTTGTTTACTCTACTGAAAACGCGTGATCGTCCAGGAAATGTATAGGAACGGAGACACAAACAGAGAGAGAGAGTGAAAAGGAGGTATAGTGTTTTATGCACGAAGTTCATCCATCTGCGAGTTCGATCTCGCTTCAAAGAAGAAAAAAAAACACCAAGAGGTTTCGTTAAAACTTTCTGCAGCCGGTGAATTTGTTGAGAAACTCGAGGTTTCGCTTCCTCGTCTCCACCTCCGGCGCCATATCCCTTGAGCAAACTCGAAGGGAAGCGAACACGAGCCAGTTTCGAAGAGCTTCCCACTTCCTCCCCTTCCAAACAATTCACCTCATCTACCCTCGCACGTTGACTCAGGCCGCTCCTCGGCGCGCGGATAACCTGATGAAAATTTCACGCCGAGCGATCCCGCAGCAAACAGCCACGATGTTCGTCCGAGATGAATCTTTAACCCTCTGCACGCGGCCAGGAGTGTGTTCTGAAAGGTCAGTAGGTCGCGGAGTGGACGAAGGAGATATTACTCGTGGTCCTCCGACAAAAGACAGAACACACCGACAATCCAGAACTCATGGCAATATACGTGAGTTCAGTAGTCGATGAAGAAGGTATGACTTCACTCGGAGTCTTTGGACAGCAAGTCTAACACGCCGACTATCCAGAAATGACGGCAGTGTACGAGAATTTAGTAGTCGATGGATAAGATATTACTTCACTCAGAGTCTTTGGACAGCAAGCCTAACACACCAACTATCCATAANTTTAGTAGTCGATGGATAAGATATTACTTCACTCAGAGTCTTTGGACAGCAAGCCTAACACACCAACTATCCATAAATTATGACAGTGGACGAGAACTCAGCATTGGATGGAGGAGATATGTGTTCACTCGGAGTCTTTGAACAGCAAGTCTAACACACCGACTATCCCGAACTGACAGAAGTGGACGAGAACTTAGTAGTCGATGGATGAGNTTTGAACAGCAAGTCTAACACACCGACTATCCCGAACTGACAGCAGTGGACGAGAACTTAGTAGTCGATGGATGAGTTATGACTTCACTCAGGGTCTTTGAACAGCAAGTCTAACACACCGACTATCCAGAACTGACAGCAGTGGACGAGAACTTAGTAGTCGATGGATGAGGTATGACTTCACTCAGGGTCTTCGGACAGCAAGCCTAACACACCAACTATCCAGAAATGATGGCAGTGGACGTGAACTCAGCATTGGATGGAGGAGATATATGTTCACTCGGAGTCTTTGGACAGCAAGCCTAACATGCCGACTATCCAGAACTGACAGCAGTGGACGAGAACTCAGTAGTCGATGGAGGAATGGAGGAGGTATGGCATCAATTAGAGTCTCTCAGCGGCAGGCCTACTACTCCGACTATCCAGATCTGACAGCAGTGCACGAGAACTAGTAGTCGATGGAGGAGGTATGTCTTCACTCGGATTCTTACGACAGCACTGGACGAGAAGTCAGTCGTCGATGGAGGAAGTATGCGTTCACTCGGAGACTTCCGACAGAAGGACTAACTCACTGACTATCTATAACTGGTGTCATTGGAAGAGTAATCGATGGAGGAGACATGAATTCAATCGGATTCTTCTTACATAAGGCCCAAGACACTGAGAATCCAGAACTGACGGCAGTGAATGGGAACTGAGTAGTCGATGGGGGAGCTATGACTTTACTCTGAGTCTTCCGACAGCAGGCCGAACACGCTGAATACTCAAAATTGATAACGATGGACTATAACCACACATTATGAACAGTAAGTAAGCTGAGACGAAATGGCTAAGCAGATTCTTTGATGTAGACGTGCCCATTCTCTGATCGGAAGTGTGTGGCTTTGATAACGTATCTTGTTTTTGATCGGCTATTGCATGCTGCGAAAGGTCCCTTATTGGCTGGGCTGCTGCTGATTTGCGAACAGCGTTCCAATATATAGCTCGCTAGTGACGCCTTTTTGGGGTCGTACGCTGCTAGAGTTAGTGAAATAAGCGGCTGTTTCAACTTAGTGTCCTTAAGTACTTTGTGCTAGAACACAGACACACTGTAAAATTTATGTAGCAATGATCCTCTCAGACTTTTAATAAACTTACTTTTAAGCTGCTGCTTGTGTCCAAGTAGTCTAAATATTAGGTTTATTTGAATAAGGTGAAGTTAAATATACTTTTCGTTTACAATATGGTGGTTTGTATAGCAATAAGTTTATTTCTAAGCAAATGTTTTCTGCCTGCCTTATAACTGTAAAGCAAATGTTTCTGCATTAGATCTTATTAGATCTACAGGTTGTATCATTACAGCGGTTACAAACTTTCGGGAGAGATAGAGTACACCAAGACGATCGGAAATCACCTTGCAATGCATGGTCGGAAACGCTTTCCTGGTGCGGTAGTGACGACACAAAACACAAGAAAGGAAGGACACGAACAGNCGAACTGACAGAAGTGGACGAGAACTTAGTAGTCGATGGATGAGGTATGACTTCACTCAGGGTCTTCGGACAGCAAGCCTAACACACCAACTATCCAGAAATGATGGCAGTGGACGTGAACTCAGCATTGGATGGAGGAGATATATGTTCACTCGGAGTCTTTGGACAGCAAGCCTAACATGCCGACTATCCAGAACTGACAGCAGTGGACGAGAACTCAGTAGTCGATGGAGGAATGGAGGAGGTATGGCATCAATTAGAGTCTCTCAGCGGCAGGCCTACTACTACGACTATCCAGATCTGACAGCAGTGCACGAGAACTAGTAGTCGATGGAGGAGGTATGTCTTCACTCGGATTCTTACGACAGCACTGGACGAGAAGTCAGTCGTCGATGGAGGAAGTATGCGTTCACTCGGAGACTTCCGACAGAAGGACTAACTCACTGACTATCTATAACTGGTGTCATTGGAAGAGTAATNATGCGTTCACTCGGAGACTTCCGACAGAAGGACTAACTCACTGACTATCTATAACTGGTGTCATTGGAAGAGTAATGGATGGAGGAGACATGAATTCAATCGGATTCTTCTTACATAAGGCCCAAGACACTGAGAATCCAGAACTGACGGCAGTGAATGGGAACTGAGTAGTCGATGGGGGAGCTATGACTTTACTCTGATTGATAACGATGGACTATAACCACACATTATGAACAGTAAGTAAGCTGAGACGAAATGGCTAAGCAGTTTCTTTGATGTAGACGTACCCATTCTCTGATCGGAAGTGTGTGGCTTTGATAACGTATCTTGTTTTTGATCGGCTATTGCATGCTGCGAAAGGTCCCTTATTGGCTGGGCTGCTGCTGATTTGCGAACAGCGTTCCAATATATAGCNTCTAGCTCGCTAGTGACGCCTTTTTGCGGTCGTACGCTGCTAGAGTTAGTGAAATAAGCGGCTGTTTCAACTTAGTGTCCTTAAGTACTTTGTGCTAGAACACAGACACACTGTAAAATTTATGTAGCAATGATCCTCTCAGACTTTTAATAAACTTACTTTTAAGCTGCTGCTTGTGTCCAAGTAGTCTAAATATTAGGTTTATTTGAATAAGGTGAAGTTAAATATACTTTTCGTTTACAATATGGTGGTTTGTATAGCAATAAGTTTATTTCTAAGCAAATGTTTTCTGCCTGCCTTATAACTGTAAAGCAAATGTTTCTGCATTACATCTTATTAGATCTACAGGTTGTATCATTACAGGGTGAGAAAACATGTTTATTTTCTTAGTACAGCAAAAATGCTGGGACGTCTTTGGCTGGTGTGCGCGATAGATGTCGCTACGCAAACCGAAGCAACAGATGACCCTGTTCGCGTCCTTCCTTCCTTGCGTTTTGTGTCGTCACTACCGCGCCAGGAAAGCGTTTCCGACAATGCATTCCCATGTGATTTCCGATCGTCTATGTCTACTCTATCTCCCCTGAAAGTTTGTAACCGCTGCACTGATACACTCTGTATGTATTGTAATTATTCATCACATGAGACATTGGAAAATAAACACGCAATTAATGTAAACGGCAATGCATCGAGTAGGCGAGTGAATTCACGTTTTTACACCGTNTTGCGTTTTGTGTCGTCACTACCGCGCCAGGAAAGCGTTTCCGACAATGCATTCCCATGTGATTTCCGATCGTCTATGTCTACTCTATCTCCCCTGAAAGTTTGTAACCGCTGCACTGATACACTCTGTATGTATTGTAATTATTCATCACATGAGATATTGGAAAATAAACACGCAATTAATGTAAACGGCAATGCATCGAGTAGGCGAGTGAATTCACGTTTTTACACCGTNCATTGGAAAATAAACACGCAATTAATGTAAACGGCAATGCATCGAGTAGGCGAGTGAATTCACGTTTTTACACCGTCGTTTGCGTGGTCGGCTAGAACACCAACTTAACAGTGCGGCCGCTTATTGGGATCGAATCCAAGGTAAATCATGAACTGTTTGTCATACATTTAATTGCTTTATAAATTAGTTCTTGCGTTATTTATAATATTTTTGGAGAGCCTGAAAATTTTTTTTCCCCATGGTTTATATGACTATTTGTTTAGTGACACGTGTGCAAAACTTGTTATGTATATTCCTGTTCCCATATGCGTATTATACAAACCGTTCCCGTATTCCAACTTGCTTTCTGGAGGCCAAACGGTTATAGTCCGTTCACTGTTACTCACAACTTTTCTGTGGCCCTGCTGAAGTCCTACTTGCAAGGTATTCCTCCGCCTCGTGCAACCAAAGCTTAACAATGTCTAGACAATTACGCGAAAGGGACAACGCACCGCAATTGGATGTAATAATATCTAACTTAAGAAAAATTTCTTACTACATTCTAAGAAATTACTTGGAAATTTACCATACCAGTGTATACGCGTAGTGAGAAAGCGGGAGTAGGAATTATTTCCCCAAATACATTTATTATAGCGTTCCTTACGTTTTCTCAGAAAACAGTCAAATNAAAGCGGGAGTAGGAATTATTTCCCCAAATACATTTATTATAGCGTTCCTTACGTTTTCTCAGAAAACAGTCAAATGCGTAGGGTTCCCAATTTGGTATAGTAGCGACGCTAAAGGTTCCTATATCTGCAGCTTACTGTGCGGTATTATTTCCATATAGTGTATAGGTTAAAAACTTCCATTAAAGTTTAGGAAGTTTAGCAGAAATTTTTTACACTTTGCGTATTACCAACACACATATTTTATCACTGTTTTTATTCACAATAATTATAAATTAAATATTATAATTTATAAGAAATATATAAATAAAATTTAAATTTCAACAAAAATAAACCAGTTTTATGTTAGTTTATGTTAACACAAGTATAAAGTGCTTGTGATAAACAATATACTTAGGAAACCACCAAGCACGTCACATATGGGGTGATTTTTTAAAGGGTTTGATTCAAAAAGTGTGAAGAAACCGTAAACAGACTAGGGGAACCCGGGGCACAACGGGGTACCGGGGCAGAATGAAGTTGGAAAGTTTTTCGATGTCAAGGAGGTGCTGCCAGCGAGCGGCAATAAGTAGAACTAGACCAACCTGTTGCTGCTCACCCACGGCAGCCATGTTAGTCTAGTTTTCTCGAGCGACGCTGCGTGAAGTTTTCGTTGTGTGATTTTTTGCTCCTCTATTGTAACTCCTGACGATTTGTAACCAAGGTAATGTATACATACTAGTTTACATTACAACTATATTTAGTACATGCTTGAAGTACGTTTAATTGTCCTTAGTGACGTGTAGTTAAACGTTTGTTTACGTATCTTTCTCGAGTGACCTCACCTCCCTAACCTAAATCTTGTCCCTGGGGCGGAACGGGTGAGGTGGAACAGTGAAGAACCCCATTCCGCCCCGCAATGTTTTTAACAAAGAGATCGTTTTTAGTACGCCCCTATTTTTTCTTTCTTTCAATTTCAGATGGTTAGAGACTATAAGAAAAAAATTAATGGGCAATCATAGACTACTGATGCAATGAAAAATGCTGTTGAGGCGGTTATTTCGCGACAATCTGGGTATTTGAAGCTTCGAACCAATATGATGTTCCCCATTTTACTCTGGAAAGATACACTAAAAAAAGAAAGGAAAACCCTAACTACAATATTGATAAAACAGCTGGAAAATTTAAACACGTATTTACGGAAGAGCATTAACTTGAGCTCGTTAACTACTTAGAAACTATGGAGGCTAGGTTATTCGGTCTAACAATGAAAGACTTGAGTAGCTTAGATTATCAGTTGACTGTAATAAATAGCATTGGTTATAGATTTCAAAACGGAATCGCGGGCCAAGATTGGGTCAATATATTCCTTAAGAGATATCCTACTTTATCTGTTCGCAAACCCGAAGTAACATCTGGTGCAAGAGCCATGGGCTTTAATGAAGTTGCTGTAGATAGTTTTTTTTCGTTGCTAACGAATTTACTCGGCAAGCACAAACTAACGGCTTCTCAAATATTTAATTGCGATGAAACGGGAGTTTCAGTGAACCCTTAAAACCAATCAAATATTATAGCTTGCAAGGGGAAACGTCAAGTCGGATCGTTAACATTCGCAGAAAGGGGCGAAACTGTAACCTGCCTTATTTGTATGTCGGCAAGCGGAGCTTACATGCCCCTGATGCTAATTTTTCCTCGAAAGAAGAAGCAGAAAGAATTTAATTTAGGATTGCCACCAGGAGGTTGGGCTGAGGTGCACAGCACTCGATGGATGACTGCTATGTCATTTTTTGTATGGTTTAGAAAATTTGTCGAATTTTCTAAGGCATCAAAATACTTCCTGGATCTTCTTATGTTAGATGGCCACTCAACACATACCAAGAACATTGAGGTTACAGACTACGCGAGGGAGAGTGGCGTTTCGTTGCTATGTCTACCACCACATTGTTCTCACAGACTTATGCCACTTGATGTTTCTTTTATGAAGCCTTTAAGTCTTCATTACAGCGGTGAGCTTCGAAAATGGCTACGAAACAACCCAGAGAAAGTCGTAACTCTCTTTCAAATTTCAACCCTTTTGGATCAGCTTTTATCCAAAGCGCAACAATGAAAACTGCTATTGATGGTTTCCAAGCTACAGGAATATGGCCAACTGACCCATCCATATTCACCGACGCCTATTTTCTCCCAGTAGACACAACTGACATCGGACTTGGTAGGCCTTCAAGTGAAGAGGTGATTATATCTGGAGCTGAACAATTGGAATTACCTTCGCCTAGCACACCAGTTAAAAAACACATTCCTATCAGGTTGGATGATAAAACTTGCGAGGTTTCAGCCAACTGTAATGATGACACGCCGACTAAGAAGGTCCGCTTTAATGAGGCTAATAGTGCCTCTCCTGGGTGCTTTTGGATGGCAGCTGACAACAGGGCCTCTTCATTTCATGTTTCACCTGAAATTCTAATGCATATCCCAAAAGTTAAAGAAAGTGCTAAAAGGACGAATCGGAAGAGGGGGAAGACTGCTGTCTTAACAGATTCCCCATACAAAAAAGAGTTAGAAGCTGCTATTAAGGAAAAAGAGGAAAAGAACTTTGCCAAAAAAGAAATAGCAACGATACAACTATTGAAGAAAGATAACTAAATTAAGAATGGAAAAAACAAAGGAAAGTGCCTGAAGATAAATGGAATAATGAAGGAGCTGAAGAGAGAACACAAAACTAACGACAGTGATTCTGAGGATTATTCTGACTGTGAATGTTTATATTGCGGTGAATTTTACTCGAAGTCAGTTGAAGGTTGGGTCGCTTGTTCCATGTGCAAAAAATGGGCACACAATTCCTGTGTGGCAATATAGAGCGAAGATGATGAGGCTGTCCTAGTGTGTGAATTTTGTGAATAGGCTTAAGAAAAGGACTCAATTAATGAAAATTGTAGTTAAACCTTTATAGTCACTTAAAAGTAAATACATATAGAGCAAACTTATTATTTCTGCACTTCCACTAGTTTTATATGTTTTTATAATTACTTTTCATTACCACCCCGATCTGCCCCATGCACAGAACGGGCACATGACACCATTGTCTTTTTTTTGAAAAATAAAATGTTGTTCATTTGTTTTCTTACAATATTATTGTATTTTTGTGATTGTTACATTATAATGTGCTCATAGAAAAATTTGCAGTTCTCTTAATTAAACCTTTTGTATTTTTAAAACATATTTTCAACTTGGTACCCCGTTCTGCCCAGGGTTCCATTTTATTTTCCTAGCGAAACCATGTCGTTGCCACGAACATACATTTAACTTCGAAAGGGTCCTTTAGAGACTTGCTGCCAATGCTATGAATTTTGCGCAACAGGTAGAAGTCGCCAGGGGAAAGAGTCAGACATGGAAATGTTCGGGAGGGAAGAGGGGAAGTTTGCTTGTGGAGAGGGAACAGCGCTCTCTGCGTTTCTCTTGACCTCGCTACGAGAGGGAGAGAAGTGGTCTCCTTACCCTCGGGGCGATTTTTCAACCCCTCCTCTCCTTCTCCTCACACCCTCACCAACGCTCGGCGGAGAGGTCGCAGTACTCACCTTAAAGGAGAGCTCATCCAAGCACCATAACTCACTGAAACAACTTCCCGCAACAGCATGTTACGGCTGCCCGCACGGTGAAACCCTTTCGCGACAGTTTAGCAAATGTGGTGCTTCGCCCTATCCATCTCTTTAGTACGGCGCGATTACGGTTAGGAAGGGAGTAAAAAGACGTTAGAACAATGGGAGCACAGTTTTATAAACCAGATTTTCATAATGGCAGGCGTATATTCACATACAATTAGCAAGGATGCATCAGATGATCGAGAGTCATCTGTTTGACAGGCTCCGAATCTATCCTCATTTTACCGACAGTCAGCTGCCCGACGTGAAGACGGTAGGCAGATGATTGGCACTGCAGTGGGGCGACAGTCAGCTATTTGACAGGTCAGCTGACACACATGCAGCTGTTCTATAGTGACGCTGACAGTTAGCTATTCGACAGGTCAACTGGCTGACACGCAGCTGACAGCTATTCGACAGGTCAACTGGCCGACACGCAGCTGACAGTTAGCTATTCGACAGGTCAACTGGCTGACACGCAGCTGACAGCTATTCGACAGGTCAACTGGCCGACACGCAGCTGACAGTTAGCTATTCGACAGGTCAACTGGCTGACACGCAGCTGACAGCTATTCGACAGGTCAACTGGCCGACACGCAGCTGACAGTTAGCTATTCGACAGGTCAACTGGCTGACACGCAGCTGACAGCTATTCGACAGGTCAACTGGCCGACACGCAGCTGACAGTTAGCTATTCGACAGGTCAACTGGCTGACACGCAGCTGACAGCTATTCGACAGGTCAACTGGCCGACACGCAGCTGACAGTTAGCTATTCGACAGGTCAACTGGCTGACACGCAGCTGACAGCTATTCGACAGGTCAACTGGCCGACACGCAGCTGACAGTTAGCTATTCGACAGGTCAACTGGCTGACACGCAGCTGACAGCTATTCGACAGGTCAACTGGCCGACACGCAGCTGACAGTTAGCTATTCGACAGGTCAACTGGCTGACACGCAGCTGACAGCTATTCGACAGGTCAACTGGCCGACACGCAGCTGACAGTTAGCTATTCGACAGGTCAACTGGCTGACACGCAGCTGACAGCTATTCGACAGGTCAACTGGCCGACACGCAGCTGACAGTTAGCTATTCGACAGGTCAACTGGCTGACACGCAGCTGACAGCTATTCGACAGGTCAACTGGCCGACACGCAGCTGACAGTTAGCTATTCGACAGGTCAACTGGCTGACACGCAGCTGACAGCTATTCGACAGGTCAACTGGCCGACCGGCAGCTGACAGTTAGCTATTCGACAGGTCAACTGGCCGACCGGCAGCTGACAGTTAGCTATCCGACACGCCACCTAACAAGCATGCAGCTGTCCGACAGGCAGCTAACACACACATAAACTGATCAATATTCGCCCGTTTGAATGTTCTTACATACTATCTTCGGTCTGCTGATTGCAGCCCGAATTAGCCACATCAGCCGAACCCTTATGCTCAGCATAAGGGTTCAGCTGATGTCGCAAGTCACAAACCACAAGAGCTATACGTTTTAGTTTTTGAAACAATAATGAACATGTATTTTGTATGAGCTTACAAAACCACCGGCTTGTTAACCTAAGATTGTTACGAATTTCAGCTTAATTGTGCACACGTGAATATTACAGATGATGTTTCACTTAGTCTTGTATTAATATATTATCAGAATTTGTCAGGACCAATTACAGTAAACTATGATTGTAGGAGAATAAATATGCTTANTCAGGACCAATTACAGTAAACTATGATTGTAGGAGAATAAATATGCTTACTGTTTCAGCTAACCCAAACTAATATATCATGGTATGTGAATAAATGCTATGACAGTTTAAAAAAAACTAAGTCAACTTCCGGTACTAGGTAAATAAGAATATGTATAATTTAAAATCTTAAATTTACATATACCAAGCAGGATAATAGGCGAATAAATGTATTTTCTTTAGTTTAACACAAATATAACGAAACATTTCTTGTACTACACACGAGAAAGCGGCGTAACAGTGGACCTTGGGTGTAACTCAATATATGTAAGAGATCCTATTCCGGACCTGAGCTACTTTCAATTGAAATGTAGGTTTTCCCCTTCTAATGGGTGCTATCGGGCTGGAAAAATATTGTGTTGAAGCTTAGAAGCCATGTGAAGTAGTAAGAACAACAAAAACCTCTCGCATCAGATGGTTTGTTGCCTCTACGCGCAAGGCAATGAACTTTTGTCATCTATGTGAGTTCATGCTGTCATGATTAAGATAAAAGGCTCATGCATTTTAATAAACCACTTCGAGGCTTCTGCATCGGAATTTCCATACTGAANGTCATGATTAAGATAAAAGGCTCATGCATTTTAATAAACCACTTCGAGGCTTCTGCATCGGAATTTCCATACTGAAACTAATCTTGAAAACTTAAGCTTTAACAATTTACTTCCAAAATAAAATAGTACGCTCTAGAAACAAAAGGTAAAAATACTTACTAGAAACGAAATAAGATAACAGATCTAGCATACTGAAATGAATAGTTTCCAAAATGCTATTCGTAAGCTAACGCAACACCGAAATATTAACAAATTATTGAATAAACCTCTCTTTCTCACTGAAAAGATTTCCACATATTTTGGTATCCAAATGAGAAAGCTGTGGTATTCATTATTGGTATAATGGTTAATGTTTTTGCTTTTTGCCCAAAGTAGCTATTTTCCGATGCCAGTGGACGCGTCAGATATTTCCCTTCAACGTCACTTGTTTCCATCTTTCCATACAATCATCAGAGAAAAATGGGAAGTGCTTATTCATTGGTAACCAGTTGGTGGACCCGAGGAACAACGCGGCCTAAAATTTGGTATCGTCAAAAGGTAGACAAACAAGTGCTCATGTAAAAGAGAAATGTAAAAAATTATGGATGAGAGCATGCATTGGTCTCTGAAATTGGAGTGGTTGTATATAGTGGAGTACACACCAAAAATGCCGTCTGCAATGTAAAATGTTTATGAGCGGCAAAAAGGCATGTGAATGGAAGTAGTAATGCAGGGGTGAGAAATGCCACAGAAATAAATGTGGTAAGTACGATGACCTTTGATTAACGATTTTCGAAAGGTAGAGGGGTGTGAGGAAGGGATTGAGGGGTACGATGATAGGGCTGGTAAATGGTGAAAGGGTATATTGAGTACTGAACCAGAGTGTAAAGCGCGCATAAAATATGAAGCCTGCANAGGGCTGGTAAATGGTGAAAGGGTATATTGAGTACTGAACCAGAGTGTAAAGCGCGCATAAAATATGAAGCCTGCAGATGAAAAGGATTAGGAATCTATAATGATTAATTTAAAGAGGAGAGATGGTTGGGCTACAGTAATAAAGATAAAGGTGTAAAAATATGTAGGGCCTACGAAAATTAAATTTCGTGGCTTTAGGAGAAGATGCGTTAAAATACAATGATTTAACTGATTTGTTAGGAAGGACACTAAGTCTCGTTGACAGCGAGGTCAATAGAGGCAGATTACATATTAGGAATAACAGACATATTTGTGGCAGGGTGTAANAGAGGCAGATTACATATTAGGAATAACAGACATATTTGTGGCAGGGTGTAATGAAGAGGTATGTGGATAAACTGGAGGTAAGAATGAATATACACATATACGTGTATACATGAAATTTATTCATATAAGCATACATATGTGTATAATAAATTCTAGACAGTCATTGTTGTTAGTTCGAAATGTCCCCATCTGTGAAAGTAGAACGTTATGAAAATTCATTCAGACGTGAAGTCATGGTTCAATTCACTCTCCATTACTGTCTGATCCACTCTACAGATTCCATGGATTTGTTGTTTCAAACACATTACATTCAGTCACTAAACTGCTGTTCTTTGGTGATAGCCCTTTATTGTGATCGTCTTGTATAAGTGTCCGTTACAAGAACGCATAAAGCTGCAGTGACGGAGGGTCGCCTGACCACTTTTAACTGAAGATATTTTAATTCTCTGAAGCAATGGAGCAAAACTGCCGTAAAGAAGACCATGGCATGCACTTCATGTACCTCATCACTTAAATGGGTACACCATTGTGAAGAGGGGTACGACTTTGTGTCCTACAGTAGCTACGGCTCTTGAAGAGGCAATGATTTTTTTTGATAGCTACATGTGCGAAATAACTCATATGGACAAATATCTGACATCTTAAATATTCCTTCTAAATGAGTTTACGAATACAGTTATCTAGAGAAACTATATAAATATGTGATACTTTTTTTCTTCAAAATTTGCTTCTTCGAGACAAAGTAGGACACTGTTATATTGTACACGTGTACAACTTAATATATTTTTCCTTTTACTAGAAATATTTTTGAAATGTCTGTAAGCTAAATGACGCATTGGCCTGAAACTTTTGAATTTTTCTTAACATAAAAATATACGTCCCATACATCTGTCACGTAAAAATATAGTGTTATCTGTTTTCAACACTAGAAAAACGCCTTTGTTGTTAACACATGAACCGAAATATCTACATCTAGGCTTCCTGAATTTTTAGTAGTCGGACAAAAAAAAACTTTTTTACATTTTGAGTGCAGTAAAAATTTACTAACAGTTAAGTAATGCTGGAAGTGAGTCACATGTATTCACGATTGCATGACGCACAATTTTGTAGCTATCTTCATTCTCATTTACAACCNGGGGGGGGGGGGGTATGGTTCGATTCCCAGTGGGGTCCCCCCCCCCATCCACCCGGATTTTTGCATGTAGGTATCGTGTCGGGCGATGCCACTGGTCGGCGGGTTTTCTCGGGGATATCCCATTTCCCCCACCCTTTCATTCTGGCGCTGCTCCGTACCCACCTCGCTTCACGCCCGATGTCAAGAGCCACCCAGATCTCTTCACTCACTCGCTCGCTCACTATTTGATCACACAACAACCAGTACAGTACTGTTCGGAACAACGTTTGTTACTGGCCGACTCTCCGACAACATGATGCCGAGTTGAAAGTGTCTCAATCAAATATTATTTTTCCTACCTGCGATAATATAAAATCCATTATGTTCGATTGAGTCATTTACACTTCTAGTCTTGCTGATGTAATATCACGTCACAGAGAACTAATGAACACCGCTTGCGAAGTAAACCTTCGTCCTTGCTAGAAAGAATGCGGTNCATTTACACTTCTAGTCTTGCTGATGTAATATCACGTCACAGAGAACTAATGAACACCGCTTGCGAAGTAAACCTTCTTCGTCCTTGCTAGAAAGAATGCGGTTGCTGTAATTTTACGGCATACTCTGTAAAACTCGGTTAAATTCATGCATCGTGATATTACGTTTACAGCAGTCAAAGTGTTAAAAAACACACATAATAAGGAAAAAGACTGAGGAGTGGTAAACTACATTAAATCGAACCTGCATTCATAATATTTTACAAAAAAGGAGTTATCTCTATTTATATATGAGGACCCGAATATAATGTAATCTAACAGTTTAAGTAATTAAATGTTTCTTTTCGTTCGTGCAAGATTTCAGGTTTGGTATCTGAAATGAAATAACCATCTCATTTGCAGACGGACTGGATTTTTAAACTTGTATGTATGTGATAAATTTACAAATTGTAACATAGTTTTTTTTCGTATGCCCTGTAGAACTCAGTCAATAACAAACGAAAGAAGAACACAATGTAATATGAAACTCAATTCATAGTAGGGGGCCGCGGTGATATAATGGCTAGACTACTCGCCACCCACCTAAGCGGGTTTGATCCCCGGATTTTCGCATGTGGGAATCGTGCGGGACGGTGCCGCTGGTCGACGGGTTTTCTTCGTGATATCCTATATTCCCCACCCTTTCATTCCGGCGCTACTCCTTACTCACCTCGTTTCACCCTCATCGGATCTCGAGAGAAGTTAAGATACGCCCAAATCTATCCTTACCTTCTCTCTCTCTCTCTCTCTTTCTCTCTCTGTCTGTCTCTCTCCCACCTCTCAATTCAGAGTAAAATGAGTCGTTCATCGCAACAGTAGCAAGGCAGTTGCAAATGAGCGAAATCCATCGGCAATAATATTTCTAATTACTGTGAAATCTGGCCTGCGTCTATATAAAGCAGTAAACTTTTCCACCCGTTCGTTTTCCCGAAATTTGTTTTATATATTTTAACTTTAAGAGAGAAGTAAATTAAGATGTAACAAACTAAAAAAATTAATAATTAACTTTAGGAGCAGCCAACAAACAATTTACCTACTTTCGACCCATTTTACAAGAGTGGTTTTGAACATCGCGTTCGCCCTTTGAAGTGACATGTTCATCGTTGATGAACATGTGTGTTTAATTTGAATTTCCAGAAGGCACATCCTTTCATATGAATAAAAGATTTTGGCCAAGGTTGAATACATTCTAGTCGCATTAAACCTAGGTAAGGGCGTTGCCCAGGGGGTTGGGGGAGGGGGCAGTTCCAGGTTCAGCCCCTCCCCGTGTATGGACACATATTAAAAATCAAAATAATATATAGTTACGTATAAGTACACTTGATATTATAAAAATAAAACGGTGTAAAAGTCAGTAAAAAATAACTGAAATTAAAATACATGTTACTACATCTACTATTGTTCAGCTAAATCTTTTTGTAGGCACTGCGTTATCAATGATGAACATCTCCCACCCCAACACACAAATTAATTTCTGCCTACGTCACTGAAACTAGACTAGAGGAAGTGTAAAAATATAACAAAACGTATACTTATATAAACAGTGTCCTTACCTCGATGTTTTTTTTTTATAGTTCGAATGGTGGAAAATGGCGGCTACTGCGCAGCTCGGATGCACTCTCTACCCCATTTTACTGCTAGCTAATAGCAATTTTCGCTGACCGATGTCATAATTTCTGGTTTGGAGAGCGTCCTAGTGTTTTGTTACGAATGAGCTTATAAGCCATTCATACGTGAAATGTGCTACGGGCTTAGCTGAAATAATGAGTCATGATTAGGTAGAGCAAAGATTTATAGGATGGAGTTTATTACATATAAGGTTTATACAATAACTATTTACGTGACTATCTGGGGAGCTTTAAATGGTATACCAGGATGCTAATTAATTATGTTAACTGTTATTACCTCACGCCATAACATTTACAATCTAATTGGAAAGCCCCCACATTGTTCATGTTGCCGGAGGCTAATTCCAGGAGGTGGTTTACGACGGCCGGACACACCCATCTTCAGTGGTCTCATCCCTGGTCGGTTCGACGACAAAAGCCACCGCTCCCAGTGTTACACTGGCCTATATCGGGCGTGTGGTTTAATATATTTCGGTCCCGTTTACTGGCCGGTGGAGGGAATTTCTGCAACTGTCTTTCACAAGGTGTTGTTGGAATCACGCTCGTGTCCTGGTTTAAAATGTTTGAAGGTGTGATCAGGCAGGTCGTTCAGCTAAGGCCTGGTCACTTCACAACAGTTTGCAAACTCTGATATCAGCTCAAACGAACTGGCGGGATGTTTTATCTTCCCGCACTCACAACGCAATTTGCACGTGTCCAG
>NQII01000686.1:0-34012 GCA_002778355.1 Clitarchus hookeri | reverse complement strand
GAGAGAGAGAGAGAGAGAGAGAGAGAGAGAGAGAGAGAGAGAGAGAGAGAGAGAGAAAGGCACCTGGTCGCTGCCTCACCTCTCGCAAAAGGTCGCGGGCATCACACTGCCAGCCTGCCTAGGGAGCATACAAGTAGAGAGTGGTAAATCTGGGTCTACGATAGAACAATTAAGTGATAAATTATACGCTATTTCGTGTGCAGAAGATTACAAGTGTGTTAAATTATGTTCGTTTTTTTTACTTTATTGAACAAAAATTACACATTTTAAATTACCCTATCATGCCTTACAAATGTCTATCTTCAGTCACATGTAGTCTCCTTATAAACTAATAACATCATATTAATTAGAAAACCCCATAATAAAATTATAATAAATGGAAAAAAAATTTCAACCCATAGTGCATTGAATAGTAAGTGGTTCATAAAACACAACATTAACTTCTTATGCGTTTTAAAATTAGGAAACTGTTAAAAGGATTGGAATTGAACGGGATTTAAATTACATTATTAGAACAATATACATTATTAAAATAAGAAAATGCTATAACAATAAATTACACTAAAGAACATGTAGAGGAATAAATTGCCTTCAGGGGTCTCTTTAGTGCCTACAGAGGCTGTGTAATTTAAACTATTTGTAATTACTATGTAAGTAGAATGATATTGTATGTTTTGGGACATCGGCGTCTGGCGTCGGATATTAGAGCTGTTCATGCTCTGTCATTCTGGTCGGCCGGCGTCCATTTTTCCCTAAAAAAGTCTTCCCTCCCCTTAAAATCGATTTTTTTTACCTCAAAATTGACTATTTTCCCCTAAAATTCCCATATTTCTCTTAAAACGTCCCGTTCTTTACTCAAAAAAGCACCGAGAATCCCAGCTGCAAAAAAGTGACCGCAAAAAGGCAATTTTCGATCCATCGGAAGGTTTCGGAAAGCTCGCTTCTCGAGGGCAGAGCAGTGGTGGCCATATTCGTTTTTTAGGCATAGGGTATGACGAATCGATACACGGGATCCGAGATCGGAGTCATACCTAACCATCAATAATCTTGGTTCTGTAAGCTATTTTAAACGCCATGTTGGATTAGATGACCTTGACATTTGACCTTGAGCCCAGTAATTTTTTACATTATACCCAACACTTTCCAAGAACATCCATAAAAATCCCCAAAAATTTCTAAAAGGCTGAGTATAAAAGAATACCCTAAATTTGAATGTCTATAATATCAAAACCCAATAACCTACAACCTTGGTTGACCATTCAAATTAACCGTGGAACCATGACGTTTGTTTAACTATCTTTATAAATGTTCAATGTGACCCCCACGAGTGACCCGAACGACATTTACGTGATAATCAAACTCGTTCCACACTCTTGTCAGCATGTCCGGTGTTACAGGTTTAGCCACAATGTGTAAGCCATACTTGTTTAAATTCAACCTTACATTTTATTCATACTCTGCCATTCCACTTCTATTTAGTAGCATGCTGATTACTCGGTCCCCTCGAACCACCATCTTGGGATACATCACTTTCGCAATCTTTGATTATGCCATATGGTATTGGCCTTTAACCTTCGATATTTTCCATTTAGTTTGACATTTCCTACAAAAATAACTGTGTTGTATTAGATCAAAACCAGTCATGCAGATTATTTATATAGCACCTCTCTCAGCAATATACAGCACTGAAGCAGGTCTGGCAAAGCCTGACTCAACCTTCGCCCTCCCCTCTAAGTGTCAGGGTCAAATTTCTACCACATCAACAGTATGTTTTCATGTATGTTGCATCCAACCTGTTTAAAATGTATTATGATGAGAATCCATTCTTACTTCCATATATTTAATTTCAATATCATACCTTGGTTACCATATCATTGATTGTGCCCACATGACAAATATTGAAGTACTAATATTCAGATCATTATAATTTGACATATAATTTCATTAATTTTTTTTTGTAATTCCTCCCTTACAGCACCATCATGTAGTGACAGATCTAAAAACCAATGCTACCATATACTATTTATCAGGGAAGTAGGCATGCTCGGGCAAAGTACAAAACAACACCAGTGATAAATAAATAATCTTTTCATTGAAATAGTATAAATATACATATATATATATATATACATACTTTAGACAACAATCATAAAAAAAGAGAATCTGTATAGTTTCCATGCATTCATGTAATGTATTTACAGCAGCATACTCACTTTTCACATAGTGAATGTAGTCTGCTTATATGGAGCTCAAGACAGTTACACTAGCAAGCTTCCAACCAGAACCGTTGGCCTTGGAATTCTATCAATATTGTATCATACTACGTTCGTAGTCTTAAATGGTCTGCGACTATTAGCCTCATTTAAAGGTTGTGGCTTTTCGTAGGTACATTTCAGCCAAAAATTATACTTCATGAGACCTTCTTCAACTTCTACTGTTAATTGATTGATGATCATTTGCTCAATGTGGTTAAGGTAAGTATATATGTTTTTGTATCCAGAAAGTTATTCCCAATCACATAATCTTTTAAAGTTCCCTTGAATACTGATTGTTTGAGGTCGGATCTATTAGATGTGGTTTAGTCAGCAACTGTGACAGATCGTTTCTTAGCTGCAGAAACTCTACATTTGCAGTTCTTCTTGTGTCTCTTAAGAATATCACCGCATTTGAACAGATGTTTGCACTTGTCACATCGTTGCATAGCGCAGGAAGGGCCCTTCATTCAATTAGATTTTTCATGCTTCCTCGCACATTGGCTGTAGACAAATATCTTGTCACGGTAACAGCAACGAAGCCTTGACGAAGTCATCGATGACAACATTGCGGTAGATGATCCATCCGAAGAAGTTGACGGTGCAGCCAACGCCATGCCTGAAAAAGTCGAAGGTGTTGTAGGCACCATGCCTGAAGAACTCGATGGTGCTGTCGGCGTCATGCCTGAAGTAGTCGATGCCCACACTGCTGTAGGTGACCCATCCGAAGAAGTAGATGAGGACACTGCTTTGAGTGACCAATCTGAAGAAGTCGCTGGCACTGTCAACACCTTTCTCGAAGAAGTCGATGCCAGTTTCTGGACACGCAACGTTTGTCACTATAATATCTTATAAATACTTCCACAAGCTGAGACGATGTATCTTTCACGTCAGCTGCCGTCAAACTAAGCCTCCCAACTGACCCCCAACTGCTCATAACAAACCCATATACATGCTCTATGATGTCATGTTGACATTAAACCAATCATATTACGCCAATAACACATTGTGCGGACGTTGACCAGCCAATCACCGAGTTTCGCCGTGATTTCAGCTGACCAATCACGTGCAGACACTGAGGCTTCACATGCAGGAGTCAGTCTGCAGGAGTCAGTCTGCAGGAGTCAGTCTGCAGGAGTCAGTCGGCAGGAGTGGATCTTTCCATCAATCCTTTGCAATTAGCACCACCGCCCCATCACATGCTCCACAATCAGCACCTCAATCATCACTGCAATCAGTGCCGGAATGAGAGGGCGGGGGAAACGGAAGATCCACGAGAAAACCCGCCGACCACCGGCATCGTCCGGTGCGATTACCACGTGTGACCCCTTCGGGACTCGAACCCGGTTCGCCTAGGTGGGAGGCGAGTTGTATGACAACTGCACCACCGCGGTCTAAACAAGTGTAGGAGAGCTACAAGATAGGATTGGGAAATAATACTGTCTGCCATTCCTTATTACGCCTGACGCTGGGTTAGCAAATTGGGGAAATCTTTCTTACAAAAATTCCGGGGTCAATGGCAGAATCCAGACTACTATCCTCACTGAAAAAAAATTGTTGCAGACCAAATAAATCTCTTCGTTTGCATCCTGCGAAGTTTTTTGAACTAAACATAATATTATTCAACTTTTGTGATCACTAAAAACAATTTTGTGGTTACTACAGAAAACATTGGCAGTGTGACTTCCTAACAATATATTTTTCTCCTTCCTACCTTTGTGAACCATTCAATATTTCCGATGGGATCACTCCTGTTTTTCGCGTATGGGAAATATGGCGGACGTTGTCGTTGGCCCGAGGGTTTTCTCGCGGTACTCCAGCTTCCCACAACCATGATGTTTTCATATGTGCTCCATTTTCACCTCACTCCACCCGCACGAACGCTGAAATGCGTGTTTTTTTGAATAACGGCATTTCTCTCACTCTCATGTTACAGGCCAATCATCATACGAAGAAGCTATGGAAACGCGTGTTTGTTTATAATTTCAATGATACTGCGTACAATTTCTAAGAAGCATTGAGTCCCTTGCAGAAATTAAAGAGCTTCTCTTACGCCGAGATTCGTCACGCAACAGATCACGCAGTGCACTTGAAGAAATTGCTCAATGATGCAGAAAAGGGCAATTGGATTGCATCCGCCCCCCTCTCCCCTTTATCATCAAAACATCTGGCACGCCATCCCACTCGGGGAAATTGAGGGATTTTTTTTTTTCACCTTTATAAAACTCGCTTCTTTCATATCTACTCATCTGAAAAGCGTTGAAAATGAGTACTTCAGGAAAAAAAATTACATCCCTCGGATAGTTCTTTCGTTCATAATATTTCCCCGTGGTTCATTTTACAAGCATGAGAAAAAAACGCTTCAAGAATGACTTCCAATACGTCTCGATGCAGAATAAAAACAATTCATTTCCATTTAAGCGATCAATATGTTCATAAATAAAACAATTATATACATCTGGAAAATTACAGTACTTTATTCAGCATATTATTATAACTGCGTGATGGAACCAAAATAAAATGCACAGTAACGTTTACAGGGTAAGAAACAACATTTTTTCCACCCGTTTCTCAAGGAAACAATTCGGCATTCTTCGCAACATAAGAAATATTTTATAATTTTTGTTAGAGCTCTACGCATTGTGATAAGAACTCGCCTTGGTCATGCTAACTGATTTACTCGTAAACTGCAATTGGTAACCTCAAGTTTGTCTTCGCTGACAGATCACTTATTTTAAAAATATACGTTATTTAAGTGGCCTTGCCGTGATGTAAACCTCTTTGTTGGACACTAAATTTGTAATTTTAGGATCTAATTGCTGGAAGTTACATTTAGTTTTCTGACACGATGCAACCACCAATCATAAGCCCATTTATTTAGAAGAAGTGAAGACATTTACATGCTTTTGAAATTATCTGTGCAGAAATTAAATTTTTTAATTTTGTTGTCTATTTGAACGAGTTTAAGTGAATATACTCCTACACCTGCTCGGTGCTCAAATTCCCTACCCCCCCCCTCCTTTAATATTTTCCCTTCCTCATGGGTATGGTTATAACGGACATAGAATAGGCCATAACACACTCAGCGGCGTAGATACAAATTTTCCATTAGCTCAGTGCACATTTTTCTCCACAGCCCACCTCCCTTGACACACCACAGATACGAATATGTTTTATTTTCTTTAGAGAACGAGCAATAAATAGTGTTATTTACTTCGCATGTCGCGCGAAGTCGAAAAGAGAAAGTCGTAAAAATTATATATTTAATTTGGGTGTGATCAAGAAACTAGTTCATAAAACGCACGCAAATTTTTCGGCGGCTTCTTCCTTTCATATGGTGATATTTAAATTAAATTGTTGCAGTTAAGTTTTAAACACTTGAACCGAGAGGTTTGTCAACTTAAAATACATGTGATTCTACTGACGTCAATTCTAATAAAATTAAACAATTCTCCAGAGAAAGTAACCTTTCTTTCGAACTAATCCAAAACATAAAAATTACAAGGCATGTTTGTAAAATAAACATTGAAAAAAATCAAATATGTCGAAAACTTTGTTTGTAGAATGTTTTTACATAATTTTTACTTTACTTTTTTACCGCGGTGGTGTAGTGGTTTGACTACTCGCCTGTCATCACGAGGGACCGGGTTAGATTCCAGGCAGGATCGTCCACGGTTTTTTGAATGTGGGAATCGTGCGGGACGATGCCCCTGGTTGGCGGGTTTTCTCGGGGATCTCCAGTTTCCCCCAAGCGCTTGCATTTCGGCGTTACTTTATAGTCACCTCGTTTCACCCTTATCGGCTCTCAGGACCCCGATGTTACGAGCCACCCAAATATCTTCATTCGCTCTATAGTTTCATTTATTGTCACACTAGAAATGGAATAAAGCATATCTGAGAAATGGTCACACTCGTGTTGAACACGTTAATATCTTCAAAGCAATTACAACGTTTTGTTAACACACACCCAAAATTTCTCATACCACTTGTGTTGTTTGTTTGGGAGAAGACTGTTTTAAAATTATACTTCACCGTTCCATGACCAACTCTTTCTTTCTCTTGAAACAAATGTACTCAAAGAGAATTTTTAATAAGCAGACTGTCCTTTCTACAGAATGAATCTATTTAAGAACGTTTTCTTAGCAGAATCTTAGCTTACCAACATCGAACGAAATTCGACAACGTCTGGAAATAAAACGTATCAAATACCATATATTTTTATGCATTTATCATTTCTCGAAATGTGTACCCTCAGTTTCCTTTACAATCGATTTCAAAGTAGTTGTTGATTACTTGTACACTGAAGAGCCAAAAAAACTGGTATAGGCGTGCGTATGCAAATAACAGAGGTATGGAACCAATCAGAGTAACGCGATGCGGTCGGCAGCTAGATCGGTTACTGCTGCTACGATGGCAGGTTATCAAGATATAAGTGAGTTTGAACGTGGTGTTATAGTCAGCGCACGAGAGATGGGAGATAGCATCTCCAACGTAGCGATAAAATTTTGAATGTTCGCGTACGACCATTTCACGAGTGTACCGTGAATATCGGGAATCCGGTAAAACATCACATCTTCGACATCGCTGCGGCCGGAAAAAGATCGTGATAGAACGTGACAAACGACGACTGACGAGAATCATTAAACGTGACAGACGTGCAACCCTTTCTCAAATTGGCGCAGANAAACGACGACTGACGAGAATCATTAAACGTGACAGACGTGCAACCCTTTCTCAAATTGGCGCAGATTTGATTTGTGCACTGCCCTGCAGGATTCATGGTGTGAATTTTCTCCTGCATACCTTCAGACATTAGTCGAGTCCATGCGACGTCGTATTGCGGCACTTCTGCGATCTCGGGGTCCCTACACTATATTATGCAGGTGTACCAGTTTTTTTGGCTCTTCAGTGTATCTGTTGTAACTGTTCTACTAAATGCACTTTAAATTGTAGTACAGTCTTAAACCGTAAGTTATTAGTATCTCTGGAGATATGACTTCGAAGCATTTTTTACTCAGCGTGGCACATTACTTTTTATATATCATTTTTTGTATCACGAAGAAGTGATATAATTCACGCAGATGGAAAATTCATACAGTTCTTAAATTCCACCGTATCTAATACAGTTTAATTTAGAGTTTAATTTATGCTCCTAATGTTTTTTTTTCAGAGGATAAGGTAATCTCGTTACGATATTGGTATGTTCGTTCAATTGTATAGATATTGGTTTTAATGCTCAACAGCCGTTGTGAAATGAGCGTACACCTAAAGGAAATCGTACGACGAATAATTTTATAGAAATCACAGTTCATTACGTCTCTCAAGTGTAGTTATCAAAGTGGCTTTAAAATTTTCTGAATACCTTCTTCCGCGGAGAAGTAGTAGAAACCATACCTATTGAGAAAACTCTTCGTCACTTCAGCCAGGTTTTAATTCATGATTGTGTGATGAATAAATGTTGACTGTAGTTAATAGAGTGGGTTCATTGTATAATTGGAAAGTAATTAAATAACGAAAATAATGTAAGCTTATAAAATTACGTTTTCTCTGTTTTCTGCAAGATTTCTTTCACCAATTAACTGTTATTTGGCTGTCATTAAATAATAAAAAATATTTCGTAATTTGAAATTTTAATTGCAAAAATACATTCAATTTCCTTTTTGAAACTCACTGTTGCCATAGCGCTAATCACACGTGACGTCATTTTCAGTTTTGTGCACGTACTGTGTTGAATCTTGATTTCGACAGTCTTTCGCTCTAGTGTAGATTTCGCATGTTTTTTAAACTGTATCAATTGCCGCTTTCATGCTCGCAAGTCGGACTCTGAAATTGTGATTTTATGCTTCGGCATAAATGCAGCTGTCTCACATATTTACAACCAAGCATTTTCAATCATCCCTATGAATTTACACGCCTGATCGCCTATAAATCGTTTAACATTAATTAATATTTCATGACATACTGTAATCTTTCCCACTCAATAAATGTAAATAACTGGCTCGAAATGCGCACACATGTGCACTCTTTGTTCATCCAAGCGTCAAATTACGAGAAAATAAATCGCTCTTTATTCCGCCATCGAGACTAGAATATTTCTACAGAATACTCAGTTTTACTTTTTCGTTAATCTGTATTAGATGATCTAAGTTATGGTCCGAAATTAATACATACGTAACCAACGCAGTGAGAGTAACTTAATTACCGCAATAAGTTATCTACAAGGGCTTCGCATTTGAGAATTTTATCACGTTATTGCAAAAGGTATTGCTATATTTGTGAGAAGTCTTTTAATATTTAACTGTGTCGTGTGCCAAATGGTATTTCTGTAGTCAAGCAGGGCTTGCTAATAAAACTGCTGTCTAATTTAAGGATTTACGAAACTCTGTCATTATTTTAAGTTAACGGTGTCAAAAAAAAAGGCCTAAAGTATATGTATGCACTTCTCGGGCCTATAAGCTAACGTGTTTAAACGACATCAAAGTACACTTTGTAGTCTGTTGAGAAGTCGAGCAGGGTCCATTATTATATTTAAATTACCTGCTACTAAAGTGTACTTAAAATTATAGATGTGAAACAGACGCTTATTCCACTAACTCGAGCCGCAAATGCCAGAAACATGTTGGAACGCCGTTACCCAAATCAGCGCCTCGAAACTTACCAGCAAACCGACAGCCCAGTCAACAGGCGACATTTCGCAACGTGAAGTTCGTGGTTACTTCCAACTTTTCTGAAGCCTTACTGAACTATACTTCCACGATATTCTCTCCTCCTCATGCAGACAAAGATTAACCAAGTCTAGAAAATCACACCAAAGGGTCAACGCACCGCATTCGTGCGCATTCTGTGTAATAGTATTTTGCATAGGAATTATTTCATACTGGGCATTACCAACACACCTATTTCCTCACTGTTTTTATTCATATTGATTATAAATTAAATATTTAATGTATAGGTAACATATTGTCCAAGTAAAAGTTAAATTTAACCAACAATTGGTACTATTACCATAACATAATTATAAAACGCTTGTAAAATTTGACATATGTTTAGGACACAACTGAACACGCCATACATGGGATGATTTTTCAAAGGTATGCTTAAAAAATTGTGAAGAAACCGCGAATATACTATATAGCCAATTAGAACCCAGGTCCTTTCCCAGGACCTTGTGCACCCAGTCATAGAATAGGCACGCCCACATTGAAGGAACCACCAGGCAGTTTCGCCTCTGCGTTATTATCTACTCTGTACTGCTGCCTTCGTTACAACCAAGTCTCACTTTTGATTTGGCCTTTCATAACCCGGCCAACCCTTTTTCCAAATACGTACATTTGGATCGAAACCCTGCATCCTGCGTCAGAAAATCAGAGGATAAGCAACACGTATTAAAACATGCCTATATGAGCTGTTCGCGTTAAAACGAACACATTTGAAAGATCTTTTTGTTATCAACTTGAACGCAAATTGTGTATTCTTCCGCCATGTGTAAAATTCAACATCACCATGGTCCTGATCACTTTATTCAAGCGCCAGCCAAACGAAACTGAGAAATTATTATAATAGGAAATATTATACAGATTTGTTAATTCTTACACTCATACGCCTTAAAATACAGTAATCAAAATAAATAATTAAAGTATTGACACGTTTTAACCTAACACATTTAATTAAACGTTAATAAATGTAACTACTTTCTCTCCGTTGGAACCAATTTTCTTGCGCGCATGCCATTCAGAGCGCCAGTTGAAATAAATGCAGGTAGAAGTAGTGACCGTTTTCAATGGTTGATTTCAAAAAATGTTAAAGTGACCTTGAACAACCTCTAGCATCATGACGTATAGCTAGGAGCGCCTGATTGTCACGAGCAGTTTTAGAGGCAGGGTAAATTTCAATGTCCTAAGTGAACACAATCAACGTTCCTTTTGTAATTCACCGCAGGATCTTTGTGAGCAGACTTTCTTCTTACCTGACTCGACCAATCAGAATTAAGTTGCGCCAACCCTGAACTTCAATGATTCGCGTACACTTGCAGTAGTTGAGGCACATTACAAAAACCATTCATCTACGAATGTGGAAATTAACTAAACTATTTTTTTTTTTTTTTTTTCGTAAAATTGTCACGGAATCTTTTTCGGGGAAAATGTATTCTCCTGTGTGCATCGTTTTGAATTACATCGTGAAATTGTATGGTGTTTACTTATGGAGCATCATAATTGATTTGCCCGAGTTCTATTGAAATGGAAGATGTGCATAGTTGAATGGCAGTGTGGAAGTGATGGGAGCTGAAAGGTATCGCAACCGTCATTATGGAAGTGACAAAGAGATTAATAAAGCTTCGAAAATGTTCAGGAGAAAAATGTATCCAATCAGAGTTTTCGCCATTCAGCTGACATGTGTACATACGTGTGGGGAAACTTACCTGAACGGGAGGGAATGGGAATTTTTGATTGATTACATACCTACATGAAGAAAGACGTAAACAAGAGCTTACTGATATAACTAGTAATCCTACTTTCCTCAACATGCTTGCTATTAATTTTTAAATAAGTTCTTGAAAGCTCAATTAACTTGTAGGTAGGATTTTACTTCTCTTTGAAAGCAATAACATTATAAATGAAACCAGAAGCATATGTGACATTAGTGAGACAATTACAAATACACACGTGCCTTACCCGGGACTTGAACGCAGAAAACCTCCTACAATAATCTAGTGTGCAATACACTGCAATATGGAGGTCGAATTCGGAGTATCAACTTCGGGTTTATTCAGTTTAATGTTTCGGATTATAGTTTTTACTAGACTAAAATAGTCATAGGGCAGTCATTTTGAAAATAATGTCTGAGCCCCTTAAAACATGTCATTTTACACGGTCTACCATAGCGCTACTTTCGGGAAGAATTTTTCGAAATAGGTTGTTTGGTCCCTATGATATAGCTTAAAAAAATTTATTTTCTTATTTGATGCTATCGTACAAAATTTCCAAAATAAGGCTCTATATACGATGATTCTAATTTATAACGTCTACATTAAAAATTTTGTTGAATTTGGTAAAATTCTTTAATATACGTGACAAACTTTCCTAAATTATTAATGATGCCACCATTTTGAACATTGTTGCCTAACCCATTTTATATTGAAATTTTCATGGACTTCTGTAGCATTTATAGTGTGCACAATTTGGTAACATTTTTTAGAATTGTTCCAGTGTAATATTTGGTGGGGATCGGTTCATTGGTCCATGAGATATGGCATAAAATCTCCATAATTTTCGTATGGTGATCTTCATACATGTAGGACAAAAAAGTAATGTAGTAGCACATTCGATGATTGTATAATGCCAGTATACAAAATTAATTTCAAATATATTACATAACTTCGTAGATATAGCACAAAAAAATGATTTTATAGCCGCTATTCAAAAATAAGTGCGCCATACTTAAAAAACAGATATTAATAGGGCCTACCGCAATACAACATCTTCGCCAAATTTTGTAAGCACGAGTTGATTTTTTCCCGGGACATTAGATAAAAACTTTGTTTTTTATTGGTGGAGCTATCATACAAAATGGCAGAGAAGTGAGGCTCTGCATAGACATATTTGATGGTTGTATTAGGCACTGCCAGCATACAAAGGTTAGATGGAGTTTGTTTCGTTGATAAAATATATTTAGCTAAATTATTTATATAGCCACCATTTTGAAATAAGTGCCTGACCATTAAAACAAATGAGCTTATTCCACCTGCTCTGCTGCAGTACAAATTTTTTTTTGCCAAATTTGGTAGAAATCTGTCAACTGTTTCCCGAGATATGACGAAAATTTTATTTATTGGCATGTTGCCTTTTATACAAAATAAAGGACAAAATATGCTTAGATTTGATATAATTGATAGTTGTAATACACCAGCATACAAAATTGAGTTGTAATTGATTACATGGTTTCGACGATTTAGCATTCTAAGCTAAAAATGACGATAACGTCGCCATTTGGAAAATAAATATCTAAAATGCTTAAATGATAACACTTAACATCATATGCCTCGGTACTAATTGTTTGCAAAATTTGATACGAAATTTTAAATTATTTCCTGAGATATAACATAAAAACTCGATTTGTTTTATAATGCTATCTTACAAAATGGCGGAAAGAAAATTCTCTGTGTAGCAGTGGCGGATTTACCAGCAGGCTGAGTAGGCTGGAGCCTAAGGCGGCAGATTTTAGGGGCGGCAAATTTGAGGGCAATTTTTTTTTTATGTCTTACAGAAATTAAAAAGATTCATATTTATATACCTAAATGTTATTAGGTCCACACAAACAATTCAACATGTAATATGTTTCACCACTTAGATAAATTTTTCTACAATTTGCGTAGTCGCGTTTGGTTGCGGCGCGGGAACGAGTGACATGACCGTTCGCTAAGTGTGTCTGGCCGAATTGACTGCACCAGCGCGGGAGCCGAAGCGGGGTCGTGCTGTTGTAGGCATACGCCGCGTGGTGGCATTGAGTTCCAGAGAGATAGATATAGAGCGGCGGCCGGCGATACAAACGGGCAAGTCCCGTCCCGTATTTACTTTTTCTGGTTGTGTGCTGTAATTTTTCAAAGTGTTTCGTGGATTGTATGAATAATTTCATAGCATAATATCACCGGTGCGTAGAAACTTATAGTAGGTAAGTAATCATAATATATTACAATAAATCATCCGTAACGAATCAGTAAGACGTAATTTAACTTGATAAATAGCTGTTTCGGAAGCTATGCAAAGAAATTTCGATTTTTTTGTTATATCATACTTAAATAAATTTCTTGTACTTATGTTAGGTAATTATTCAATGTCTGAAGTCTGAACAAAGGATGTACGAGAAATAAAACTCCCAATGTAATCTTTTTTATTTCAGTTCTTGGAATCCAAGAAATTGTTAGAATGAGTGATGGGGAAAAGCGACTTAGTGGAGCTGAGTATAAAAGGAAGGCCAAAATAAAAAAAGAAGAACAAGAACAGATTATCCGTAAAACGATAAAAATTGACAGTTTTTTTAAAAGTGGAAGTGGAAGTAGTGTTGAAAGACCAGGAACTTCAACAACATGCACTGACACAATACAATCTGGAAAAGATGAAACGGATTTGAACTCTGCGGCCCAACAACAACAGTCATCTGTTGAACCATCTACTTTTGAAAAAACGGATATTTATGTTTTTGACGTAGAGGCGGTAGAGGAATCATCAATAAGTATAACAATTGAAGATGCGTATCAGAATCAGACGTTAAGTAATGACCAAGTGCAAACAACAGTAAATCTAAACAAAGATCCAGCTTTATGGGAAATCAACGATACCTTAAGGGAGATTATCGCAAGGTACGGCTTCGATCAAAACAAGTCTTGTGACTTCTCTAAAAGTGAAAAAATATATGCTGATCAGCGTCGTTTCTTGCCAGTGAGTATCTTCCAAAGAAAAATGAAAAATAATGAAGTGAATGACCGAAATTGGCTGGTTTATTCTGAAAGTAAAAGATCTGTATATTGCGGGCCCTGTTTGGCATTCGGTCCATTGGAGAATAAGACTCAGTTTGAGAACGAAGGATTTAATGACTGGAAAAATGCAGAACACCGAGTAGCTCAGCATGAAAACTCTGCGCGTCATAAATCTAGTATCCTTAGTTTGAAAGTTAGAAGTGAGATTGATGGCCGACTCGATAATTTACTGCATGTCCAGATTGATGAAGAAATTACTTATTGGAGAAACGTTCTGAAGAGGGTTGTTGCCGTAGTGAAGCGACTGTGTTCAAGAGGCCTCGCTTTCAGAGGAAAAAATGAAAAGTTCGGTGATCCGCATAACGGAAATTATTGTATGATTTTGGAACTGTTAGCTGAATTCGATCCTTTTTTAGCCAGTCATATTGAACGATTTGGGAATCAAGGATCTGGAAGTACCAGTTACTTATCAAAGACCGTTTGCGATGAGTTTATTCTCTTGATGGGTCATAAAGTCTTAAAACACATTGGAGACGAGATAAGAAGGGCGAAATATTTTTCCTTAATCATCGATTCAACACCAGATATAGCACATGTGGACCAACTTACCCTCGTCATTAGATACGTTTTGGAAACAGGCGAACCGTGTGAAAGATTTCTCAAGTTTTTGCCCTCAGTGGGACATAAAGCTGAAGAAATGTTTTCTGCCATTATTTCGGAACTCAAAACACTGGGCATAAATATTGAAGACTGTCGTGGACAATCATATGATAATGCCGCGAACATGTCTGGTGTGTACAATGGCTTACAGGCTCAAATTCAAAGCCAAGCACCTTTTGCTTTTTTCGTTCCTTGCTCTGCCCACTCTTTAAATTTAGTGGCAACTGCGGCTGCTGAATCTTGCACAGAAGCTTGTCGCTTCTTCATGTTGCTTCAAGAAATCTACGTTTTTTTTGTAAGTTCGACACAGCGCTGGCAAAAATTAATGACTGAAATCGGGAAAGGGAAAACGCTAAAGAGAGTAAATCTGACACGTTGGTCAGCTAGAGAGGACGCATGTAGAAGTTTGAGAGATTGTTGGCACGAAGTCCTTAAAACTTTGGAATCAATCAAGGATGATTGTACCGAAAAGCCTGTAACGCGAAACGAAGCGACGGGAATACTTTTGAATTTAGAAAAACTGGAAACGGCGGTAATGGTTGTTGTGTGGAATGTTTTTTTGGAAAGAATAAACAAAGTGAATGTTCAAATTCAGGCTTCTACCGTAGATTTGATCACTGTTGCCGATCTTTACGAATCTCTTTGCAAGTTTTTCGTAGCTGAACGAGAAAGTTTTAAGTATTTCGAACAAAAGGCGATGGAATTAAGCGTGTCGAAGCAGTATACAAAAGACATGGGAAAAAGACAACCGAAAAGGAAAAAAAATTATGATGAAACACCCGATGAAGAAATGAGAATGACTGCGAGTGATACTTTCAGGGTTAACACATTTCTCGTCCTCATTGATAGACTCGTATCCGAATTAGAAAAACGGCAGGAGGCCTACAACAGGTTCAATGAAAAGTTTTCATTTCTGACCAAAATGAGTGAATTGTCATCATCAACCCTTACGGAAAAAGCCCTTTTCTTGGAAGAAATGTATCCTAATGATTTAGAGACTGACTTAGTTCAAGAATGCATACATTTTCAATGCCACCTTTCTTCTGAAAGAATTTTGGTAAAACCAGATTCTGGATCATTGAAAAGTCTATCTTCGTTCCTGCGAAAACAGAATTTGCAAAACGTTTATCCAAACTTGGATATAGCAGTTCGCATGGCTCTATGTACACCAGCGACAAATTGTTCGGGTGAGAGAAGCTTTTCTTGCTTAAAACGGGTGAAAAATTATCTAAGATCTACCTTAAGCCAAGAAAAGCTAAACGCCTTAGCTCTTTTGTGCATAGAGTCAGAACTAATGAACAAGATTTCATACGACGATATAATTGATGATTTTGCCAATAGAAAATCGCGCAAAAAGGTATTGTAAAACTTTCATAACTTAATTAATTGAATTTCATCGACATCATCAGCCGGATTGTTACCAGATAATTGAATATATTGTTTTTAAACTGTAAGTAAGCGCAATAAAAATTATTTAATTACGTTTACCGAATGTACATTATTGTGTAAGTAGTATTGAGGCATTCCTTACCCCGCCTTATTAGTAGTACATGATTGAGCTTTCATTAGCTCAGAAATATACCCAAAAACTATTTCTTGTGCAATCTTAACTAAATCGTTGGGTTGTAAAAATAATCTAGAAACTGACACATCAATCCCCTTGTTCACAATCATACTAATTACGGGAAAAAGGTGGTGTAATTAAGACGATAGTGCACAAATCATAAAGTTACAATTTAATTGACAAAAAATTGTAATTAATATGATTGTGAACTAGGGTATCCAATTGTAGAGGTCGGTAGGGGCGGCAAAATTTGAATAGCCTACTGGCGGCAAATGTGTAAATCCGCCACTGCTGTGTAGATACAATTGGTAGTTGTAATATCTACTGTCAGTATATAATGATAATTTGGAAATTATTACATTGTTTCCACGATATAGAATTTAAAGCTAAAATAACTTAAGGCCCGCCATTTTGAAAATAGTTGTCTTATGCAATTAAAACATGCAATTTTACGTCATCTGCCGTAGTACTGTTTGTTTGCCAAATAGGATAGGAATTAATCAATTTTTTTCCCGAGATATGACATAAAATTTATGTATTTGCATGATGCTATCTTACAGAATGGAAAATAAAATATGCTCCGTGAAAATACAGTTGATAGATGTAATACATACTGCAAAAATACAAAGATATTTTGGAATTGATTACATAATTTCAACGATATAGAATTCTAAGGTAAAATTACAATATGGCCGCCATTTTTAAAATAAGATACTGGCATTCTTAAAACTAATAATTTCCCTTCATATGCCTTCATGTGCCAAATTTGGTAGGCATCGGTATGTTTTTAAAATAGATATGAGGTTTTAACTTGATCTATTCGTATCGCGATATCTTCCAAAATGACTGACAAAAGTAGAAATTTGTTGGTATACATGATGCTTTTAACAGATACTTTCAGGATTTAATTTTTGGTCGAAATTGTTAAAATGGTGTGGCATCTATACCAAATAAACCTAAAAAAATTTGTATGGCCGCAATTTTGAAATAAGTATTTTATCATGTTCAATCAATTACCTTTATTTGACCTACCATAGTATTACTTAATAGCCAATGTGGGAAAGAATTAGTATAATAGTTTTCGACATATAATAAAAAAATAGTTATTATTTATTTGGTGCTATTTTACCAAATGGTGTACTAACAAAAATTTACATCTCGAAATTTAATGTTCTCACAATGATCTGCCAGAATACAAAATTTGTTTTAAATCGGTTGAATTGTCCCGAGATATGACATATCACTCCAAATTCTTAAATAGCCTCCATTTTGAAAGTAAGTGCCCGACCTAGTCGAAAACTATAAAAGTGAGGTGTCCTTACTAAGTGCTATGTGTGTACCACGTTTAGTGAAATACTGTCCGCGCGTGAAAAAATTGAAAAGAGGACAATCACAGGCGCGCACATACACATACAAATTCATACTCGCACACTCACAAAGACAGGAAAGTGATCTCATAAGCTTTTCTTTCCTTCGGAAAGTAGGCTAATAATATACAGGTAGAATATTAGTGAAAGTTTATATATACAGTGTTTGGAAATCGTAATGTAGGATAAAGTATATGTAGGAGATTTGCATATATTTATCTGATTCAATACCCGTAAATACAAAATTTTTGTTATTTTCTAAAAATTTTAAATCTCCTAAAAGACTATTTAATTAAAATTCGATTGTTGTTTGGACTTATAAGGACTAATTCAGGCATGGCACAGGATGGCTCGGGACCATATTAGAGGAGTGTAAGCAACCTAATATATATTCATTTGTAAACAACCATTAGATATGAGGCCACCAGTTAGGAAACATAATTCGAATTGTTTTTTTACACTTTACACCTGTGATACTCGTTACAAAGTATTACATTTACTTATTATTATTGTTAAGCTACTATTAAACATACACACAGTATTTTTTCAAATTCTAAATATAGTCTATTTAAATTCTATTTTTGAGTTCTATAAAGTTGTGAAAGAACCATTTCTTGTTTTGACATCTTCTTTTGCAACTATTGTTGCGACAATTCCACCCGCCGTAGTTTGATTATTCCTCTAAATAATTAGCTTGTTCGGTCATTTTATCTGAATTTTACACTGGCATAATTCTGGTGTCAAGATACGGTTGCTTAACGAAAAAGTTAGTATTTATAAATTTTTGTTTAAGATACAAAACTAGTTTCCCTCCGTCGTTACCAAATTTGTTGGTCACATGCCAGTCAGTGTGCCCATTGACATATATGCAGGCAAGAGCAGTAACATTTTTCAACGGGTGATTATAAAAATTCTTAAATAACCGTGAAAACCTATTATAATAGTAACAATAACTACAATGACAATAATAATAATTCAGTTTAATCTTTCGGCGTAGTGATAATATATATATATGGTTTGTGGTAATGTTAATTGTAACATGTTACAGGAGAGTAGGTATAAAACTGAAAGAGAAGAAGAAAAGTCATTGATAAACGGCCATAAATGTTTTTTCAATGGAAATAAATATTATCGGTGCAATGGTGAAAAATTGTTTTAGGGAATGCACGGCAGACACCAGGACCTTTTTTGCAGGCGGTGTACGGCAATCACTCGGCTGGAAACTCGACAGAAACAGTCGGGGCTCATTTTCTTCCGGTTGAATTGAGCTGATGGCTCGGACGGATGGTGCGGCAAACTTTCGCGCGCACACACACACATGCACACACATGCGCGCAAGTGCGCAGATGCGCGGACCAGAACAGCCCACCGGGAGTTGCCCCCCCCCCTGGCCGCCCATGCCCAATAATAACTGACGCATCACGCCATGTTTTCGTTCTTTCCTCTCTTTATTAAAATCTGCTTTGCTCCCCGCTCACTCCCCCCATTCCACGAAACCCCTTTCTAGTCTATGCATATACGCCAGTCAAACGGCACAACTGCTCTGTTTCAAACTACGTATTTCACTCGGGAAAAATTTCCAGCCATTGAGCTGACCCGGTTTTATGAGTTGTGGTTTAATGAAAGTTCAAGCAACAGCACCTTCACTTTAGTCATGTTACAGCATCTCCATCAATTTTGCTAATCTTGCTGAACTCTCGAGGAAACAGTAGAAATCTTCTCAGATAGCTATCATAAGTATATTGAAAATTTACCACAGTTTCATTAACTATTTGTCGTTTAAATCCCTCCGACTGCTAAACTTCAGACTTCATTTTGAATTGTATTTGCAAAAATGAGCCAACTCGTATGTTATGCAATCTGAAATTTTCAACATCAAAGATTATTCTACATTGTAACTCATCCTCGTGCTATCATTATTTTTTCATATTTATAAATTTTCCTCTTAATTACATTCATGTAGCATTAAAATTTGTTTTTTAAAGATGAACCAACTGTCGTTAATATTTTTGATGAAGTTGTTCATCAAATAAACTTCGGCTCATTGGCCGTATTCCACTCTGGAATGAAAAAAAATGGGTTGGTGATCTCGTTTTATTGCAAAAAATCCTCCTTTTTTCGGGCTGCTCCTTTACTATAGCCATTTTATGATGTTTCCGGTCATCAACCTTCAGCTTTTTCTGACGATGAAAGTAATTTTATATGGTACTAGCTTTCTGCCTGTGGCTTCGCCCACATGCAACGCACAGAGCAGCTTCATTACCGACGGACCTCTTTGTACGCCGGCCACATGGAGCTGCTCATGTGAGAAGCAGTCTATCGTTGCCACTTTTAGAGACTATCCTTGGGCCTTATTTATATTCATTGGAAAATAGATCTTCAAAAGGAGTTGGAGTCTCTTAAAATCGAAAGGTTAGTCGGGTAATGAGTGTCACACGTGATGTCAAAACAGATTTCCGACTACAACCAGTGAAGACTCTGTGAACTCGATCACATTCTTCTTGCNATATGTGATGTCAAAACAGATTTCCGACTACAACCAGTGAAGACTCTGTGAACTCGATCACATTCTTCTTGCGAATTTTTCACATGGAACCTGGTGCCATTGCAGAGTTTTGGCGTGTTAAGGTTTCGCAGTAATATTACTGGAGCTGCAACTTTGAGGAAAAGCTTGTGCAGTAGTAGGCCAGGTAGGCTGATGCTGACTTAGGTAAACGTCATTTGTAAAATTTACCTTGTCGTTCTTGGGAGGTCAGAACAGCACACTCACACAACTATTTCATGAACTTCTCACTGCCGTAGGAGATANATAATAACTGACGCATCACGCCATGTTTTCGTTCTTTCCTCTCTTTATTAAAATCTGCTTTGCTCCCCGCTCACTCTCCCATTCCACGAGACCCCTTTCTAGTCTATGTATATACGCCAGTCAAACGGCACAACTGCTCTGTTTCAAACTAAGTATTTCACTCGGGAAAAATTTCCAGCCATTGAGCTGACCCGGTTTTATGAGTTGTGGTTTAATGAAAGTTCAAGCAACAGCACCTTCACTTTAGTCATGTGACAGCATCTCCATCAATTTTGCTAATCTTGCTGAACTCTCGAGGAAACAGTAGAACTCTTCTCAGATAGCTATCATAAGTATATTGAAAATTTACCACAGTTTCATTAACTATTTGTCGTTTAAATCCCTCCGACTGCTAAACTTCAGACTTCATTTTGAATTGTATTTGCAAAAATGAGCCAACTCGTATGTTATGCAATCTGAAATTTTCAACATCAAAGATTATTCTACATTGTAACTCATCCTCGTGCTATCATTATTTTTTCATATTTATAAATTTTCCTCTTAATTACATTCATGTAGCATTAAAATTTGTTTTTTAAAGATGAACCAACTGCCGTTAATATTTTTGATGAAGTTGTTTATCAAATAAACTTCGGCTCATTGGCCGTATTCCACTCTGGAATGAAAAAAAAAATGGGTTGGTGATCTCGTTTTATTGCAAAAAATCCTCCTTTTTTCGGGCTGCTCCTTTACTATAGCCATTTTATGATGTTTCCGGTCATCAACCTTCAGCTTTTTCTGACGATGAAAGTAATTTTATATGGTACTAGCTTTCTGCCTGTGGCTTCGCCCACATGCAACGCACAGAGCAGCTTCATTGCCGAAGGACCTCTTTGTACGCCGGCCACATGGAGCTGCTCAGGTGAGAAGCAGTCTACCCTTGCCACTTTTAGAGACTATCCTTGGGCCTTATTTATATTCATTGGAAAATAGATCTTCAAAAGGAGTTGGAGTCTCTTAAAATCGAAAGGTTAGTCGGGTAATGAGTGTCACACGTGATGTCAAAACAGATTTCCGACTACATCCAGTGAAGACTCTGTGAACTCGATCACATTCTTCTTGCGAATTTTTCACATGGAACCTGGTGCCGTTGCAGAGTTTTGGCGTGTTAAGGTTTCGCAGTAATATTACTGGAGCTGCAACTTTGAGGAAAAGCTTGTGCAGTAGTAGGCCAGGTAGGCTGATGCTGACTTAGGTAAACGTCATTTGTAAAATTTTCCTTGTCGTTCTTGGGAGGTCAGAACAGCACACTCACACAACTATTTCATGAACTTCTCACTGCCGTAGGAGATANTCCTTGTCGTTCTTGGGAGGTCAGAACAGCACACTCACACAACTATTTCATGAACTTCTCACTGCCGTAGGAGATATTGGGATATATACTTTACAGGAGATCAGCAAATGTCGACACTACTGTATCTATGCCTGCAGGTATGGCCATCTTTTCCTCAGATTCTGGATGTTCCCCAGTTCCAATTTTGATTAGAAAGTTAGAGAATTGCCTAGCAGAGATATTAACCCTTATATGGACCATCATATTTTTTCAGAGAGAGAGAGAGAGAGAGANTTAGAGAATTGCCTAGCAGAGATATTAACCCTTATATGGACCATCATATTTTTTCAGAGAGAGAGAGAGAGAGAGAGAGATTCCAGATGAGGCCACAGATTCGAAGACTTTATGCACATGTTTAACTGGTCAGCNGAGAGAGAGAGAGAGAGAGAGATTCCAGATGAGGCCACAGATTCGAAGACTTTATGCACATGTTTAACTGGTCAGCTCGAGTTCCTTTTAGATACGACACGAAGAGTCCGTCGGAAGTCTCCAGCAATTAGTACAGTAACTCCCCATATCACCTCATTATTGCCACTAATGTATTTTACGATCCTGTTCACAGCATCAAATCCTCCGCTTCGTTTCATGGGACACTCATCCTAGACAATGAGCTTACAGTCCCACTTACCTTGGGCCATGTTACTGTGTTTGGCGATGTTGCGCAGCGGAATTTCTTCGTGGGCAATGCTGTGAGGCAGCCTGCAGGTAGCGTGAGAGTGGCCTTACCTACCTCCAACAGTGTACCAGCAATGCCGAATAATGCAACAGCTGGGATGATGTCACTATCGCTCCTTATCTTTGCTGAGAATAAGTTCATATTACTTATTAACTTTCCAGTGCAACTGGGAGAAACCAGGAAAAATATATGGCCAGTGCCTGNGAGAATAAGTTCATATTACTTATTAACTTTCCAGTGCAACTGGGAGAAACCAGGAAAAATATATGGCCAGTGCCTGATTCTATGCTACCCAAAACCTGATGGTAGACAGAGAGCTGCTCATCTGTTAGAGAAACTTCCCTATTGGACACAANGATTCTATGCTACCCAAAACCTGATGGTAGACAGAGAGCTGCTCATCTGTTAGAGAAACTTCCCTATTGGACACAATTTTCACCAAGGCGTTTATGTTGTAATTTGTTTCTCTCATACAGTTCATGTTCTCCAAAAATTCTTCAGATCTTGAGTGAGGAACTGCATACTGTAGCATGAACCGTCCTCCTATATCTAACACAGCATTCTCAGTCAGCTTCTTGCATCTATTATACAACTCTTTCATTGTATGCTGCACAGTGACCTGAAAATTCTCTTCCACCTGCCACTTGATGTCCTCTGAGAGACTATCTCTCTATTTCTCCCAACAACTCAGAGGGTTACAGAGTTGTCAAACAATGATCATCTATGTAAAGATCTCTTACAGCTAGTACTGAGAATCACACTGGAAAGTTTCCTCCAATGTACTTTTAAAGTGTTACTCATCCTCCAGTAAACCAAGGGCCTTGCATGCGGAATGTAATGTAGAATATTGGAAACCATTATACTCTATTTCTAGCCCTTCGAACGACTTAGGTAAACGTCATTTGTAACATTTACCTTGTCATTCTTGGGGGTCAGAACAGCACACTCACAATACTATTCCATGAACTTCTCACTGTCATAGGAGATATTAGGATATATACGTTACAGGAGATCAGCAAATGTCGACACTACTGTAGCTTTGCCTGCAGGTATGGCCACCTTTTCCTCAGCTTGTTTACATATCTGAAAAATGTGTAGGCCCTCGAAACTTATATTTCATAAACAGAATATGTTAAACTCAGTGTTTATTTTACGTGGTTGGTAAATGCTCCTCCCAATGCATTCATTGTCTTTCTGTACTCCTGGGCCAGAGATTGACGTTTTTTCCATTGTTTCATTCTCGCGAATTTGTTGTTATTCCACAAAATGTACGAGTGGAGTGAAGTGGAGTGATTTGGGAGGCACTTAACATCGAGTTCTTCAGAGGCGGCGAGGGTGAAGTGAGGTGAGTATGAAGCAATGCTGGAATGCCAGGGCCGGGGACACAGGATATCCCCGAGAAAACCCGTCCACCAGTGGCATCACCCAACACGATTTTCACGTGCGAAAATTCGGGAGCGATCCCGCCCGAAATCGAACCTGGTTCATCTTAGTGGGAGGCGAACAGTCTGACTACAACACTATCGCGACCCCGCAATGCATGAAGGAACATCATAATACAGAAGGGTTTTTGCAAGGTCGTCAAATCCGCTAGACGTGTTGTGAAAATATGGTTGCTGAGATTATCGTTGCTAGAGTTGAAATATATAAGCTTACGATTTTTGAGGTGAAAAGTGAAATGCAATACAGAGGGGTACCTTTTGTTGATTGGAAAGGCCAAGATCCTCTACAAATTTTCTTCTGTCGTCATATTTTGTATAATAATATATATCAGGTATTGTGGTAATTTGAGACTTCATGACACTTTGTTATTAGTATTTTTGATCATTATAATGTAAATAAACAGCATAGTGAGAAAACAAAGTTTAGAACCACAATTTATATGTAACAATTTACATGTTGCGCTGGTCATTTAAAGAAACTTTTTCTTCTCCTTGCCAAATCTGCAAACAAAGTAGGGTCAAAACAATGTTCTCATTTTTTGTATTTGTTGAGACTTTTGGAAGTGCATACTTTCCATCCCTTCGTATAACATATTCCTTAGGCCAGATTTGCAGATGTTGTGTTGGGATGTTGTAGTGGATCCCGAGGGGTTGAGATATCCGCAACAACTTTAGTTGGAATACCATGGGAATGACACCGTGAATATCGTGAGATTTGTGCCTAGGCAGGAGGGCATCTTTGATATTCGTACACTTGGGTCAACATCTGAAAGTCATGAGCAGATCAGGGCGACCGTTGTGGCGAACATTATGCCATAGCAGCATGAGTCTGTTAGGGCCTGTAACTATGTCTGCCAGTGAACGATGATGGCAAAACCACTATCTAACCAAACTGATTGGCATCATGACTCCTTATATCCTATTTGACGTTCTCAGTCTCGATTTTAGCATACAAAACTTCCTAAAATTGACTTGAAATACACAAAGTGATTGTCTTGTACTGCCCTAGCGATTATGTGGTAAGCATAAAAGTTCACTGCGGAGACTGTCTTCTTTAGGGGCTGCCAGGTCTCGGGATTTGGAATGGAATGGAATTTGAGTACCCATTATCTCAGTGCTAAAACTGAAATGGGTAATTCAGCAATTCATAGGAACTGTGTTGCTCACCAACGGGCTGCAGTGTGTTATCTTGGCTCTGCAAAACGACACCATTCTGCTCGAATTATTGTCCAACAACCGCCAAAACCACCTCGCTTGCAGTTAAGTTCGTTAAAATAACCTACAAGAGCGTCGTCCGGTTTTATCTCTGCGCGGATGACGACATAGAACCGGTGGTAGTTCCGAGGTAACTTTTTCAAGGCTACCAACATATATTTCATGAGAAGGTTCACCTGATGTTACCTATACTGTAACTATTTTTTAACCTTTGGGCTTGATTTCAGATAGTTTGCTACATCTCGCTTTCGTCTTCACCCTCGAAAATAAGTGTGAACTCGTCTTCCTGTTCGAAANATTTCAGATAGTTTGCTACATCTCGCTTTCGTCTTCACCCTCGAAAATAAGTGTGAACTCGTCTTCCTGTTCGAAATTGGCAACGGACTGCCTATCAAGTAATAAACTTACAATTGCACAATAAAAGTGGGCTTGTGACTCTCATNTTCGAAATTGGCAACGGACTGCCTATCAAGTAATAAACTTACAATTGCACAATAAAAGTGGGCTTGTGACTCTCATTAATGACGCTTTTGGCACCAAATTGTGTCATCTGGAAGCAATCATTGAACTTTTTAATAAGGTTGGTGAACTGAATGTGCTCGAGGTGGGTGCCTATCAGTTGACTATAGAGGATATTCAGCCTTGCCATTGTTGTAGTATGCGATCTTGACAGTTATGTAGGCGACACGTATGTTTAGAGTTCTGGCAGTTCTGTCTAAAAAAAAAACAATTAAATGTTGCAGCAAAAAGCTTAGCCATTGCACAGATGGAGTGGGCACTATATCCCAGTTCACTTTTAATGGAAAAAGACGTATTAAATTTTTTTACCTCAGAATAACATCTATTTTAATCTTTTTTATGGAACCTTATTAGGAAAAGAACATAATGTGATGTATTTTGCTAACCACACAATCTACGAAAATAAGCTTTTAAATTAGATAACCTGCTAAATTCTTATAACTTTTTTTTGCGACTGTAAAGTAAATAAAACTTTTCTACTCAGTAAGTGACAGGTTTAATTTATTCACACTTTTCCTTTTGATAAAGTGTTAGAAAACATGTCGGTTTGTAGGTTTCAGGCGTGTAAACTAATGAGTGTACGTAACATATCGAAAACATCTGCTAAGGGATCTGAATTTTAAAAATTATGTTTTGTTTTTAAAGAAAAGAATATAACAATATCTCATCGGGTTACTGGGGTATTAAGAAGACTTCAAAAACACATTTTATTGTTTTCACACTTCAATTAAAAATTATTTTGCAGAATAAAAAATAATACTAAATAAATTTTTTGGAATTTATATAGGAATATTTTTTGAAGTAATTAAAACAATACCAAAAATTTAAATTACTCCGCTTCCATCCTTTTACATTGAAAAACGATGCCAGTTACTTCAATTAAAATAAACCATATATTTTGATTGTATATTTTGTTACGGTCAAATCTATTTGTGGCTTTTATTGGAAAATAACTACACATTCACGGTGATTTCTGACAAAGGAGTGGACAATTTTTTGTATTGGCTTCCTTTCAATTCTTTATATATTTTTATTAGTTTATTGTCTATTGTCTGCGTGGACATAGAACTCCTTCCTTGAATTGGTTGTTTCTAATTCACCTTTTTAATAAAGTTTAGCAGGGTTCTCTGGATGAATTACTCTCAAGTGTGTACAATATTGCGAACGTATTTCTAACTGCCCACCAATTTGAAAACTGAATATTTTGAGCCGTTGCCAATCGGAATACCTTCATTTCACTAGCTAGCTGTTCGGATTTGCTGCTCACTTACACAGCTTTGCGTAATCGGTCCGGGAACGAACGTCGTCGTAGGCTGTTCAAGGTAAACTGAGCGTTTGTGAAAGCCCCGCTTAAGATCTACTTGTATGCACAATGTGTATTCCTCCGCTTAACGTAGTCATGGGCTTCACCACTTTACTCACGCTTCTATCGAGTAAAATAGTGAAAAAGGTTAGGAAAGTTAATATTTGTACAAACTTGCTAATTCTTACACTAGTATGTATTAAGAAAGAAGGAAGCAAAATAAATAATTTCACTATTCGAAAAGGTTTACCAGACACTGTAAATACAAACTTTTAAACATGGAACTACTTTCCTTCTGTAGTTATCATCTTTACTGGACGCATATTGCTCAGTATGCAGGTGGTGGCATTTTCCGCAGGTAAATTTCAAAAGTGCTGGATTAACTGTGAACGTCCTGGTACGTCAAAGAAATCGTCGCGTTATTTCGATTCTGCACACGTGCATGTTCTGCGTCGTGACGCATCAAATACGGAACCACTCTGCAACTGCCGCCTCTTCATTTGTTAATGAGGAGCCGTGCCGGTAGATTGAAAATGCTCGCGGCGCTTTCATTACGCCACTCGCTCCAAAGTGGTACGATGTAGTAGCGTTCATTAATTGGGTGCGTTTCCGGGAAGGCGACATCGTCCGCTTACAACCGCTCGCTTGCCATCAACGTACAATCCTGTCGCTATGTTCCTCCTCGCAATCCCCAGGAAGACAAAAAAAAAACATGGCACGTGGCTGTGTCAGGGACACGGTCGTTTGTTTTGCGTGAATACGTCTACGTTTTTACGTTCCCGGCACCGCTTCACTCTATAATATGGGGTTTCATGGATATCACTGGATTGCTCTTGAGATGCTCTTTCCAACCGTACACGATTTTTGTATTTTGACTTGGCTTTCCGACGAGTACAGGCCAACATTTTATTAAGTTTTAAATTTTTTTTATTTACTTTAAACTCATGCAATTTCCCCATGACCACTCCACGCAAATGTTTTATACACTCAATTGATTGATCCCCGACGAGAGCTGTTGATTGAAACTCAAAAGAGCGTCGTAGCTACTCCGCGTCAAAAGTTATACCACGCGGAAATAATGAGACGCCGGCGAAACGAACTCAAAATGGCGGTTCTCCCACCACCGCCGCGCGCGACGCTTTGCAGTCCTCACTCAACGTAACAAATTCTTTGATCCTTTGGCAATCGAGTGGTGTAATTGAATTTTAGATGTATACGATATATTCGGAGCTGCAATGTCAAACTCTATCCCCCGATTTTGTTATCATTAGATATTCTGGATTGCCCACTATGGTTGCAAATTTAAAGACTTATTCATGCAAACAAAAATATTAGACTAAAACATTGGTAAAAATTTCACCGTAAAATGTTTCTGATAATCTTCTTGAACTGTAATGGAAGTTCATAACCTATATATAGGGCCAGTGACATTTCGCGTAAACATCGGAGCACACAGTAGACTTCAATACTTTATACACACCTCAGCTGTTGTTATACCTCCATTGACTGCTGGTGCCGTGTCCGTCTTTGACCAAGCCACTCGGGACTAAGTAACTCCGAAACTGATCCTTCGTGATTCGTGCGCAAACAGTTAACACGGGCCAGAACATTTTTTAGCCAGTCAAAGAAGATGGACGACCCTACAGTACTTTGGACTGTATCTTGTCTCGAAATCTTTTCGCGAAATATCACTGCCCCTACCTATACAATATACATTGTATGCAAATAATACCACTTTTCAGAATGCAGATGTAGTTATTTTGAGCGTCGTTACTACACAGGGTTGGGGACTTCCCTACCCATTTGACTGTTTCGTGAGCGAATGTAGGAAAGCTACCATGGATATATGGGAAAATAGTTCACCAATCGCACTTTATCACTATTCGTATGCATTAATATGGTAATTTTACAAATAATTTATCAGAGTGTACATTAAGACGACAACGCTTTATTATGTAATAACTCTACAATCACTAGTTTATAAAAATATTAATTAAAAGTATGCAAATAATTTTTATGTAAATTCGCACATAGGACTATGATATCCAGAGAAAACAGAAAGCCTGTAACATTTTTACCATTTAAAATAACAGTTATCTTACTTTTATGGAAGTCTTTTTTAACAGTCATTACGATACAAGATATGGTCGTAGGTGATAGCACCGTAGACTTACAGTTGTACCTTACGCATCCTGAAACGCAATTAGCCAATAACAAACATTTACCACTGTAACTGGTGAGTTGTGTCTGTCAAAGGTAAATACAAGTACAGCGATTGTGCAGTTGTAATGTAAATCTCAAATGAAACCAATTCGAAACAACCTAACAAACGCACGTAGTCTCCCTTGCATCTACTCTATCTAAAGTGATAATATTGTACATTTATACAGCCTAGAATTTAAAATATTTAACACGAAATCTCACAACTACAGAAAATTTAAATACAAGAAAATAGATCCATAGAAAAACAAAACCTGTTCGAGAGTGGCGGATTCATTTTTAATTTTGATTTAATCTGTGTGACTAAATTATTCACACCTGTCATTTTGCACTACAATTTATCGATTTCCCATATTGTCAAGGACGGTAAACAATGAATTTCTCTATTAAGGTTTAATTTCAGAAACAACACCCTCCTTTTAACAGCTTACCGTCACTGTTGCTCCAAAATCTCTTCACGGCAGGAAACAAAATGTTTCAGAAACAATGAAGTCCTCCAACATCTCACGTCTCCACATCACAGATAAAAAAAATCACCTACGGACAATTTACAAGATTTATTTAAACGGAGTATTGAACTAATACATTGTATGTTTAAGGACTTACACTTAAAAAACGTTTCTGGTAAACTTCCTATACTGTAATGGAAGTTTTTAACCTACACACTGTATGGAAATAATGCTACACATAAAGCTGCAGATATAGGAATGTTAAGCATCGCTACTATGCAAAGTTTGGAACTTTACTACGCAATCGAATGTTTCCTGAGCAAATGTAGGAGCGATGCAATAAATGTAATGGGGAAAAAAAATTACCGTTCTCGCCTTCTCACTAAGCGTATACAATGGTATGGTAAATTTACAAATAATTTCTTAGAGTGCAGCTTTACGGGGTTTCGAAGTAACATAAATTCAATTCCGCTGATATAGTATTCTGTTGTTTACGGGAACGGCATTTTATATTCTTTCATCAAGTTTTGATAACCGTTGAGGATCGAAATTCGGTGCTCTCAGGGACCGAAAAATCGTTCTCCGTGGACAGTGGAATTAGGATTTTTCTAGAAAGACAGCAACGACATGCCACGGCATCCAGACACAACGAGTGAAATGTGAAATATAATCATGTGTAGGCACACGTGTTCTTCACGAAAATATTCCAAGGCCATTTGTACTCCAAAACACTTTAGTTTATATTCACTTTCGCGGTTGGATGATTTTAAATGTCGCGTGCCTCAGGTGTCTGTCCGCAAATCATCGACGTTCAGTATCGGAGTACTTAATTACGATTTGCCCAGTCGAATAAGATCATATCTTCTCACGTAGACACGAGGTCTATAACTAGGACCAGTGATTTCTCGCGTAAAAATCGGAGCACACAGTAGACTTCAATACTGTATACACACCTCAGCTGTTGTTATACCGCCATTGGCTGCTGGTGCCGTGTCCGTCTTCGACCGAGCCACTCAGGACTAAGTTACTCCGACACTGAACCTTCGTGATTCGTGCGCAAACGGTTAACACGGGCCGGAACATTTTTTTAGCCAATTATAGAAGCTGGACGACCCTACAGTGCTTTGGACTGTATCTTGTCTCGAAATCTTTTCGCGAAATATCACTGCCCCTAACTATCAATGTGTGTATAGACGTGCAAAATTCGCGTTATATTTCGGAGATTAGATAAGACTCCGCCACGTTATAAACAAGTGAGCACAGTCCGTGGTTTCATTGGCCGCTGCACTTCAATCAACGTCACCTACNTTTTTTCGATATAATAACAACAATGTTCTGCAACAGCATAAGCCGTAATTAGGTAGTGTGTAAGTCAGGTATCTAATTTATCGCCTAATATTAAGTGTGCGAAATTTGTTAGTTGAAACTTTGACGTGCTGGTATTTTAAATTTCGGGACGTGTAATGTCATAATTGTGCATTGATATTTCATTTGATCGACTATTTTAATGTGGCGTTAAAAAATTTCCCTAATTATATAAATTATATCCTTGTTCAGTAAATACCGTGTCCGACAGGTAGAAGAGACAGGTTCACATGCCGACTCTTGTGCACACTTCTCAGGTTCGAGAGCGTGTCTCCATCCATGCAGCACGCGGGCTCGTAAAGGGAACCCCATTCTTCGCCCACATAACTGCCGTTCCTTCCCTTCCGAACCGAGTTCCCTCCTTTCACCGCACTCCGGTGCACCGCCAGCAAGACCAGACATTCCCTCGGCTCTCGGCATTTTTAATTAAAAAAAAATACAATGGAGAGAGTGACACCGGCCCTCCATCCCTTCGCTCTTCGACCCCCACGTCCTCGCCGTGGCTGTGTGACCTCTGACCGCGGGGCGCGCTGTCGGTGTTGGGTCACCGCAACCTGCGCGCGACCTCCGTGTCGCGAGCGAAGGTGCTGCCGTTGCTCTGACGTCGTGACGAGCGCTTCAGCTGCAATCAACGGATGTACACTATCGATGAGTTTCGTCCAAGTTGGAAACTTAAGGCCCCCGTCTACCTGATACTCGTTTTCCTACGAAGCTATTCAACGTGCGTTCGATGCGCTGATCAACTGAAAGAAAGCGCACAACAGAAGACGGCTGTCGAGTGCTTTCATGGCGTCTGCTTTTTCAGAGTGTTGCATCTCGAAATATAAGTTTCAGATAGACACGAAACTACTCAAGTGCCCTGCATTGAACCATCTTGCAGACTTTTTCCACCAAATAAAATACTAGGGCCAGCATTGGAAGTACCGTATGTACCCGCAGTGCGACAACACTCCACGTCTAGCGCTTAGCGGTGATGGCGGTCTTGATGCGCCTGGCATCTTCGCCCTTATCGCCCCTGCATTTCTCGATCTCAAACGCGGGAAAAAGCGATAGGTAGGCGGGAGCCTTAATAGATGAAAACGAAAAGAATAACTTCAAACAACTTTCTACACACAGCCCGACATAGTAATCCCATGCCATATGACATATAATAACACAATGATTCCACGGAGAAATCCCCTTAATGAAATCTGCCCAGGAGCCTTACTGTATAGAAGATAGTACCTAGAGTAAAATCACTATGTATATATATATATATGTGTGTGTGTGTGTATGGTAAGTCTTTAACGTGTAGAGTTAAGTAAATAGTGATGCCTGAGTACAACAAAAAAATCCTACAAATTCACTAAAAAATTATTACAATATTACATTACTTCCACAAGCTTTCCAGGCCGTGTCACAATTAACATCGCCATACCAAGTAATATAAATCCTAGACAATTTTTTCTGGACAATTAAAAAAACTTGTCAATCCAAAGTTAACATTTTGAAAAAATTAAAAATATTTTGGTAAAAACTTCACAACATATTTTTATCTTATAAAATATTTGTCTTCAATAAAAAAACTACAGTAAGGAACAACATATATATCACATTTTCTGCACTTATTCAGATATTTGCATCAAAATTACCACCACATATTGTTGTTTTTTTGTCCGATAACACCCAAACGGGACATAAAAAAAGATGATTAATTATTACTTCTCGCATGGACACCTGATATTTAAATCATCTTACTTTGGTAATACTCATAATTAACTCTTGTGATTTCCCACTCTCTTGTTCAGATCTAATCACGGTAACTAACGTAAATTTTAATAATGAATACTTAATTTTTATTTCTTTTTATTGTTTTTAAATGACAATAACCGATTTGACAATAAATTGTAGGTTATCTACACAATTACAAAATTGCACCAACACCATTTGTGACCTTAAGGATACTATTAAAAAAATATATATAATATTAGTCGTCTACCAGCATAAAATGTGACTTGTACATACCGTAACACATGATACAGGTAATTTTACGCACATTTGTCTCGATGAAAATAGCATTTTTTTTTAAACTCAACAGCGTTCAGTATATTAAGATTTAAAAAAAAATTATTCAAAATAAAACCATATCCCAAAAAATTAAAAATTAGTTATTTATATTTAAGCCTTAATTATTTCGCTATAATAAACACGAGTGNTAATTATTTCGCTATAATAAACTCGAGTGCATAGATTTTTTTAAATCTTATTATTATTGCAATAATTTGCTGTATTTTATGTTACGATAAATATTTCGACGGGATAAGGCACGCTATTTTAACATGTATAGGCAGTGGCAACTAAATAAGCTCATGCAAAAAGGTTGAAAGGAACTTGATTTACATAGCTCATTAACAGCATGGCTAATAAGGATATTCTGCAATACGTAACATGATAAATAAATAGAGATGATGGATAGGGGCAGTGATATTTCGCGAAAAGGTTTCGAGACAAGATATAGTCCAAAGCACTGTAGGGTCGTCCAGCTTATTTGATTGGCTAAAAAATGTTCTGGCCCGTGTTAACCGTTTGCGCACGAATCATGAAGGTTCAGTGTCGGAGTTACTTAGGCCTGAGTGGCTTGGTCAAAGACGGGCACTGCACCAGCAGCCAATGGAGGTATAACAACAGCTGAGGTGTGTATATAGTATTGAAATCTTCTGTATGCTCCGATTTATACGCGAAAAGTCACTGGCCCTTCTCATACAATAACAATGTTATAAAAACCATTCATTTATTTTTAACTTGTATTCCTAACAGTCTGGTGGTGCAAATTTAAGGAACTTCCATGGCATTGGTTCTAGGTTCTGTTCTGGCAAGGCAACGGATTTTTTTCCGTTAGAATAAAATAGATCCGTACTTACGACTGGACGCTAAAGCGTTGCCTCGCGGAACACAAATCTATAAATGGTTCGCGAAATATTTTTTTTTAATTGCTGTTTTTCTGAAATTATGCTTGAAATTCATATATAATATTACCTTACATTAGAAACAAGGTGAGTCACCGAAGCCAGCGGATTGAGAAGTCGTGCAATCCCGCCGAGTCACAGCCCATGGCCAAAACACTAGACCCTGACATCGCCGCTAGGTCCGGGTTCTATTCCTGGCGGTGACAGAGTGTGTTTAATAAGTAATTAGTAGAGACCTGAAGAGTTCGCTGATCGATTTTAGGACAAGCTAGAACTCAAAACACATTCGTTTTTATAACTTAATCCATTGGCCCACGCCGTATTTGACACTTCCTGAAGAATGCTGGTCCAATCGTCGCCTTCCACTGTGACAGCAAGCAA